>JAODXP020000021.1:3212964-3245464 GCA_027497455.2 Sardinella longiceps
GTGGGCAATTCCCTTTGTGGATAACGTCTGCAGAAATGTGGACTTGGAACTGGAAGTGTGCACAAAGGGCTCAAAATATCTGTGAGAGAGCCCCTCATATCCTTGGTGATTTGACAGAGGGAGATCCTTAAGCTGTACAGATTTAGGAGTCTAAAGAATGTGTGAGAGTGGACATTAAGATTGGGGCATGTGGATAAAGTACTCACTCCCTCTCTGGTTGTCAAACTGGGGTACAAGTACCCATGGGGGTACTTGAATGGGTTCTAAGGGGTACACAAAATGAATTTCTCACCAGCATAGAGATAATATAGAAAAGATCTCACACTCAAACTATCCCCAATACAACCCTATTGCTCATTGTTATGTCCCATTATGTGTTCACATTTTGTTAAAGCAGCAATATTTAAGCCAACAAAAAGTTATTGATAAGATAAGATGGCGCTATATTTGATCCCGTAAGTACAGTAAGTGAGTCTATAGCAAGATGTTCGTGTGTGTGTGTGTGTGGGGGGGGGGGGGGGGTACTCGGTGAGTTCAGATTGTCTCATGGGGTACACAGTGGTTAGACAATCGACAGTCACAAATACACAAGCAGTAGATACACATACACATATGTGCAAAATACACACACATCACACACACACACACGTCACACACGTCACACACACACACACACACACACACACACACACACACATACACGCCCGGTTCTAGGCATAGACGAAGATCGCCTAAGGCAACAAATATCAGGGGAGCCATCACAATACATTTATTACTTTTTGCTTTGGTTTTTCACAAAAGTGGGGACAAAACTCAAATCTGGCTCAAATCAGGGCAGCGATAAGGCTAGAACCGGCCCTGCACACACACACACACACACACACACACACACACACACACACACACACACACACACACACACACACACACACACACACACACACACAAATTGTACACAGTGTCTCACCTGGGCCGCGGTGTGTCTTCTCCATCCAGATGTAGCAGTTGCTCTGGGCCACACCTGTCTGGGAGTCCAGGAAGGGCAGACGCATGGAACGCTCGGCGCACAGGCGGGCATTGTAGCTGCGGCAGTGCTCGATGGCCTCGCGGTAGAACTCCTCTCCAAGGCTACTCACAAACACAGGCAACAAGACACGGAATCATTTATATTCCTGCTTACCTGTCTGAATCTATCTATCTATCGTATTCAAACAGGTCTAACATCTGTTGCAATATGCAGTGTATTTCTGTCATGAAATCAGTCTAGATGTCTGTCTCTGTTTCTGCATTTAATGTCTGTCTAGCTTTCAGTCTGTCTGTCTGTCCGTCTGTAAGTCCGTCTGACTGTCTACCTGTCTAGCTCTTTGTTTGTCCATCTGTCTTTCTGTGACATTGGGAATCATATGGTGGAAAAACGGAAAAACATTGAACCCCATGGAAATAATTCGCCTCCTCAGAAGTGCAGGACCAGGCTTATTTTATGGATTACTCTGCACTCTCAAAAGATAGTTGGATTCTACATACACTGTTTGAAGTCGAGCAATGGTAATCAAATTCCCATTTAAAACTCGAAGTCACTTGTAACCCTGGTCCCCCACTCCAAAAAAAAAAAAAAAAAAAAAGAAGCCAGGGCCATGTTCTTTTTTTCCCCTTTAATCCAAAAAGAACAGAGGAGGAAAAAATCACCCCAGCTCTATTTTTCACTTTCATTCCATGGTTAATAAGTGCCTTCCTTTTGGACTACTCTGCAGAAATGGCTCACGCACACACTCAAAAAAAAAAAAAAAAAAAATAGAAAAGCAAAATTGTGTGAGGGGCCTTTGAACCTCTCCTTTCCAAAATCGGCTTGACTATGTCAGTCACAGAGAAGGAGAGGAGAGGGAGAGGGAGAGGGAGAGGGAGAGGGGGAGGGAGAGGGTGAGCAATGGTAGGTAAAAATGTCTGAGCCCCCCCACCCACCTCCCCACCCCCCTTGAGATGCACAGATACATGAAAGTCAAGACTGCAGTCAAATTGATGCAAACTATGGAGGTTGCTGTCAGGGTGAACTATAGAGGTCCCCTGTCATTGTCAGCCAGAGACAGGCTAGGCTTGCTGTCGGGCTCTGGGCTGTGTTGGGGGTGGGCAGCCCTACATGAGGGAATAAATAGCGGATTGGAGACAGAGAGAGAGAAGGAGAGAGAGAGAGAGAGAGAGAGAGAGAGAGAGAGAGAGAGAGAGAGAGAGAGAGAGAGAGAGAGAGAGAGGGTCTATGCATATGCATGATGACTCAGACCAACTGTAAGCGCAGACGCTGCATATGCATGGCCAGACAACAAACGTAAACATGTGTGTACAGCATAAACAAACACAGATGCAGGTTCACACATGCGTACCTGTTTTTTAAAACAGCTCCACTGGACTGTCTGCAGGGAGGAGAGAGAGAGAGAGAGAGAGAGAGAGAGAGAGAGAGAGAGAGAGAGAGAGAGAGAGAGAGAGAGAGAGAGAGAGAGAGAGAGAGAGAGAGAGAGAGAGAGAGAGAGAGAGAGAGAGAGAGAGAGAGAGAGAGAGAGAAGCAAGTGGTGAGGAGTAGAATCAATGAAAGAGGACCGTAGCAAATTTTAACTTTGAAATTCAAGACTCTGCCCTCTGGTCAACTCCACAACAGCAGAAACCACGAACACAAGAGAGGGAAAAAAACCCCACCAACTTTCAATCCTTTTAATCAGCTACAATCATTTTAAAATATTTCATAAAGATGCCATTTCAATGCATACTTGAGTTTTAGATTCCCATAACAGACTCGCCGACCACAAGCCAATCAACATCCACAGTTTCCAAAAAAAAAAACCTCAAGAGAACAATTAGTAGTTGCATGGGAAGCAGTAATAACAACACGGCAAAGTGGTTGAACTGATAAAGGGTTTTATGAGGTGGCGATAAAACGATTTTAGGGGCCCTTTTAAAAGCCAACGACACAGAAGGTAAGTTGGTGCAGCTCTGCCCAAGCTGAAAGAGACTCTGCATCAGTATGGTGATAGCAGGGAAATCAATAGCAGAAAGAGAAAGCCTAAAGCAAAGCAGAAAGAATTTGTGTGCGGGTTTGAATGGGACTCATGGGGCTGTGTGTGTGTGTGTGTGTGTGTGTGTGTGTGTGTGTGTGTGTGTTTGCAGATATGTGAGTGTGTGTGTGTGTGTGTGAGAGAGAGAGAGAGCGAGAGAACGAGAGAGAGAGAGAGGGAGAGAGAGAGAGAGAGAAAGGAGAGAGAATATCCTTAACACAGAATATTTTCCAAAAGCATACGGCATACCAAGCCACTGTAGCATAGCCCTGCTCAGAAAAAGACAGATTCACTTATAACCACTTCTTGCTTTTCTTATTTCCATCCAGAGCTGGTGGGAGTCATTAGGCAATAACGGATGGGTCTTTTCTGGTGATTAAAAATACCAGCTACCATTGCTCAATGCACGCCTGCAAGTGAACAGACCTGCCATTGCTCAATGCAAGCCCCTGCGAATGAACATAGCTCCCATTGCCCCATACAAAGCCTAAAAGCCCTGCGAGTGAACATAGCTCCCATTGCCCCATACAAAGCCTGCAAGCCCTGTGAGTGAACATAGCTCCCATTGCTTAAAGCAAACCCTACAAGTGAACATAGCTACCATTGCTCCATGCCCAAGATGGGAGTGAACATAGCTACCATTGCTCCATGCAAACCCTGTGAGTGAACACACCATGAACGGAGTGAGTGTATGCATTCAGTGGGGAGGCGGTAGAGAGGGGGGAGAGGCTCTGCAGACCCGTGTGTGTGTGTCACACACAGTGAGTGAGCAGCGCGTCCCCATGCTGAAAAACAGCTCCTCTCAGAGCGCATATGTTTGCAGATGTTTGCCCTGCTGTCAGTTCAAAATCAAAGCATCATTACTCCACTGTGCTGTTTTTTTTTTGTTGATACACACTGGAATATTTAACAAGTTTTTAATTACACACAGCATAACACAGTCAATATGGGCATGCATTTGTGCACAGAGATGCACATTAACACCTAAACACACACACACACACGCACACACGCACGCACGCACGCACACACACACACACACACACACACACACACACACACACACACACACACACACACACACACACACACACACACACACACACACACACACACACACACACACACAGGAAGCTTTTAAAATATTAAGAGTGTGATATGGGAACAGGCTCAGCTACTAAAGCTGTGCTAATTCTGGATTCTCAAAGTAGGAGTTGGTATGGGGAGAAAAAAAATCACTCCAATTGCAAAGCAGCTAACCCCTTAGGTCTGTCCAATCCACCACCACCAACACCACCACCACCACCCTTCTTCCCCTCTCCTCCTCCTCCTCCTCCTCATCACTGCCCACCCTCCAACCCCCCCTATCTTCCCCCCAAACTACCAATTTATCCCTGCTCCCCTCCCCCACTGCCTCAGCCTCTAGACTGCAGGAGTTATCGGCGCAAGTCAGCCTCTCCATAATAAGTTGACAGCTGTAGAAAATGGCTGCCTTCAATTTGGTTGCTTCTCCTCGCAATCTCATTACATTACACTGCGGCTGTTTGCCCTTGAAAGCTAAAAATAAATAAATAAATAAATAAAAATAAAGTGTTTGTGTTGAAGTGTGATGGCGGTGGTGGTGGCGCTGGAGGTGGGGTGGTGCTTGTTGTTGGGGTGGTGGGTGTGGGTGTGGTGGTGGTGGTGGTGGGGGCGCACACCCAAGACGACACTGCAGACTTGCAGGCTAGACTGAGGGATAGGAACGTGCGCCATCTTTACTGGCCCCAAACCCATTTCTCTGAGCCAATCACATGTGTGTCTGGATGTTTGTGTGTGTATCTCTAGGTGTGTGTGTGTGTGTGTCCGTGTTTGGGTGGGAGTGACAGAAAGAGCATGTGCATGTGAATGCGTATGTGTGTGTGTGTGTGTGTGTGTGTGAGTGAGAAAGAGAGAGCGAGAGAGAGACAGAGAGTGTGTGTGTGTGTGTGTGTGTGTGTGTGTGTGTGTGTGTGTGTGTGTGTGTGTGTGTGTGTGTGTGTTTGTATCCCTGAACACTATTTGGACTGGGTTCAGCTCCAGAGGTTTTGGCAGGTTAGTCACGAGAGACTGGGGAGGCAGCAGCGATGGAGCCCCAGTCAGGCCCATAGAGACACACCTCCTAATCAGGCTGTTCCATTGCCACCAAATTAATTAAGACTTTACAATCAAACAATTGTGTTTTTTTTCTCCAGGAGGTCGATAATTAATAAGCTATATGGCTATGTGAGGGAATGCAGCATTTATCATGTAAATGGGGAAGAATGGATTAGAAGCAAAGATTTTTTTGTGTTTTAGAAACAAATTGCACTGCACAGGACACACAGATAAGCAGATAGATGTGCGCACACACACACACACACACACACACACACACACACACACACACACACACACACACACACACACACATACAATCACATATTTACAGAGAAACAACCGAGTCACCACATTACCATCAAACGCACGCACACACACACACGCGCTCACACGCAACCACAACCACATTTCTGAAACATACAAACAAAAAAAATATATAAGTCAGCAAAGAAGAAGACAAAGAAAGCCTGGAGCATCCTCTGCCTTTTTCTCCCACCTCAAAAAACCCACAGAAGCCCAGGCAAACCAAGGCAAACTGGAGCAACAAAAAAAAAACAGCTAGCCAAAAAACAAAAGAGCTCCAGCATGGGAGAGGGGAAAGAGAGAGAGAGAGAGAGAGAGAGAGAGAGAGAGAGAGAGAGAGAGAGAGAGAGAGAGAGAGAGAGAGAGAGAGAGGTGGAGGAAGGGAGGGAGAGGGAAGCTGAGGCCATGAAACAGGGAGTCACACGACTTTCTCCATGACAGCCACACACACACACACACACACACACACACACACACACACACACACACACACACACACACACATATACAGCACCACCCCCAGCACCACCTTCCCTCTTCCCTAACCCAATTTCTGGGGCAATAAGAGAGCACATTAGCAGGGGAAGGTGAGGGTGCCTGGAGCCCAGATGGACAATGGCTCCTGAGCCAACAGCACGTGTCTGTGTGTGTGTGTGTGCGTGTGCGCAAGGCTGTCTGCGTGTCTGTCTGTTTGGCTCTGGCTACAGGGGCCGTTTATTGCGTGACCAACTACTTGGACAATCCACTACCTGAGCTCCAATTAGCCACAATTAAAATAAAAACACACTACTGTAAGGCAGCAGAGCTCCCTCTAGAGGCCATGAGAGGTTAATACTCAAAGCGAGGGTTAGTGTTTGCAGTGTAATAATTACAATCCTAATATGAACTGATTGAAAAGTTGTTGACTCTACATTTGAGAAAATGGTGACAATTCATTTAGTCACATTTTCTGAGAAACGAACATCAGTAACCTATCAGCTTTCAAAACCGAGGAAGGTCCGCTGAAAAAAACAAAAACAATGTATTTAATGCTGTCCTCTAGACTCTTATTATCTGTGGGAAAACATAATAAAAAGCGAGGGCAAGTGTCAAGTCCAAAGCCTTCATTGTTATTCCCCTTTAATGATTAGTGCACTTACACAGATGCATAGAGTCCTGAGAAGCCCATGCCTCCACAGGTAAATGATCGCGGTAGAGGCAGTATTGAGGAGTATTAGTTTGAAATCAGTCTGGCACAGAGCCAGAGCACCCTCCTCATCCTGCGTGCCCGCACTGCCAAGAGCCCAGGCTGGGGCTTATTCACTGAGCTTGGGCCTGGCGGGAGAGAGAGACCGCGAGAGAGAGAGAGAGAGAGAGAGAGAGAGAGAGAGAGAGAGAGAGAGAGGAAATCTGTGCACCCATCCCCCCAGCGTGTCTGTCTGTAGATTACAGTATGCAATATCACCCTTACCCAGGCGAAACACTCCCCTTTCTCCATCTCTCACTCTCAACCCAACCCCACCCCCTCCTCCGCTTCCCCATCCCCAACCCGGCCTGCCCTTCCCCTCCCCTCTCTGCTCCTACCCTCTTTCTCTGTACCCAGTCAAATGATTTATCTAGCTTTCTTTTTCATCTCTCTCTCTCTCTCTCTCTCTCTCTCTCTCTCTCTCTCTCTCTCTCTCCAGACATGGCACAGCTTTTCCCCTGTGCTTGCTCCAAAGCTAGGTCACTGAGGACCGGCCCTGGAAAGCTAGTCTCATTCAGGCGCTGTGTGAACAACCTCATACACTTGTACAGTGACACACACACAGAGTTCTATGCTGTATGTGATGTGCTACATTCTATGGAAACACTATTCTGCTTCAATGCTCTTGTAGCATCTCTGTGTAGCGGCCACAGCCACAATGACACCAAGCAGCACGATGGCCCAGAAAGTGGCTACAATGATGACAAAAGCTTCACTTCCTCAGACCGATCCTAGATACTCCCTGTGACCACAGCTTCTGTAATAGAACACACACACACACACACACACACACACACACACATGCACTCACTCACACCAGCACCAGGCAGACTTCAAAGATGGCTTGGCTCTGTCGCTGATTAAAACACACTAAGTCGGCTAAAAACGAGCCAGCAGATATCAGCCCTGCCGATGTATAAGCTGAGCTGTGCATACCGCTAAAATTAAAGTGCATGCCATTAAAATTAAAAACTAAAGACAAATATCAATAAGCCTAACAGTATCACACGTCCGACTCACAGCCTGGAGCGCAGTATAGCTCTAACAGCCCACAGATAAGCTCACTCCGACACCGCACATGATTCTTTTTGGGTCAGCTGTACTCATCCTGCTTATGACTGGCACAAGCAGTGTGGCCAGGTGACACTTTGCATCTACTGTGCGTCTCTGAACCAATTCATTACTTTGTCATAAGGCAACCGTCAGTGGAACTTATCTGAACGTGTACGTACTGTACAGCCCGAATGTGCAAGATCAAAATGCTAGGCTGCATGCTTAAAAAGCTTTTTTGCATAATTATTACATCATTAAAATTTCATAATTTCTCCAAATCTTACAGCAACAGTAGAACACATGTCTTATGCACAGCCCTGATTTCGTTTCACCAGAACGCGCGGAAATAATCTGCATAGTCATCAGTATAATGGGAGGAGGAACCTAAAAATCTAATTACATGGTCACTTCTGAATTTCCAACTATATTCCACTGTTCTATCAAAGTACATTTTTCAATAACCCATAACGGATATCTAAATCTCCATCTACGCCAGACATAAAGCAAATAGAACTTACACTTACAAGCATGAGATTGGGGGAAAAAAACTGGAAACTGTTATATTAAGAAGAGGTCCTACTTTCAAGTCAAACACATCAAATGAAAGTTTGCATTAGAATGATGATGACCATACGCGTTATTATCAACACCCATCACTACCTCTTAAAGAAACTATATCTTATATCTTATAACTATATGTTCATGACACATTGGTCTCTAAGTCACTGCATTGGCTTCGATATGAAGTCAGCAGCTGCATACAGTGGAAGGCCTCCATCCTCTGCAACCACTGTGCTCTTCCAGGTGGCTGATTTGCTGGCTCAGCCTGGCCAGATGAAAGCCAGCATGTGGCGTGACATAACCCTGAGCGCGTGTGGCCCTGGTGTCCTGATGCATGTTCCTCCAGAGGTACATACATGCTTATGTAAGCCACACACAAAGAGAGAGGGAGAGGGGGTGAGGGGATTGTGTGTGTGTGTGTGTGTGTGTGTGTGTGTGTGTGTGTGTGTGTGTGTGTGTGTGTGTGTGTGTGTATGTGTGTGTGAAAAACGGAACAGTGAGCCACTCCTACAGTGTAGTGGTACCATGGTGATCGCTGATGCTTTAAATGGGTGCTGTAACTGTCAGTCATTGCCTTGAAGTGAAGCGCCACTGTCGGAGTATGGGATGGCAAGAAACTATACAGCCGTTGAAATGGGAGCCAAGAGGCCCGTTTAAAGTAAAAGGCACTGGGGCTGTGCTCTTTAACTCATAATACATCCCAGGGTTACAATTTCATCTCTATAGCCTCACGGCATGGTCTAGCCACTCTCCCCGAGTAGTCTTCCCAAGACTTCTGTTTACAATTTACGAGTCTTTTTTGCCGTTCCACAGGTGCCAACATGGAAAAGTTCATAAGGCTATTGCCAACAGATATTATGAATTACCCAAACAATGTAGTTGAAGGGGAAAATACAGTGTAGTTAGTTACTGTTTGTTTCTCATTCCTTATCTCTTCTTCTCCTTCCTCCAGATACAACATGCATTTATTTCTCCCAAGTTCAGTCTAAAATGTTCTGCTAATTGCCCGCTATCTGCTGGCTGCAGTGCCTCCGAGTCAAATCAATACGGAGAGCAATTTGAACAATAGAACAAGGGGCATAAACACACAATTCCCAAATTCCTCCACCTTTTGGACATTCCCACTACACTTATGAACAAGGAAGGGTTATATGTCAGCGTGCAGAATTCCCAGTTCAGCCGAATGGACTTGAATTGGGTGAAGCTGGAGTTTGTGTGGCCGACAAGAGAGCGATGAACGTTTCCTCCTGCAGCACTTTCATAATGTCTCCGGATTGAGGAGAGGATCCATCTATGTAATAACAGCCAAAGTGGAAGAGCCATAAATCTCATGTGATGGACCCGCATTCAGCACCGGACTACTGCACACAGCAGTGCTGCTCCAGAAGCACGGTCCACTGCACACAGACACACACACACACACACACACACACACACACACACACACACACAGACAAGCAGAGCATACGCAATCACACACACACACACACACAAGCACAGCATACAAAATCACACACACACACACACACACAAAAGCACAGCATACAAAATCACACACACACACACACACACACACACACACACACAAGTCACAAACACACACACACACACACACACACACACACACACACACACACACATACAGAGTATGCAATGACAAAGTCATATAGGCAAAACACACACTACAACAAATATAGGCAAAACAGAGGTACATGTATACCAACACCATAGGTTCCACCACCAAAAAAACTTGTATCTCTAGGGAGAATTATGCAATCATACAATAAGAGCAAAGGACCATTCACATTTAGAAACACACCTTCTAGCCACACAATAGCCACACACACACACACACACACACACACACACACACACACACACACACACACACACACACCGTACGTCTATACATGCAAAACAGGACGTCATTAAACCTAACATTTACAGACTCAACTGCTGTTACAGTAAATCACTGCAAGAAAACATTACAAAAACTATACAGATGTGTCATACATATGAAGATATCCATGTGAATACACATGCAATGTCAATGACACAAACACTCACAGTGATACACGAATACTAGGCCTATAGTCAAACAAACCCAGAATAAGCAAAACATAAGACAAGCAAAACATGCACACACACCTCTAAAAAACAAGAAATGAAAAGGCAGAGAGTATAAACAAATGAAATATCAACATTCAGATACCATACATATGTAAACACGGATATGCAATATAGCCTGGCATACAAATATCTATGGGCAGACAGGAAAACAAAACTACACAAACAAAGGGGCTCTGAAAAAAATAAAAAATAAAAAAATAAACACAGACACCAAACACACAGGCAAACGCAAAACAAACACAGACAAACAACCGAACACAGCAATGCAGTGGCATATAAATTGGTTCACTTAGGAAATAAGTCATGGAGACACACACAATATAAATGCCCTCAGGTGTTCTGCAAAGTTTATTGAGAAAAAGGAAAATGGACACACAAAACACACATACCTGATATACACACGTAAACAGGCTCGCACACACACACACACTCACACACACAAACACAGGACAAACATTTGCATGCACACAAACTGTTCATACCTGCCACATAAAAATGATCTAATAGGTTTCGGACTATACAATGCACACAGGTGGAGCCTTGAAAATGTACACGTTCTCCTAGATAACTTCAAATAATGTTTTTTCATTAGAGCACCTGGAAATTTATGTCTTTCAGCCATTTTGAGACAGAACACTAAAACAATCCCCCATGTGGAGGCATGGTGTGGTAATTACAATTGATCTGAGGCAACGCACCAAGAGCAACACATTCACTGCAAGAAACACTCAGACAAAATAACACAATCGCTGTCGCACAAAGATGCACTGCCTGTCTGAGCTTTGGGTATGGACTGGAATAAACTGATGTAAACACACACACACACACACACACACACACACACACACACACACACACACACACACAGAGCCTGATGAAGCCTGATGAGCCTGAAGAAGCAACATGCGAAACGCATTGCTCAATAAAGAAAAATAAATATACCAGTGGTGACCCTTCCTTGTATTGCATGAGTTGTGAACCTGCAATCCACCAGCATCCGCTGTCAAGACACAGTTGGCTGTGCAAAGAGGATTTTTTTTTCTATTACACAAATACCGTACTTTAAAAGAGACACATTTGCATAATGTAGATCACAAAGGCAAACACTAGCCGCCTGGTGCTGCTGACTGTCTGTCTGCACGGTCGGACGGAGGTGGAGCTGGTTTTCGGAGTATCAAGCGCCTGAGCCACCACATTGCTTCACCTCGTCTTCTTCTCAATGTCACAGGGAATAGATCCCTCTCCTCTCGAAAACGCACGCCGCTTCTCCCAGAACGCTATCTAGGTTACTGCAGACTCTGCCATTAGAGGAGGGAAGCACGGCGCCAAGCCCATGTCAGGCCGGTCCCGATTCATATGACAGTCACTTCGACTCTTGACAAGGCAGAATGCTATCTGCATTCATTTATTCATGTATAATGTAAGAGGAGCATAGTCATCGATGCGTTCACTGAGGGCCCCTCCATCCAGTCAGGCTGATCGGATGGGCCGGCACGTGGGCCTGAAGATGTGCGTAGGCTATAGTACTGTATTCACGCCTACTTTTTTCCCTTTCTTTCTTTCTTTCTTTCTTTCTTTTTGTCTGTCTCCACCCTTCGCTTCATGCTTCAGCTCTCAGTGTGATAGCGCACACCTGCTAATTTATGGACCACATGTGCTGTGGCAACATCCTGAGAAACGTGAGAATTTCGAGAGAGGCAGCGTTATGTGCCTTATGCACACACCTAAACATACACCTTCTTTCGAACACACAAACACACATACTGTACACACACGCAACACTGTCTGTTGCACAAGGTACACACACAGACAGACACACACACACACACACACACACACACACACAAACACGTTCAATAAGCACCCTCCTGATTATTCTCCATAAATGTCGCCTAGTGCACCTAGCAACTACCTGGCCAACTGTTCCAGCTGAGTCTACAGCTCTCAGTCTCTCCTCTCTGGCCTTCTTCCGCCTCGAAAGTACAGACACAGGCGGCCACCATACACTGTTACATCCCCAAGCAACAGTGCTATGACTGACAGTCAGTTAGGTAGCTTTAGAGAAATAGGTCATAGAGCTAAAAATACCTATCTGTGTGTCTCTTTCTTTCATTCTCTCCCATTCCCCTTTTTCTCTCTTGCTATACTTGTGAGGTAAATTCATGAGCATCTATAAGTTGCAGATGTGTGTGTGTGAGTGAGTGAGTGAGTGAGTGTGTGTGTGTGAGAGAGAGAGAGAGAGAGAGAGAGAGAGAGAGAGACCAACTGACTGAGCAAAAGCAAAATGCCCTTACAGAACTGCTGTAGATGTTATGCAAACAAACCAAAAAAGGGCAGAGAAAGAGAGAGAGACATAGAAAGAGAGAGAGAGAGAGGGAGAACAATCGAGAAATGAGGCAATGGGTTCAAGCTCCAATGCATTCAGCACAGGGCCACTTTAGCGAAGACTCAGTGCAGTATTATATAGAATTCATTTCCCTCAGATCAGCCAGGCAAGGCAGAATAACTATCAGAACAGTCAGCATACGGCAGCTCCCTCACAACGGAGTGACAGAGAGAAAGTATTGAGGGAAAGAGGGTGGGGTGGGGTGGGGTGGGAGGGAGGGAGGGGCGCAATCAGAAAATGAAAGGAGAATAACAGGGGAACGAGGAAGAAAAGAGTCATGCTTAAAAAATGGGGAGAAACAATAGAAGTGACAGATGAGGTGAAGAGCAGAGGAGACAACAGTGAGGAGGAAAGAAGGGAGAAGGGGAGACGAGAGCAGAGGAGAAAAAGAGGGGAGAGAGGAGAGAGGACTTAAGTCATGTTTCAGGATGCAGCTGGGAAGCGGGGGGGGGGGAGAACCACAGGCACATTGATGCCATCCATGCCAATGGAATCCTTCAAGCTGAACTGTGGTGAGGTTTAGGCAAATGGCTTGATGCGCACAGGGCAAGGACTGAGAGACACCCATCGAAGGGAGGAAGAGGGAGAGAGGGAGGAGAGACGGAAAAAAAGAAAAGATTTGAACGACTAATCCAGTGGAAGAGTGAAGAATTCTCAAAAGGCCACTCTCATTTTCTAGAGATGTGTCAGTCATTTTAAGGGAATAAGCAGACACCAAGACAACTCCCACTGGGTCAAAGGATTAATGGACTTGACAAAACCAATCTCCTGGTGTTCAGGTTTAAAACCAAACTGTAGCTGCCATCATTTATGCCAACATGCTTGTTCTATGTCCTTTTCCAATTCACTTAACTCCTCCGTTGACATGATCAGCTTGAATTTATCATAGAATGGTCTTGAAAAGTTAACCATGAAACTATAATGATCAATAGGTCTGTACCACACAGACAAATGTATCTTCGTGCCTCTCAGGAAACCATACCTGAAAGAAGACAACCCCATATCAAGGTGCTTCATTTCAGTGACTATGAATACATCTACATGTAGGCTTTAAAATGCAACTATAGCCTACTAGGAAATGAGGACCATATTTGGTTCTTGCAGGTGAGGCTGGGGAAAGCTTCAGAACCATTCAGAGACCTCAAAGATGATGCCATTACCAAACACCTCAAAAGTGACCACCTGCCCAAGAGTTTAGCAAATACTTATTTAACTGTATATCTTTGTAATAAAAGGCATGTGCTTCTATTGCACCCACCCCTCATAAAAGTCATACAGAACAATGTTTGAAGTATTGTGGGCTTAAAAAGAATTATAAAGAGACGGGCAGTTTGGATTCCACAAATCACTTAATTAAGGCTGCGTATACCATCACAGTTCGTGCGCGTTGATAGAATCAACCTCAAAATCATTGCTATTGCCAGCGTTTGACTTGCCATGAGAACGCAGAATAGGTGCGGATACGTTTCGAAGTACTGCATGAAATGTCGTCTTAACTGTAGCTTAAAAATGATGGGTGACAAGAGCGAGTGCAGTTCTGCACCGCGCACACATAACTCTACACAGGTAGATTAGACTATGGTTACCACAAAGAGATGAATATGAGTACGGGACAAAACTAGGCTCAGTCTGGGTGTTAAATGGACGTATGTACGTATCCTACTAGGTGAAAGCTGTAAAGTATGCCCTTCGCTAAGGTCTCGGTTTCTGAGGCAGACAGACGCAAAGCCACCTTTTGGCTGCTAGCCCGTGCGGGCGTCTGCGTTCCGCACGCTTGCAATTTCTTGTCAATCTGCACAAAGGAATCGTACGGAAACTTGATGGAATGTCCATCGTTCATTCGGTAGGGTTGCGGGAGGTTAGGCTACAGCACATTTCTATCCTCGTAATGCATCATGTGTATAAGCACTTCTAATTAACCGTATAGGTAATTAGATATTTGAAGATAGATTAAATACAGATGCGTTTCAGCATAGAGTTGTTTGTCAATAATTTGGCTACTTCAGATCTACCGAGGTTATAAGGGCACACAGAAAATCATCTTTGATGATCAGCAACAACGAAAATGCGATACTGCTGAGTGAATGTTATTTAAAGACTAAAGCCAACGACTGCCCAGAGCTTTTTGGAGAGCTTGGTGTAGAATTGTTTCGAACTCCATAATTTCGTCGTGCACAGGTAATATGCAGACGCCGATTCCATCTCTGGCGATCTGTGGATTCTTTCAGGCTGATGGAACGTCGCTATATTAGAAGAAAAGAACATCCTCTCTCCCGATTTACGAACATGCAAGTTCATAGAGATCAATATGGGCTATTGACAAGGGACACCGGGTCACGTAAAAGCCACTTTAACATTCCACCATATCGCTCAGTATACACACTACGCTGTACCAAATAGAAGAAACTGTGAACGCGCGGCATGTCAGCCGCTACTGCTCTCTCAAAATTCTGCCTAGATGCCAAATAAAGACGCTGTACCAATACTTTTAGCCATTCCTCCGGTGTTCACGCTGCCGGCTACTGTGCACGTATCGGCACTTCCAACTCCGTTATAAGGATTTCATGCAATTTTAGGAAAACTAAACACTACGGAATAGCTCCGCAAAATTCTGCAATAAACAAAAGAAAATATATTTACTTACGTTTTCAGAGGGTTTTGAACCACTGTGGCCATTTTGATATAGTATGATACAATGTAAGACTGCAGATGCCCGGTATTGTACATGTAATATACCAGCAATTTCAATTTCATTCATTCTCAGGGGCTGCGGCTGGAGCAACCAGCCAATAGGAGAGGGATTACTTATTGGCATGTCGGGGGAAATGTAGTTTTTATACGCATCGATATTCAACATGCTTATACAAAATGCACTACAACTACCAGCAAGAAACATTTTTAACCATATAATGGTCCCGCCTAAGACTACTCGGATAAGCCAAAACATTTACTGTAATGTCAAGGTTGAGCTGCCGGAGCATCAGTTTGAAGTGTATATAGTCTGTGTGCAGTTTCTTTCCTGTCTTCTAATCGTAGGATTCTACCAATGCAGTGCTTTCCATTTGTCTTCTTCAGTACCATCCAAAAATGCACATGGTATCATAGATGCTTCACAAAGTTGTTTAATTCATATGTCAGTGTAAGTACAGATTGGCAGTGATATGTTGTAAGGTTTTATCACAAACAATACATTTCTAAAGAACTGCATAGAATGGAGAGAAGGTAACCACTGTAAACCAAATAAATTAAAGTAGTTGGTAGTTTTGGTACCAACTCAATCATTTATGGAGGCTATTCATGTTTAAACCACACAGCTTTCTCTCTCCCTCCCTTCCTCTCTCTCTCTGACACACACACACACACACACACACACACACACACACACACACACATTATTTTGTATACAAGTGGGGTTGCTTGTTTATTTTAAACAAAAACTTGAAACGACTTAAAGGTATAAAAACTGACCCTGGCTGACTCTTACAAGCCTGGGTAAACTCAAGCGAATCTGTTGAATTTAATTTAATTTGCTCTGCAGATGTGTTTGCAGACCGTCCCATTGGAGCTGACTTATGCATCATAAAAACAGGAACCAACCGCAATTGCTAATCCAGTATGGGACAAGCTTTGCATACAGACAGAGAAGTGGAGTTATGGTGTTTTCATTACAACCAATGGTTATACTAATAGCACTTTCTTTGTCTTTAAATAGGCACGTGTTTTCCTTAGAAGTGAGTGAACAAATGCATTTGTTTGATTATAATTGTTTAATATTTGAAAATACTTGTGAAGATTTAAATTCACTATTTCACTTTCAGTTCTGACTGGTTGTCCATGAAAATCAGAGGTGATCTGACTGACCTGGGCAGGGTAGAATCATCAGAATCAAGTTATGAACACTCAGTTTGAACTGAACATTAGCCATCTTGCTTTGACAGAGAGGCACACTGTAATTGGGTGCCAAGTATCATTCTTTCAAAAGATAAGGCTATACCATTAATCAAATGCAACTTCTCGAATCTTGACCACAGCATCTATGTACTCTCAGTAGGAAATGTTGGCCACATAATTAAAACTGCTAATCTTAGGTGTTCATTGCCTTCCACCTCATTTTGTTCTCTTGTGATGTCTGTTGAAGATTTTTTTCATTGGGCTAAATAAAATCACTGAATGTCAAATAAGCTTTTCACACATTAAATGCTTTGAACAGAATGTGATAAAATACTCTAAACACCCAAAAGCCTAATTAGCACTGCAGGACTGTATTCTGCATAATAAAACTATTTTTCTCGTTTTTGTCACCACTGAAAAGATATTATTGAGCACTTCTAGTTGCCTTTTGTAAGTGGTCCAAAAATAGAGAAAGGAAAATGAACTGTGCTTTCCATTAAGTTATAGTGTACATTTGACTCAAATAAGTTATTTTTCATTAAGGCATTAATTCTCACAGGATTTGAGATTATTTCAAGCCGCTGTGAGCATTTCTGGTAGAATGGGTTCAGACGAAGAGGGAATTTAAATCCATCATCTCAGTTTAACTGCAATGGCGCCACTTCCCTGCCTCTCTGTGACATGTGATATTTATAGATCTCTGCTAACAAATATTTAATGAACATTAGCAAGCTCCATGGAATACAGCATATCCTGTTGATCCGTGAGGAACTATGCCCTAGTGCAAAGCTGCACCTCTTTCAACCTTTTCATTTTGATTTGTATTATGAATTAGGCTAAGCCTATATAATTTGCAACCAATGCTTTTCTGTCGGACACAGAAGGTAGAAAGTGGATCCAGTATCCTGTGTGTAAAAGAAATATAATAATTTATTAATATGGATTATGGTAACACCCTCTGCTACGAAATAAACTCTGGCTGGTAGCCTAGGCAATAGCCATGGCCTTTTGACAATTCAGACAATTTCACCGCAGGGTTGCGCTGTTTCTTTGAGAGGACATTTTCACCATCTGGGCAAATTTCCAACAACATTTTTGTCAACATTTGCAAAGAATATAAATTATTCCATATACAGATGGTTGGGTTTGACCTGGTTTTAATTAATAAAAACAAGTAATAAGTTCATCCAATCATACAGTAAACTACGAGGGGTCTCATATGGAAACTATAGGCTAGCCTACTTCATGTGCACATGGTAGGCTATATTTGTGATTAATTTGAATGTTTTAATATTTCACACATTTCGGCAGGCCATTATAGCCAATACGCCTAAGCTCCAAGTCAAATCATTACAATGTAGCATTATATTTATATGGTAACTTCAATGCTACTTTAAGTTTACAGACTGTTACATTTTAGCACTTTGTTGCAACTAACGTTACAGTATGCATGAAGTTCTTTCATTTTCAGGCTGACGTAGGTGAACTGTCACCACCCGTCACAACCACTGCCATGGGAGAGGGGAAGTGCACATGCAAAATGCGTTTGTTGTTGTCTGTGAAGTTAGCGAGCTAGCCAGCATCTTGAACAACAAAGGGGGTCATCTTTTTAATCTCCTGATGGTTCATTGTGAAATGTTTAAACATGTCTGAGATGCTTCTGAAAGAAATGGAGGAAATATCTCTTACGAGTCACCATAAAGGAATTGAAGAGAGCATTGGCGAACGGAGTTTCCTTCTGGTTGACGAAAATGAAAACTTGCAGGCAAGTTAGCTAACTTATCCTAGCTAGCTGACGAACGTAGACAGTTGTTTTCAAGTTGACCATGGAAACATTTCTTGGCATTTAACATGTTAGTTTGGAAACAACCACTCCAGTTACTGAAAATATCCTCAATCAATTTAGACAATGTTGTTGCTGAGTCATGCACGTTACCTTCCTTTGGGAGTTATTATTATGTGGTTGCACATGTGTTAGCATGTTTTAGTTAGCATTGTGTTTCGGTCTTGTTGTTTTGTTCAGGTTTTCGGTTTCGAGTTACATAGCTAGACATTTCTTCATTCTCTTCGTCACTTGTTAAACCAGCGGTAGAACCTCATTTTCAACTTGTCAACCCTATGTGGGTTGTGTACAGGTAATCTACGTTAGCGTTGCTCTGCATCCTAAACTGTTTTGACTAGACAGCGTGATTCCCAAACTGTAAGCCTGGTTTGTTAACTTAGCTAGCTAGCTTAAATCGTAATTGCCACTGTGGGACGATTGAAATCTCGGTGACTGTCGCTTTTGTCCGTGAAAATTGCAACGGTCTTCCTACTATTATGAAATTACGCGTCGCTGGCTAGGTTTGATCAGGTATCGATATGCTTCTACATCTCCTGGTCTGGAAAGTACCTTAGGAGCGCCCCTGGTGTTTGGTTTATCCTGGCCTTTTCCTTGGACAGTCACATGCGTCTCCAAGCGTATGAGTCATGAAAATTAAAGTGCATTCGGGTCACCTGTTTGTTTGTAATTAGGCATATAGCTTAATGTTAATTATTGCATTAAAATTAGTCATAGTTAGATGAGAATCCTGATAGTAGTCAGTGTAAGCTACCCTAAAGACAAAGCTTTCGTGTAAATGTAAAATAAAAGTAAAGTAAATACATATATAAACGTACTGTATACAGTATGCATACGCATAGTAGCCTACCCTATGTACATAGCGTTCATAAAATTTAATGAGCATGTAAACAGGAGGTGCCAACCTCCTTTACAGTTTCATTTCAGTGCTTCTGAAGCTTGTTTTTTACTTTCTCACATACCGCACAACAAAATTCAACATAACTAATGCAATGTTCATGGCCTCAAGAAAGACTACCTTGTGGTTGTGGTGGTGAGATGACTCAGCTGTTTTGGAGAATGGTTTGGAATCGGCGACACACAGAAAGGGAGGAGTGAGATTTAAATGTTAGCCTAAGTGCAGTCTGTTCTGTACAGTAATTATTATTACGCCATTAATACCATGCCTTCACCTACATGCCTCCATACATACACAATTTTGGACTGATTGGCACTGACTGGTACCCGGTAGTTTAGTTTACTAACTCCCTTAATTTGATTACCCACTTTGCTAGATTAGGCCTTCCTGTATTGTCAATGCACAATGCTCAACAATCTTTTCGTCTGTCTGGACAGTTTCAACTTCAACCGTTAGCCTTTTCAAGATTTCTTTTTGTAACTCCTGTCTAGTATGTAGCCTATGTTATACGGGAGCTGAGTAGGTTAATGACTGTTTCATTTTTGATATATTGTGTAGCCTGTTGTACTTGAATAATTGATTTTGCACTGGCACAATCTCTTGCACAATCTCTTTTGCACAATCTCTTGCACTATGAATACCAATACACATTTAAATGCATTTTCCCCCACTACTCCTTTAATATGTCATAGACCTAAACTAACTTTACTCTAATTGCACAGAATACGGATGAACAGCAGTATTATGGTCGGGCTATGTCAGGCTAAGAATTGATAGCTTCCTTCTATTTTGCTGTAGGTCTATGTAGGCTATGTGTGTGTGGATTTCATATGTCTATGTGCCTATGTTTGATGTGTGGTGTGGACACCTTCATTTAATCTCTATCTTTATCTGTCACTCACAACACAACACAAGCTTTTCAAGCATTGTGTCTGATTTCATTCAGAAGTACAGAATGCAGGGTTCCTACACATTTTTGAAAAGTATGGAATTTGATTTCTGTATTTTCCAGGTCTTAATAAGCATGGAAAACAGAAAAGATGATATGGAAAAATATTTGTGATTCCAGGCTTTTGGAGTTATCATTAGATCATAAAGTGTGATTGGGTACAGATCTTAAATTGCAAAATGTGTGCTGCTCTAGGTCAGAGATGGCCAAACTTTTTGACTTGTGGGCTGTATGCTGAAAAATCAAAGCTGCCAAGGTCCAATGGAAATTAAGAAGAGCAATTTTTGACCAATAACAAGTGAACTATAGCTAGCTAATATCCTCATGGAGCGCCTCTTGTGTGCCAGTCAGATGTCTTACAGTCCGGCGTATCATTGATTACATGTGTCATTTCTAGGAGTTTGCGCAACTTTACTCCGTTAGCAAACATTGGACTCATTTGCAATGGTGGCAATCAGTCAATATTGGTCCGTTCTCTGATGTCTGCCCTGTATGCACACACTATTTTGATGCCCCTGTCTACTAGCCATAGTCAGGGCATACCCTGTCCAAATGTAATTCATAGGTTAAGTCGGTCCATGAGTAAAGAGCCTTATGCCACTGATGGCTACTGCTGCCGAAGACTCTGTTGTCAATTCGATTGTTAGGCCTAAGTAGGCTGAAAACGAGCTGGCAAAGGTGTGACAATATTGGCCAAGCTATGCATAGTGTTCTGATTTGGACCAGAGACAAAACCAACAGGCCGGCACAGTCATACTTCCGACCGTTGGCTTTCATTCAGATTCTGGACACTTTGTTCCTCAAACATGTTCAGAAACATTTACCACAAAGTGGCAAATTTGAGTATGGAAAAAGTATGGAATTTTTAGATAGAAAATGGCCTCTTCCCTATATCAATACACAAAACAGAGAATTACAGTCTAGAATGGTTTTTCTTTCTATAGTTCAGGGCACCTTGTACAGATATCTTTATCAGGAGTAGAACGCAGGAAAAGCACAGGAAAAATAGGAAAAGATAGGAAAACTATGTAATGAAATTAACTTTTTTCTTTGTGCTCTTCTTCACCCTCCTCTCTACCACCCATCTCAGATTCGTGATGCGGAGCATTTCCTTCAAAAGCTGGGCTGTGACAGCAGCGACAGCTCTGGTGTCAAGGTCCTATCCATCTTTGGCAACACAGGCGATGGCAAATCCCACACCCTCAATCACGTGCTGTTTGACGGAGAGGAGGTGTTTGCCACCTCGCCCTCCCCCACCACCTGTACGATCGGCGTGTGGGCCGCCTTCCAACCAAGCCTGGGCCTGGTGGTCCTGGACACAGAAGGCCTCCTCGGCGCCACAACCCACCAGAACCGCCGCATGCGGCTGCTGCTGAAAGTGCTGGCCGTGTCGGACATTGTGGTGTACCGAACGCGGGCCGAGCGGCTGCACAACGACATGTTCCAGTTCCTGGGGAGCGCCTCGGCTGCCTACCTCCGGTACTTCACCCCACAGCTGCGCGCCCTCTCTAGCCGCTGTGGCCTGGACGTGCCCCTCTCCAGCCTGGGGCCCGCCGTCATCGTCTTTCAGGAGACGTCGCGTACACAGCTGCTGGGACAGGGTGAGGAAGTAAACAATGCACTTATTGCATTTATTACCTTTAAATGTTCGAGCTGAGCCAAGATTTTGGCACCTTTTTTGTCTTTCCTATCTCCCTATCCATCCGTTTAACCCTAACTTGACCTTCACGCATGCTAATCCTGTGTGCTCTTTCAAGAGCATTAATAGAGTAAAAGTAAAGTATTAAAAGTGTTTTCATTTCATGACTTAGCTATCCCTTACATCAAACCTACTTTAGCTAGCAGGGCAATCCTGTCAGAAAGAAACATTCTTTAGAGTGTCTGACTCTAGCGAATGAGCGTGCAATAGTGAGCATCTTCAGTGAGCTCAGCAACCCTATGGCCATATGATTGGCCTGTATCTTGCTGTAAGTGCATGTGATTGAGTAGTAATGTATACACCTAAGGGGAGAGGAAATGAACCATAGAGCTGGAACGTGACCCCTTGTTTGCCTTCGAGACAGGAACATCCATTTTCTCTACTTTGCTCCAAAAACCCATCAGGATGTGAGCTTTTCTTCTCTTTCTTTTTGTTATACTACAAAGAACATCACTGCAGCACATAGAGTACAGTACCATGTGTGTCTGCCACCCAGTCTATTTGGGCTGAGGGAGTGAGAATGCACTATCCTCTTGGGGTTTTGTGTACTGGCACATTAGTGCCTCCATATGGCACCACGCCACTGCTGGCTCTGGGGGAGGCTTGTAGTAGGCTACACTATATCCCCTAGAGTCAGCCTCTGCTTAATCCTTGTGATTGATTAATCAAGCAGTGACGTACAGCACAGTAGCCTAGCGCTGTAGCTGAGTGGCGTTTCCCCAACATGCCTCTAACAGACAGCTCATGTCCTGTCCAGGCCAAGCCGACACGCTGCTGCAGAAGCGCTTCCATGACTTGGGCCAGACCACCGAGGCCTTCAGCTCCGTGCAGTACGTGGGCACCCAGACCATCACGCCCCCTACAGACTACTCTCAGCTACTGCAGGCTGTCAGCGCACAGGTGAAGAACATGACCACACGGGCCCCGCGCCACCCCAGCATTGTCTTCAGCGCACTTCAGGTAAGTGTGTGTGTGTGTGTGTGTGCGTGAGTGTGTGAGTGTGTGTGTGTTTGTCTAGTGCGCTTGCAGACTTCCATGTTTATATGTTTGTATGTACTGTATGTGTTGGCATTTTTCATGCTCATCAAGGTGTTCTGCATAAGTGAACACACATACATGTAGTTGTTTTGGATCAATGTGTATCTCTGTGGTAGAGTGTTGGCTGCAGTTTGTGCCTATCTCTGATTTTCTCTGTGCACAAGTGTGTGTGTGTGTGTGTGTGTGTGTGTGTGTGTGTGTGTGTGTGTCTTACTGTAAACCATAGAGGCCCATCGGGGTCATAAGATGTATGAGGACACCCTTCATGCTGGACAGTTTTCATTTCATGCCTCTTCTCCTCTCCTCTCCTCTCCTCTCCCCTCCTCTCTGTCCCTGTCTCTGTGCCTCCTCTGTCCCAGGCCCTAAGTGAGCGGTTCTGCGGGGACATCTCTGATGACAAGGTCAGCGTGTACTCCTTCTTCCCTGATGAGTACTTCACCTGCCCCTCCGTTTGTCTCAGCTGCAAGTGAGTGCCCTGGAACATAGTCATGTGCTGCTCTAACAACTGTGCCATTCAGAAGAAATGAATGTTGTGAATGTCTATGTTCTGAAGTGATGAAGGATCACTTTGGCTTTAAGAGGACTACGGTTGGTTGTGATGAATCTGAAAGAGTTTGTGAAAATTAGAACAAGAACATTGAGGTTATCTCTAGAGACGTTATGCATTATTAGAAACCTCAGCTGAGTCGAAGTTAACGTCCTCATTTCACAACAGGCTTTTACTTTTCTTTGACTTTTGACAAGAAATGTGATCAATTTTTCAAACTCCTTCAATGTTTGTACTAAAATTAAATTATACTTTAAATGGTTGTCATTTGAGAGCTTGGTGACCATTTTCATAACACAGATCCTTCCTTTAATATTCCCTCTGGCATATAGACTGAGAATTTAAGATGAAATGTGTAAAGAAGACAGGTGCACAAATGTTGTCCAAACATCAGTAGAGGTCTGAGTACCGTATGTTTTTCTGTCATTGTCTTAGTGTGAGGTGTAAGAACGGCATGAACCACCAGAAGGATGGCCTTCAACATAGAGCCGATGGCTTGTGCCAATATGCCCATCAATTCAACAACAAGGTCCTCATTTGTAAGGTAATAACCATTCACAAATAGGCTATCACTCACTAAGTGTTTTGTCCCACTGCTTTTATGATGGTTTTCACTGAAATAATGTGTTGTAATTTAGAAACATCATTCTGCTTGTTTGTAAAGTAATAACTCACAGCTACAAACTATTACAGCAGACCTTTTGGGGGCCTGCTGCGTTTACGATGATCTTGCTGACATAAATTTGTATCTGTTAGCAATAACAACATTGCTGATTGCAATATGATATCACCATCAAATTGCTCCCAATTTTAGCACTTTATACCTCAGACAACTTCCAGTGTAGAGAATCCACACATATTCTAGACCTCATATGATGGCTTGAGATTCGTTATAACTGGTCAATAATCAGTAATTAGACCCAGTGGGCAGCAAAATCCTATTTCAATTTACTTTTGATGTGGAAAGCAAAAGCTATCTCAGATTTCAGTGGAAAAGACTCAAGCCAGACTCTCACATATTATTACCTTCATATCTTTGGACGGCTACTGTTTCTCATGAGTCATCGTAGACATTCTTGTGTGTGGGGCGGCGTTTGTCACTGCGCATACGTCATGTAATCCGCGGGGCGGTAGCAAAGCGTAAACATTACCGCAGGTGTTTGGCAACACGGGCAGCGATTTCGAGGGAGGAACAGCACTCGTGTGTACTTGCTCCCACTAAGTTGTTAACTGCAAGGAGCTTACGCTGGCTTCTGTGAGATGGCTGCCAGGACTGCAGAGGAGAAAACAAATGGCTCCATTCATTAGCTTTGGCAGGGAATCAGTGGGTAACCAGATCAGTGCGGAGACGGAGGCTGAGTGACATTCTGATGGTGTAAAGTGCATCAGTAGCAGCCTTCGTTTGAGTCTCGTCAGACAATCAAAGCCATATCAAGTCCAGACACGTTGAAAATGAATGCGTTGTTTTGGGGGGGTAGCTCAAACATCATTTTGCGGTTTTATTCCCATCTCCCCTCATTTTTCGTATCTATGGGAAATACCTTTCCCCTTTGAGAGCTTTGATTACTTTTTAAATAATGTTTTGCTTTTAAAGTGGTCAGATTTGGATTTTTGCATTTATTTTTGAAGTTTTGGCTCTCATCTCTCTCTCTCTTTTAATGGTTATGTGTGCTCTGCACGCAGAGATGCTATGAGGGAGGACGGGAGATGATTGTGATTCCCAAGACCTCCGCTTCAACAGACAACCCCTGGTTTGGGCTTGCCAAGTATGCCTGGTCAGGGTGAGTGATTTACCTACACACACACACACACACACACACACACACACACACACACACAGCACACACACACACACACACACACACACACACACACACACACAAGCACACATTTTACATACTTTATTTGGTTCCACCTTACAATCCACTTTTCATCAGGACTCATATTGAATAGTCCAACCAACAGTCAAATATTAATAGTCCAAGCAACAGATTAACACAGTGGTTATGTTATGTAGTTGAAGCTCATGGATACAAGAAACATCTTCTTTTCCAAATTAACATGCTTCCTATAATTGCTGATATAGAGCAAAACTTTGCTCCTTGTTTGGCCTTTGTTTTACTCACACACACACACACACACACACACACACACACACACACACACACACACACACACACACACTCTTGATGAAGCTGTAATCCTTATCCAAACATGCCATTCATTGATCCAAGAACTGTCAGACCCGTCATAGGATTTGACATTTCTGAGCAGTCTGGATGAGTCTCCTGCTGTATGTAATGAAATTGTTCTGTCCCAGGTATGTACTGGAGTGCCCCCACTGTGGCATCATCTACCGCAGTCGGCAATACTGGATGGGGAACCAAGACCCCGAGGGCTCAGTGGTGCGGCCTGAAGTCAAGCACGTCTGGCCTGGGGTGAGACGGCCAATCCACACACAGCCTACATTCCTATTGAATCAATCAGCTCATTCGGCTTGATCGTTCTGATTGACTGACTGGTTGGCTAACTGAGCAGGACTGTCCAACCTGTTGGCAACATCAACAGATGTTAAATAAGAAAGAGGCAGTGCTCTCCAGAATATTCAAATAAGAAAGCCTCAAAGTCCTCCAGAATGCTTTGCCTTAAGGCCAGACAGGCAGACAGCCAAGTCAAACCTGCCCAGTTCCATTTAACAGCTATTCTCTACATGATAATGGCTATGACTTTAAGGATTAGTAAAGTGTTAGCCAATAATATGTCTGTTCTTCTGTGATGACAATTATCAGCCAATTGCAGTTGTTTTTTTCCATTTGGTTCCAGTTCCAGTTGTTTTTTTTTGTTGTTTTTTTTCCCCTATTGTCCGTCTAAGCACAATTTTCTAGTGTGTTCTGTTGAGCTCATCCAAAGACATGATGAGTCTGTGGCATAGTCGGCCACTTCTTCATCTGGCTGCGTACTTTAACACCCATCATGTCTGCTTTGAGAAACACTCAACTCATACTCCTACCCTCTCTCTCCCCCTCAGTCCGAGCTGTTCCCCACCGACCACCAGAATGCAGCCCAGCGGGTCCTGGACGGCATGAACTTTGTCATCCAATCGGTTTCCGAGTACAGCACCGGCCCCACTAAGGCCATCACAGCCTGGCTCACTGATCAAGTGGCGCCGCCCTACTGGAGGCCCAACGCTGAGATCACAGTAAGCTAAGCCATCTTTCTTACATATATACCCTGTGATATGCAGGGTGAGAGCATTGTATTTTCGCACTCACTTTTTAAAAATCAACCAATTCTTGTTCATCAAGATGGCAGTGTTAAAGGTATGTGGAAGTAGATAATTATATTCAAATAATTTTTAAATAATTTCTCAAGGACAGAATGACCTTTGCTTTCTCTGACACCCGGCAATATGAGTGCCAAATCAAGAACTCCTGTTGTTCAGGAACAAAAAAATTGACAGCCTGTACTCTTTACTTGAAGAGTGCATGACTCATTTTTTATTGTTGAGGAGCTCCTTTTTTCAACTATTTATCATCAGAATTCATTTTCCACAAGCTGCCAGCTGTGTTAGCCTTGGTGCTATCACCATGGATACAGGTTGTCATTACGCTCTCAGTTATTTTTTTTTCCCCCATCTGTTCATTTCTACACTCACATTCGTTTCTCCATCTCTACTTCTCCTCCTCTCCACAAACATCCTGTTTCGCTCTTTTTCTTTTTATCTCGCTCATCCATTCCAATTTTTTCCCCGAAACTTCCATGTTTTTTTTCTCTCCACTGATGTGCCATTTTCAAAAATTGTTGTCTAATCTCATCTTTTTGTGTTTTTCTTTCTTTCCTTCTTTCTTTCTTTCTTTCTTTCTCTCTGTGTGTCTGTACCAGGCCTGCCAGGCCTGTAAGAAGCCCTTTGAGGAGCTGGAGCGGAAGCACCACTGTCGTGCGTGTGGCGAGGGCTTCTGCCAGGCCTGCTCCGCCCGCTCCATGCCCGTCCCTGAGCGGGGCTGGGGCAGCGGGCCCGTCCGTGTCTGTGACGCATGCTACCGCCAGGGAGGCCCTAACTCCACTGCCACTAACCAAGGTACAGAGTCCAGCCCAACACACGCCGCCTTGGACAGTTTAGAGTGCACACAAGCAGCCAAGTTGTTTTTGAGATGCAGAAGTCACAGGTGAAACAATGCCAGGGATCAAACCTGGTGTTCGAAGCAAATGTTTCAAGTCATCAGAAAGTAATCAGAATGTAGTCTTTCCAGGGCATGAATTTTGAACGTTTTTTTTTTTTTTTACATGCTCTTTGAACCTTCTTTATCATCTAAGGGGTGGGAAGACGAAAGAACCTGAATAGGAACATAAAAACTGTTCCTTGAATGAGGCTTTATCTCCCCTCGGCCTGGTCATTGTCCCCGCAATACTCCCTTATCTCTCTGCCTCTCTCTTCCCATCTCTCTGTGTGATTTTCATCCTTTCAGGATCTGAGGCTTTTAGCCCAGGCTTTGAGAGCCACGAGACGGGCATGACTCATGACTCACGGCCTGGTTAAATATTAGCAAAGACAGATCTCGCCTCTTAATGGGGAAATCCAGTTATGACAATGACAATGTTAAAAGCATCCATCATCTCTCACGGCTGTCGGCTCACTGCAGACCATTATTGAAAGTGTCCACATTTGCTTAACAAATTCAGGTTTAGTGGAGAGAAGAGCAGCAAATAAAAAGTCCTGCTTTTAATTGGCTACCATTTATGGTTGCCTAGAAACATTCATTTCTGTGAACAAGTCGTTGTGACCCAATGCCTTTCACTGTAGAGTAGCTAGAAGAAAAAACTTTTGTGTGTGTGTGTGTGTGCCCTTTCCTCTTATTTCTCAAGAGTATATTCTGTGGCAGCCTTATAATTAGCTCTCAAAAATTTCAGAAATTGTTACCAGTACTGAAGGGTGTGTAGAGCATATATTTGAGAAGAAAGTGTTAGTGTTTTAAGTGTACTAAAACTGAAATTGGCATTTCAAATACCGGTAATTGCACTAGAAGGATTCAGATTGCATTGAAGATAGCTTGGTCATATTTGTAACCAGCCCCCCAGTCTACAAGGCTCGTTTTGTACAAGTTTTGTACTAGGATTCTGGCTACTGAAACAATTGCTTTGTGGAGGTGTTTGAAATCATTGCATTCTCAAAGTTTGCTGATTGGCCAAGATGTAATTCATCCTGAGTGAACAAGGCAAATGGCCGGAATCCCAAAGAGATGAGAATCGAGCTGATCAGCATAAAGTTCTCTGTCCTTTTCTTTCAGTTGCCCAGTTGGAGCCACGAACTCTAATGGCTCGAAAAGTGACGGAGGTGGCCCAGTCCACACTGGACATGGTCTCCACCGCTGTGGACTACCCCCTGTGTAAGTATGCACTGCACCGCACTGCACCACCCACTCACACACCCACCCACCTATCATCTCCGCAGTAGCTTGTAGGACTCTCAAAGCTCCAGTCTACCAAGTCGGTCATTACCCTGTCAGGTTCCAACTCCCAGCAACATGGCAGATGTGCTGTACACACAAGTGTGACACTGTGGGCAAAATCATTACCTAGTAGCAACCAAAGCCAAAAATGTGAGTTATTTTTGGAAGGTGAGATGAAAAAGGTTTTTGGGCTGCATTTTTGCGTGGGCACGTGGAACAGGAAGTGGTGAGTTTTGGGCCAGGCAGGACTGTAATTACGTGTGGAGAAGTGATTTGGTCAGCAGCATGCCGGCTGCTATCGCACGGATCCCCTGCGCTCACCCCCAGCTACGCAGCCATAGATTGGAGGAAATATATTTTCATTGTACTGCTGAGAACACACGAGTCAGCAATATTTTTTCCCCCCTCTCTCGATACTGTATAATGATTTCCGCCTGGCATTTTTGTAAAGCCAGCATGAGGCCTTTAGAGAGCTTCTGTCAATTATTTTGTACATTAGTTCTGTATCCATGGCAATATGTACAGAGAATGAAGCATTTCAAAAGGTTTGCCATTATAAATTCAATGCAGTTTCCTGCTTGATGAGCTAAATTCATTCCATCCTCTGTTATTTATGCCCATATTGATATGCTCTCTGTAACATATTCACAAATCTTTTGAAAGCGGAAAGCAGCTTCTCCCAATTTAGTGGGTGCAACTTTCTTTTTGACTACTGAATATTTCACAAACTGTGAGAATGGAGGAGCTTAATAGTCGAATACTTATACTCCCACGTCTACAGAACACAGTGGTGACGTGTATGTCATTCCATGCCACCGTGTGTCCGAAATATATAAGTTACTGTAAGTGACGCAGTCACCTCAGTGATGATCTTAACAGTATGTCATCTTTAAACCAACCTGGTGCCAGTATTTAGTCCCATCTAAATAATGATTAAAAAAAATGATCTCTTCTCTACAGACCAGTCTCTTATTAGCTAGTCACTGAACGCAAGCTTGTGTATGACATTTAAAGCTTTGCCATAGCAACAGGTTTTTTTTTTTTCTTTTTTTCTCTAACAGCTCTGTGGAAATTATTCAGGAGAGAAACTCTCAATTATAAACTTTTAATAAAGTTTATTCAATAACTGGCATACAATAACTAGTAAAGCCTCTGCCAAGATGGTGCTCTGGATCATCACCAAAATTCAATCAACCTATAACGGCAAATTACTATCACTCTCATAATAATGATTTACAATGTCTACACTGCAAACTATGACAACAACAACGTGTACATCAATGTGATTGGGATCACTTTCAGACTGATTTTGAGAACACTAAAAAGCAGACAGCCGATCAGACACTGTCAAATTTTAGACATTATAGTAATAGACACACTTTCATCACCATTGGTCAGAGTAGACACTGTTATCATTATAAACAGTTGCAGTTCTCAATACAGTCATAGTTCATGCTATGAACGGACCTTATGGCTTTTGCCAGTGTAAGACAACAAGGTGTGTCAGCCCAACAAAAGCATGCACATGAATTGACCTGTGAAAAGAGATGTCTTCCTCTCCCTGTCTCTTGCCTGACATCCCCCCTTCCTCTTGTCTTTCTTTTGTCATCCTTCCCCCCCCACCCACAGGTTTTGTCAAGGGTGTGGCACGGCCTGACTACTGGGTGCCCGACCACGAGATCATCCAGTGTAACCAGTGCCAGAAGGCCTTCACCCCCAGCATCCCAAAGCACCACTGCCGGGCCTGCGGGCAGGGCGTGTGCGGCAACTGCTCGGCCCAGAGCCGGCCCGTGCCCTCTCGCGGCTGGGACCACCCGGTGCGGGTGTGCGACAGCTGCGCCGCGCAGAAGGACAGTCTGTAGAGAAAACATCACCAGGGCAAAGCCTTAGACACTCAATCAGCATACAGCACAGAACCCTGACATGTACACTGGCAACAACACACACACACACACACACACACACACACACACACACACACACACACACATACGCTCACATACGCTCACACACACACACACACACATCTGCCAAGGAGCCTAAGCTGTCTAAGGCCTGTTCCTGTTCCTCTGTTCACTCTGTTTCCCTCCTCTCGATGGAGAAGCTGATGGCCTGTAGTCAGGGGGGTGGACAGATGATGAAGCCACACCCCCCAGCATGAACAATGGCATCAGGGAAGAACTTCACCACTAACCACACAGCCAAGAGCCTTTTGATTCAGGAGACCCCCCGACCCCTTTCTGTTCCCCTATGTCTGTGAATCATCTCAGGCAATTGCCGACTACATGGAATTCAAGACTTAAAAGTTAACCCGTTCCGCAGCATTGTAAATGAAGAAGGGGGCAAGAGAATCACATTTATCAGCTATATATGCACTTTTGTTTGACAGGGAAATGAACAAACCTTCTAAGATTTCATTTTAGTCTTTGCTGCTTTTGGAGTGTAGCTCTGGTCATGATGACGGATAGGATAGGAAAGGTTGGTGTGAGCCTGTCGGATGATGGCAGTTTTTTGAGGGATATTGCAGAGCCACATCTCCCCTTATTATGGGACTGTGTCCCTTTACTGAGCACTTTGGGTTTTTTTTGTTTGTTTGTTTGTTTGTTTGTTTAGTTTGTTTGTTTGTTTGTTTGTTTTGTTACTATAGATGATTCTGGGCACTGGGATATCCCTGGTGTCGCATAGGACTATAAAATTCTCAGCCACTAACCCCACCGCCACTGGGGCCACCAGTGAAGTGACGTGATGAATTAATATGCATTTAATATGATGCAGTGTAGCTCCACATTCCAATGACGTCTCCGGCGGCAATAGTAGTCTTTGCAATTCCCCTCTTCTTTGTTCCCGATCCTATCCAGTGGGATAGATTTATATCCAGCGAGAGGCGGAAATAACAACACGTTTTTCTCATCTCAGCTGTTTGATGAAATTGTTTCTGCAACATATACCATGACTGGCCGAGACTCACTTTGCCAATAATAATAATACTAGAGAATACAGTGATGTCTGATGCAGTTGGCAAGCTCTCAGTGGTCTACATTGCAGTGCAGTACGAGTGCCCAGCACCTAATGCTGATATTGAGTTAAAGCGTAGATTGCTGAGGGAACGGCAAGTCCCTTAAAGCATTTTTTTCCCCCTACTTTTATGCTCCATCTGTGTCCTAGTGTCTCTCTCTCTCTCTCTCTCTCTCTCTCTCTCTCTCTCTCTCTCTCTCTCTCTCTCTCTCTCCTCTCTCTCTCTCCCTAATATACTCTTACATTTTTGCTTGACATGTAGCTGTTAAACTATTAAGACAAGACCTGGAATATGCAAATACAAGACTGTACAGTAATTAACCAAAGCTATGATTTTTTTAAAGGAAAAAAGAAATTGT
>JAODXP020000021.1:3250464-3282964 GCA_027497455.2 Sardinella longiceps
ATGATCACTTCATAAATTTTGTGCTGTCTTGGTATGGCATATTTTGGCTGGAAATACAAGTATTTAGAAAAGAAATGGTGATAGAATGGTGCATACACACACACACACACACACACACACACACACACACACACACACACACACACACACACACACACACACACACAATGTTGTTTCCCAAATTGTGCCCATGGATTTGGCAGCATTTGTTGTGTTTCATTATGCAAGTGTAAGCTTGTACATTTCATTGTAAGGGTTTTCATTTTTAATGGGTAATTAGACTTAAGCCTGTTGATGCTTCAATCAATAAATCCAGGTCAGTATCTCCATAGGGATGCGTGACTCTAAGAAAAACCGCTGCATCTGCATGTGAGCACAGTGCCATTTTTCTTCTTCCATCTTGCACGGTACGTCACCGTAATTGTACCTGATGTGTACGGTCCTGCTGCTGTTGTTGTGTTCCATCTTGTTCTGCTTACCGTGGTCTTTTTGGGATGTTTATAAATTACTCTGCCTCGGGTTTCCATGGCAACTCATCAGTGGTGTTGTCCCATTTTCCCACATGTCCATCCTGCTTTCCAACATTCCCCCCCTCTACCCCCTCACACACACACTCACACACACACACACTTTTCCATTCTTTTGGAGTGGTGAGAGGGGGTAGGGGGAAGTGAGAGCAGAGTGTCTGTTTGGAGAACCTCACGTTTTCTAGTAGTTTCTCACGGTCTCCAGGGAAGAAGACAGGCATTTTTGCTGGAGGATACGCTGCTGCACGGTTGACCCTGAGCCTTCCTGCCTGAGCCTGTATATATAGATGTTGTTTCTCAGGTTTGATATTCGCCCACACAACAGTTGGTCTCGCTGAGCACGATCACATGAGAAGAGGGAGTTGTGTGCAGCGCAGGGAGTTTGTGTGTGTGTGTGTATGTGTGTGTGTTTGTTTGTTTGTGTGTCTGAGTTCTACTGTAACAGATAATATCATATGCCAGAGAAACTTGGCACTGCACTGACCTTAGTATGCATTGAGCATTATGCAGAGGCATACTTCGGAATGAGAATGGTGCATTCCACAATATCCCCCCGGCTCATAAACCAGACAACCCCGGTGGTGGGCTTGGAAGGATGGCCACAGAGAGAAAGTGTGTATGTGTGTGTGTGTGTGTGTGTGTGTGTCTGGGGGAGTAAAAATGCACAATGTACAGTATGTATACAGATACAGACAGTGCATGTGTCACTCGCCTTTTCCTACGTCAAGCTGCTTGTTTAATGTCTGTGTCTGTCATCACTCATGAGTAACTAACACAGAACTAATGTGTCCTCTGCCTGATGTGAAAACATCTGTATCACGTAAGTTCGGTTCTCAACATATACATGTACGCCACACATTAACCAGTTGCGCAAGGCCCATAGGCAACATAAGGACATGAGAACAGTACACTGTGGCTGTAGATCATTCCACATGCAGTGTTCAGCTCTACACAAAGAATCCTTTGAGTGCCAAATAACTTCTTCGGGGTTGAGGGGGTTCATCGGAGCTTGATTGGTTGGAGTGAAGACGAGTCTTGTCTGGGGGTGAACCAGAGAACCCTACAGATAGATTCCCTTGTTGCCAGGAGCAGGTCAGGTCAAAGGCCTCTTACTGTGTCTGGAGTAGTAATGGGAGAATTGGATGGTATGTTTGGGCTACTGTCTGCTGCCCCTGGAGAAAGAACATGGACTGTCAAATAGTGACTGTCCAAAAAACAGGAGCCTTTAGTCAATTGATCTTACTAGATTCATGGTTTTGAATAGTTAAGAAGGACCTGAAAATTGACATAACACATACACATACATGAAGGATATGTAGTGAGAGAATGGATATACACATACATTCAATTCAATTCAATTTGATTTGCACAGCGCACAAATACAGTACATTTGTCGCGCGGCGATATACAAACATTAAGGGTAACATCCATGAGAAACAGGGACAAGGAAAAACTCCTTTCACTTAGTAATCATTAATTTTAGGAAGAAACCTTGGGCAGATCCACGTCTCATGGGCCCACATGAAGGATCTTTATATATGGACATATATTATGTAGTGTAGTGAGAATGGACATGTATTACTGTATATTGTACATGCAGTACATGGACATAATGCTGTATAGACACGGAGAGAAGGATGGAGAGCAAGCAACACACAAATGCCAGAAGCTTTTTTTAATATTATATTATTTATTTGTCTTTGTACAATGTAATTACAATACAAATATGTAGGTTTAAATACAAAATTCTGTAAATAAAGATTAAAAATAAACTCCACTGGCTTGTTATCACTACACTACAGTTTTACAATCAAGTTTATGAGGTAATTTAGTTTGTTTTGAACAACCTACATTTTTAAATTTTCATTTATTCATTTTTTTTATTGTGGACAAAAGGGCCAGAGCCAATAAATTAACACCGATTCCACCATGACTGTCCTCTGCATAAAGCAAGGGGCAGCACTTTCCCCTATTTCAAAACATAATAAAAATCTCCAGCCGAAGCTGGTCAGGGGGGTCCCTACTCTTCCTACCATGTTCATGTATTTGAGCCTGGAGATTGGCAAGAGTGTCATTGTGCCACACAAAGAGAGGGAGCTGCGCTGGCCTTTGGTTGGCCAGTTAAGTAGGAGTTAATGGCCAGCAAATTAACGGAAATAAATTAGAGAGTTTTGTTTTTTGCATGCCATGCTATCAGCTGAATCCAGTCAGGGAATTCTGAATAACTGTAACTGTAAAGGTGTTTGGTTGTTTGCATGTTTTGGTTCTCTCTCTCACTGTGTGTGTGTGTGTGTGTGTGTGTGTGTGTGCCATATTCCTATCCACAGAAACTGACAAGGCAGCTCATCTTGCGTCCCACTATTGCCTTCAGGAGCACAGAGCTAATCTCCGGTTCTGCAGTGGTCAAACGAAAAATGGATATTTTTTCCTCTTGAAATCTGTCTCGCCAGTTCTTTTTCATGACAAATGCTCTCCCCCTCGCAGGTGGTCTATGCCAACACCACCCCTTTAAATCCCTACTGGGGCCACTGAATCTTTTATAATCCAGGTTTTTTAAATTAATTTGGTCAGAAATAATAGATTATGCCATTAGGAATATGGAATGCCCTGTACAGTATTCTTTCTGCTTATTTATTATTATTATTTGAATTAGTTGCTTTAGGAGAGATAAAAATATGTTGATGCTTGCTGATACATACTGTATTAAGTACAAGAAAATAGCCACATGAATGGGCAGCATGTCTGTGTGACACAATTCCCTCATTCTCTGTTTGCCTGATGGAATGGAAAAAAAGAAACTACTTTGAGGGACAAATTTTTGGATTACTTGAAAAAATAAAGTCTTTGTCAGTGATAAAATAATAAATAAGAACATTTGGAACCTCATTAGATATAAAAAATAAACGGAAACATTTCCACGTAGCGTTCAATCACTCTTTCCCTTTTTGCTAAAATTCTTTCTTCCTGATTCATCCACCTTTAAACCATCTTTAACCTGCCGGTCCCTTCAGGAAGTCTTTCCCATTTACTTCACCTATAGTCCTCCACTTTTCTTAAAGCAACAAATCATTTCTGCTTTTACCACTCTATCCTCATCATCCCTCGTTCTCTCTGTCCCTCTCTTTTCTTTAATTCAGCCCTCTCTAATCAACCTTTCCTCAGTCCTTCAGAAGTCCTCTACCTGCAGTCATTCCATACCAAATTCAGCACGCCAGCTCAAACAAACACTACATGACGCCATAACCTTTTCCAAATGTCAATGCTGCAGCTAGATTCGATGAACTGCCCTGTCCTCTCCAAATAGCCCGAGTAACAAAACTGATCAGGTCTGGAGATATCGCTCTTTCTCTCTCTTTAAGATAAGAACAATGAATTACTATTTTGATGCTTGAAAAAAAAAGCCTTAGATTATTTGTGTCTGAATAGCAATAGCAGCACTGAAAATAACTGCTGCTTTGAAGGCCAATGTGGTGCCAGATTCATGCCAGATCAGGGCCGTGTGTATCCCAGGAAAGTAGAGACTCTCGAAAAAAAATCTCAAATATCTGTTTCCTGTTTCAACACCTTCCTCTCAAAGCTCTTAAAGGTGCTCTTACACAAGACCAAACTCCTCATCAGTACATCTTAACCCGCCATGACCTAAGACGAGTCTAGCTGTGCCACCATAACTTCAAAAGCACTGTAATGAGGGACTGGTCTCGATGACCCTTTCTGATGTCAGATGTGCCATTGGCTAAAGCTTCCAGAACACTCTACCACATTCCGGTGGCCCTGGCAAGACTGGCCAAGTGTAATGAGGGGCCTGGTGACATGGTGGTTTCAATAGTGACTCACTGAGGTTGAATAACAAGTGAAAGCCACACTCAGAGGGGATGGTAAATAAGAGGGAGAGTAAAAAAGAAACATGCTATTTACACACTCCCTCTTTCCTTCTCTCACTCTCTCCTCTCTCTCTCTCTCTTTCTTTCGCGCACTCTCTCTCAGTACAGCGGCCATCAATATGGCTCGCATTACACAGCTTTTCATTTTGTGAGTCACTCATCCTCCCGCTCAAGCAAGCAAATTACAGTTCCCATTTTCCCGCTCAACAGAAATAAATACAGGGAAACCATCAAACATGTCGTCTTTTCTGTGGAATAAAAATATCAGATTTAACGTATAACTCGTAAAAATCAAAAAATAATAAATAGCAAACCAGGCCATCTGTTCAGTTCATTAGCTAAGCAGTCCCAGTCTTTTTTTCTTTTTGTTATTTTTCTTCTTCTTTCTCTCACTCGCTCATGAGCGGAGACCATTGCCTGTGACAGTAGTTCCTATATGAACTCAAGCTTAGACTCCCGGTACTAATGCCACGGCGCAGGCCTGAAACGCACGACTCAGTGGCTAACGTGTCCTCTGGGGGCTCTTAGTGTTCTGGGAGGTGACTGACTCAAACGGTCGCAGAATGTAAGGTGACGGCCCCTTCCTCCTCCTTCTTGCCCAAATGGAAACAATCCTCGCATGGCATTTTACAGTAGGGTACGGGTACAGGTGCACGCTGGAAAAACTCTTGGTAGACAGAAAAAAAAGGAGGGTAAAATCTACACAGGAGAGGGAGGAAATAGCGAAGGGGGTGGGGTGGGGGGTGGTGGTGGAGCGAAGTGGTTTCAGTCTTGCATTGGGGACGGGGGCCAGCCCACCACCCCCCTTCCCCCCACTCTCCTCGTCCCCTGGCACAGTTTCGACACAGTTAAAGCTCAATCTCAAAGGTCTTTTGTAAGTCGTTGGAAAAGGGGTTGGCTGTTTTGGGCTGCGATTTGGACTCGAGGGCCGCCCACTTGGCCTCGAAGCGCTCGGCCTCCTGAGAGTCAGCGGGCGGGTTGGTCGACAGCGCTGGCACGCTCTCCATGGGCCACCCGCCGCCGCTGCTGTTGCTGCTGCCCATGCTGCCCATGCTGCCAAGGCTGCCCACCATGCTCACGCTGGACACGCCCGTGCAGTGGTTCGCCCCGTTCGATGTGACGCTGATGGGGTTGTGCGGAAGGCCGTTGAGCACCGGCACCGTGGTGATGGGAACTGCTCCGGGGAATCCTCCGGGAAGGTTGGGAAAAGCCGGCTGGTGCCCGACGTTCATCACGCCGGTTTTGGGCCCCATGTTTACACCCATGGAGGCTGCGCCCCCGCCTGATCCGGCTGCCGTGCAGAAGACGTTGGCCACCATCTGGGAGGGGGTGATGCCCACCACCGGGACGCTGGCGTTGGGGTAGGTCATGCTGTTGGCCATGGCGGGCATGTAGGCCTGCATGGGCACGAAGGCAGGCTGCAGCGGAGGCTGCCCGAACATGCCCACGGGCGCCGGGGTGGCATCAAACGCCAGCGGGAACGGCTGCATGGAGGTGGGCAAGGAGCCCGGCTGGCCTGCCATGGTCGGTATCGGGGGGCCCGCCAAGCTGGGCATTGTCGGCCCTGCCAAGGTGTGAACCGGCGGACCGGGTAAGGTGGGCACCGGCGGGGGCTGCTGGGTGGGCGGGGGAGGCAGAGATGGAGTCGGCAGCGGGCCCATCACCGCCTTGGAGACTTCCTCCAGCCAGCGCTCGGCCTCGGAGGGGGTCCGCTTGTGCCCCCCCTGGGGGCCAGCAGGTGGCGCCTGCACCGGGCTCTCCGTCTGCACCCACGAGGTGGTGGCTGTGAGAGAGAGAGGGAGGGAGGGAAGAGGAGGAGGAGGAGACAGGAAGAAGCTTAGCATCTCGTTCATTTCCTCTCAATCAGTTAATGTGCTGCATTCTCGCAGACTGAGAGTGCACTCTCATACACTTCATTAATAGACTCAACACATCCACATTCACTTCACCAAAAAAAAAGCTATTACTGCTGCATCTGTAACTTGTCTGGAATCCACTGACTTTGCATCGATAATATTTCAAGCGTGAAAAGCGGTAGGCATGAGTGATCTTGACACATTTCTGACACACACCAAACACCGGAGGGGTGATGGGGGAGCAGTGACTCACTCACCCTGGAGAGGGGCAGGTGGAGGGGGGATGATGGGGGGGATGGTGCTGCTGTTGCTGACGGGTAAGCCGTTGGTGGAGGGTTTGGCACACAGCTCCTCGGACGGTTTGGTGAAGGAGCTGTTGATTTGGCTGCACAGTGCGTTGATGCTGTCCGCCTCGCCGGACATGGTCAGGTCCATCTCCGGGACTGAGGGAGGGAAGGAGGCAGGGCGGAGGGGGGGTGGTGGGGAGAAAAATGTCAGTGAGGTCAAGCGTTCATTTCCTGACATTCATTTATTCTTGAAAACAACAGAGCATTTAAGCATTTCCTGAGGTGTGTCTCATTGTCCAATGGAAATTGAAAAAATTCCCTGCCTGATAACGTGCGCTTATTTTTAGCATCACGTACATGTATAAATATAATCCCGTATTTAGTAAAAAGAACATCCACAGTGGGTAGGTCGAGCAGGGGGAACAATATTTATTCTCAAAGCCAGTTTATGTGAAATCAATCCCGACAGCCAACAGCGTTGACGTCTGTGCGCATTTCAATAGGAATCTATTTTAGTTGCATGACAGGCTTAGATTTTTTTTATCTACAGGTTCACAGCTCTTTTTAAGCGCTTCATCTCTTATGTAATAAAAACAGCACTGTGGGAATCCTGACCCCATGCATCAACTATAATTCCCATATGAACGTCCAATCACGGCCGAGACGCTAAGCCATTGCCACGAGCTGCGGAGGCCTTTATCATCACAATCACACTTGGTGATGTAAGATTGTTAATAATGGATTGCGTCTCGGTTGGGATTTCGGAGAAATGCGCCGAACTGTGGTTATGACTCGAGTGCCAGTGATGACTGGTAACCACATGATGGAGGATGCTGGTGTTGTAATGTGCAGTGGCGGTGGTGGAGGAGGAGGGAGAGAGAGAGAGAGAGAGAGAGAGAGAGAGAGAGAGAGAGAGAGAGAGAGAGAGAGAGAGAGAGAGAGAGATGGTGGTTTTGAATGAAAACGACGAGGGACTACAGCAGAAAGCACACAGATGACTGTGCCACTTCAAGAACTTACAGTGTTTTGGCAGCCTTGACTTGACCACAGTGAGTCAGGGCCTTAAGTGTAGCTTTTTGGTTAAGGGATTTGCAAACCGCAATGATAACAAAGCTAAGGCTAACACTCACAGAGGAGCCTTGTATGGGGGCGAACTTAAGCCCGGTGGCATCTTAGTAGGTCATACTGTAAACATTCTTAAGTTTCATCACGTGATATTGGCAAGGCACCGGGGCTCTTGGCTAAATTTAGTGAGCAAGATGTCACTGGAGAGAGATGAAGATTTCATGCCAGCGTCAGCTTCTGATTTGGTTACAGATAAATGCAGCAGACCAGTTTTTTTTTTTTTTTTTTTTTAACCATGTGTCTCCTTACGTACAGAGATTTACTTAACCCACATTCTTCTTGGAAAAAGGTTGGAAAAGCTTAAATGGACATTTTGTGAGAAATACATGTAATTTATTTATTTAAAAGTATAAATATTTTATATAATTATAAAAACGGACAGCTTCTGCAGCATAATTTCATGGGCATAGAAGTTGGCTCCTAAACTTTTTAACTTATTTTACCTGGCACATATTATTTAGGAAAAAAATCTCTGAACCAATTGAGGAGTTTGTCAGTGTGCATCAAATTCAATATCACTAACATCTGTACAAGGAAAGATTCACCAACTCTTTGAGGAATAAGCTTATTTGCAACCGCCCTTGAGTTATCTAATAAGCTAATTTCCCTACAACGGCAACTGTATGTATCCCTTTAAAACTAAACCACATTGCTTGGTGAGAGCCCAGACAGTGAGTCTGACGTCTGCTAGGAGTTGCGGCTGATATAGAGTCGTGGTGGTGCTGAGGCTGAAGCTGACCTGGGTTCTTGGCCTGGAAGTCAGTCTTGCGCTGCAGTGTGGAGGGCAGGTCATTGAGGCGCAGCGAGAGCTGGCGCTTGAAGGGCGAGTTCTTCCCGCTGAGGGCGGGGAAGCCGCGGAACGAACCCTGCCGCACCAGCTGCTCCAGAGGGGCATGACGCCGCGGGATGGCGGCGTGAGGTTCGCCGCGATCCCCAGGCGACGCGGCGCCCTCCGGAGGCGAGGCGTTTCCTGGCGGCATGGCCGACACAGACGGCTCTGTAAGAGAGAAGGAGGGAGGGTGTGAGGAAGAGGGAGAGAGAGAGAGAGAGAGAGAGAGAGAGCTACAGTCAATACTCAAACAGACTTATGTATTCTACACCATCATTCACTCACACTATACTAATAAGACCGATGAATTGAGCCTGTCCTACCTCATCCTTTACAATAACAGAGAAGCACACAAGCCTATGGAAGAGGGCAGCAGCGGGAGGCGTGTTCAATACTCAGATCAATACAGATGCCTGCTATAGTAATAAAACAGACGCTATGCTGTGTATGTGTTCAGTATACTGGAACAGCTCAGGGCCTAAGAGAGACCACTTACACTCTTAGAGTCTTAGAGCTAGCGGGGTCAGAGGGGGATATACCACTGACCACTCAACACAGTTCACTCAACACACTCTAGATCTTTACCACAACCTGCAGAGGCAAACTTCATGGAGGAAAAGAAGGATATATATTGAAAGTTTATTATTGCATTGAGGATAATCCCTTGAGGTTAAAAACCTCGTTTTCGAGGGGGTCCTCAGAACATATAACAAAGAAAATACAGCACAAAACAATACAACACATACATTCACACTAGCTACATCCCTCTCTCTAATAAAAACCAAGGACGTCACTCTTATGACTCTTATGCCTATTAAATATGACCTGTTGTATGAGACAGTGACCAAATATTTGAGGACGTTGTTAGGAGAGGTGTTGTGGTGTGTGTGTGCTTTATGTCCAAGCCAGTCCATTATGTTCCCCTGTGACTTTAAGAACTTTCCCCGTGATCCCTAAAGCAGGTGTCTGTGTCTGCTCCAGCTCAGCACCTTCATCATGTGAAACAAACCATGCAACAAGACCGATGGGTCATCGCTGGCCCTGCGCTGGAAATATGCCCGCAGGTCTCGCCTGCTCCCTGACCTGCTCTGTCTTTACGGTCTGTTTTATGTCAACGTTTTAACAGACTCAAACACCCACCCCCCACCACCACCACTCACCCCAAAAACTAATCAGCGCAGGGCTGGAGGTGGTGGAAGCCCAGCTGTCGGCCTCTAGTCAACACAACACCTGTTTCTCCTTTCCTTTCCCCGGCCGCAATACCCGGGACAAACGCCGCAGGCCTTTGCAGCCCCAAAGACTGCAGCAGCTGCATGCGACGCATGTGGTTTACGTTACGTTTCTCCACCTGCATCGGTTTTCAAAGGGTAACTAATTTCACCACACGCTGATCTGACATCACGCCTCATAAAGCAACCTGGGTTGAGGAAAGTGGAGCGCCCGCAGAGCACACATGCTTCGTGCATTACGTTCACCTAATCTTGTTTTCATGTTTTGTGGTGTTAATCCTCGTTTCTTTTTGCTTTACAAGATTAAATCTACATTTCCTGTGCTGCTGCAGGACCAAACACACACACACACACACACACACACACACACACACACGCAAACACGCACACATGCCAGAGGCTATTACACAGTCGGGTCAGTAGGGGGGTTCTGTCACAAACCTTTCTTCTTATCCTGCTCGCTCTGCTGGCTGCCCGATGTCACGCGGAAGGAGCCCTCTCGCACGAACGACGTGCGGCTGGCGTCGAAAGACGCGGTGACGCCGCACTCCTTCTCGCGCCGTTGTTTGCGTTCGAGGCAGGCGGCGAAGGCGCATCCGACGGCGTGACTCAGGCGCTCCCCCTGGTGGCCAAGAATTGTATAGGATTAGCATCCACGTACCGGTACTGTAAGTAATAGCAGCAATAAAGTGTTTAACCCAGACTTTAGCAACACAACACAAGCAGAGCAGTGAATACTTCTGGCTTGTTGTATCCGGTAAATAATTCAAACGCCTAAAGTTTGCATGTTTTTTTTTTCTCTTGAGAAGACAACATTGCAGCAGCTGCTGAAATATTGATGCAAAGTCATCATGACTTTGCTAAAAAACAACAACAACCACAGAGTCTTCTCGTGCAAAGCTGCAGATGCACAGGGTTGATAGATGCGCTGCTTAAGTCCGATCCTACAGATAATACCTCACTTACGTGAGGCTGCTGCTACGACTGGGGCCTATTGGGAGGGGTATTAGGGAAGATTAAAAGATACCCCTCGCAGCTTCACAGCAGGTCGGATGGCCTACAGAATGTCTCAACTATAACGGCATGGCCGAGAGTTAAGAGAGCACATTAACACATTGTGAGTGGGTATTTCACTCTTCTTCTAAAGTGCTTATTTTATGTGCGAAAGTAGCCTATCGTATTCAACTAGACACGAGCTATTTAAACGCATAAATGGGAAGCTGATGTTCGTGATCTTAAATGATTCGCTCTTAAGAACGGTGAATTGAATGGATTCAATTTCGAGTGTTAGTGAGTTGAAAAGAAAAAAAGAAAAAGAAAAAGAAAAAGGTAGCTGTAAAGAACCAAAAGCACTTCCCCAGATTGCTGGAGGGGGTAGAGGACGTCCTAAGCACGTCCCGCAATCTTGTCATTAAGCCCTCCCTCTGTGTTCTCACTGGGCCCAAGTGGAGATAGAGGCGCTCCAGCAGCTCTTCAGATTGTGATAACCCAGCATAATCCCTTATCTTAATCCCACTTTGCTAAGCGTGGCGAAGGAGGGTGGTGGCTTAATCCCCCCCCCCCCACCCCACCCAAGCCCTTCCTGGATCAGCCCAGCCCAGCCCACCCCGCCCCACCCCACCCCATGCAGCACCGCCACCACCTAAAGCCCCACTTACCGAGTCCTTGAGCGCCATGAAGCAGTGGCATATCCATCTGCGGGTGGTGCCGTCGCGGCAGATGTAGGAGAAGGCTTTGTCGTAGTTGCGGTCGGGCGCACAGAAGGACACCTTCTCAATGGTCTGGTCCACAATGAGATCCTAAGGGACATAGCCAGCATTGATTTGTTTCACTTGAGCAACACCAAAGTCCAGCTCTCATACTGTTGTTCTGTGCATCCTTCACTTGTACAAAATTAAAAATATGTAATAAAGTCAAATGTATATAGATAAATAAAATTAAGCAATCATATTCAGGAGCTCTATCTCCAGAAATTCATAAATTTGGTGAGGAGAAGCCAGGGACAATAGACAGCCATGGACTACAGGTGCAAAATATTCTGTGCCTTCCCCTACTTTATATCCTGGGGGTAGGCTAGTTATCAGCTTATCTATCAGTCTTTTTTATTATCGTATTATTACATTTCTTTGTGAAGCCCCTAGACTATCAGAGCCATGTCTGTTCTGCGCCCTGTGTGTTGATTGTCTTCTTTGATCTCTCCTTTTCTCATTTTTTCCATCATCAAGAGGAACTAAGGCCCTGTACTGTCAACGCTGTTCCATATTAATATTAGTACCTCCCTCTCGCCACATGCTGAGCCCAGCTGGATACAAGAGTCTAGTTTTTTTAGGAGCTCCCACTTCCCCAGACATTGTCCTCTCATGTCAATATAAGACTGGGTGTTGACACAACAGAGGTGTGACCGCAAGACAGGAGTCAAAGAGAGGCGGGGGGGCTCAGGCATTGGGAAGGGGGAGGTGAGGAGGGGTGGAGATTGTGTGTGTGTGTGTGTGTGTGTGTGTGTGTGTGTGTGTGTGTGTGCGTGGGGGGGGGGGGGTGTTGGGGTTGGGCAGGGGGCACTGGCTGCACATCATTGCTATTCCTTCTTCTTGAGGGGTGGAGAGAGAAGGAGAGAGAGAGAGAGAGTGAGAGAAGAATGGCAAGAGGTACAGAGGGGAGAGAAAAAAAAGAGACTATTCATCCCAAGCCAATTAGCAGATGAGGGGCTCCGGAGGTGAAGAGCTCGTCACGGATGAGAGTGTGGCTGACGCCCGGCGATACGGCGACACACCGCCGCTTGCAGACAGGGGAGGGGGAGACTGCTGAGTCACTCCGTGTCTTTGAAAGGTGTGAGTGTGTGTGTGTGTGCGTGTGCGTGTGTGTGTGTGTGTGTGTGGAGGCTGGCAGAGACGTGACCGTGGCTTTCCGAGTTACCCATTTTAATTAGTGCCACTGTGGTGCAGCAGAGCCTAGCTGCCTGCAGCTACTGTAGCTAGAAAAAGCAAGGCAGCTCGGAAGACTTTTTAAAACTTATACAGATAGCTCCTCTCCTACATTATTCCTTACTTATAGTTCCACTTATGACAGGCAGATTGAAGCACTTTCCAAAGCACTTTTCCAAGCACCAGCCCAAAAAAAAAAAAAATGGAAGAAGAAATTCAAATGGAAGTTCAAATGGATTCTAATGGAATTACTTAGGCAAAGAAAGTGAGGTGGGGAAAGGCGGTGGGGTATCAATCACAGGGCATGTGAGGACATGATGGGAGTGTGTGTGTGAAGGGGTGAAGGTGGGGGTGGAAGGGTGGAGAGGAGGGTGGAGGTGGAAGGGTGGCTATCTCCTGACTCACAGCCGTATTGAATAGCATTAAATGGGAGTGGGTCTGTGAAAGGCTTGACGGGCTAGCAGGCTGGGGGTATTACAGGAAGCAGAATGACTGCATTGTGATGGCAGATTTCCGTGAACTCCTTTAGGGTTGAAGGAAAAGTGGGTGATGCATGGGCGTGTGTGTCTGTGTGTGTGTGTGTCTGGGTGTGTGAGGGTTTGTACTGACCTGTGTGCATATGGCAATTGTGAGTGTATGAGTGTGTGTGTGTGTGTGTGTGTGTGTGTGTGTGTGTATGTGAGGGTTTGTATCGACTTGTGTGTATATGCTAGCAATTGTGAGTGTGTGTATTTGTATGTGTGTGTGTGTGTGTGTGTGTGTGTGTGTGTGTGTGTGTGTGTGTGTGCCTTTGACTGTATACACGCTCCACAGCTCACTGCCCATTACCTCAGCACACCCCCTCCCAGTTGCCCCCGAGTGCCTTAGCAACAGCGCATGGCAACCGTCGAGACAGAGAGCGGCCCCATTAGTGACTCACATGGCCTGGGCGGCCCTAATGGTCATGGCCCGGTCATGAGGCTACTCTGCTGGGCTCCAGCCAAGTCTGAGCCCAAAGCCCAAGCCCTCACCTACTGGGCTTGGATTGTTTTTCGGCCACTTCCCACCCCCATCGCCCTGCTACTCTTTTTTTTCTGTCGCTGACCCAGTCAATGTGAGAGTTTAGTTCTTTTTTATTGATGGCTGGGGGCTACTGCAGGGAGTCATTCAGATGGAGGATGGGAGTCTATCTCCAGCTTATTGCCTTAAAGTTTCATGGCACATAGTTATTCCCCCTTTCCCTCCCTCCCTCTTTCTCCTGTCTACAGTATCTCCCTTTTTCTCTTGCAGGTCCAGGCCAGAGTCTTACCTTGGTCTTATCGTCCACCACCCTCAGGCCGTCTGCAGACACCCACAGCATCGCTTTCACTGTTTTCTTGCCGCTCTGTGTTGGGAGGAGATGAGCGAACGTTATACAAAGTACATTACACAAGTGTCACGGAAGTTCACCTGCACAAACAACTCACAGACAGACAGCATACAGTAAATGCAAAGGAAAAATAAAACATAAAAGAAGAAGACACTCAAGTTGGTAGAAATATGACATATTTAGTAAATGTTGCCGTTTGGTTTTGAAGCACAGCCATTTTCTTAGACTGGCTTTGAATTTGTTTGAATGGTACCTAAATGGTAATATACTGTAGGGGAACTGATTGGAACTTATTTCCCTTCTTAGCACAGGGGAACGGCATTGCTAGCAGCATGCATTCTGGGACAGGTCTGTTTACATGCACCTCAGCCGGCAGACCCGTGAGAGAGAACAGGACAGACAGAAATAGAGACAGAGGGAGGGAGAGAGAGCAGAAAAGAGACACACACACAGAGAGAGAGAGAGAGAGAGAGAGAGAGAGAGAGAGAGAGAGAGAGAGAGAGGGGTTGAGAGAGGGGAGAAGAGAAAAAAAGCGTGACAAAGCGGGCCGAGCCCCACTGTTTTGCATAATCCCCTAGACATGAGTTAAGCAGTAGAATAACAGGAGTAAGGGTCAAAATGAGGCGAAAACAAGAAAAGAGAGAAAATAAAGAAAGGAAGGGAAGGGAAGGAGGAGGAGTGGGAGAAGGGAGGGAGAGAGGGAGGGAGGAAGGGAAAGAAAGAAAGGCCAGGAGCAATGAAAAGACAGCAAAAGAGAAAGAGCAAGAGAGAGGTGAGTGAGGGAGGGAGAAAAATGCAAAGAGACAGAGGAGAGAGCTCACCCATGTGAAAAGCAAAAGGCTCTCACTCTAAATACAGGCAGACAGGTGAATAGGAAGGGGGGATGGGGGGGTGACAGGGAAAAAACGAAAGAGTAGGAGAAAAGAGGAGAAAAGATTGAGATTCGAGAGACAGTGAGTGAGAAAGACGGAGTGAATGGGAAAACAGAGCAATAAATATAAGGAGGCAGGAAGATAGATAGAGAAAGAAGGGGGGCAAAGTGGGAAAAGATAAACAAGTAGAAACAGATGAGCGTGAAAAAGGGAGGCAGAGAGAGAAAGAAAGAAAGAGAGAGAGAAAAAAGAAAGGGAAAGCAAGCGAGTGAGTGAGGGGTAGAGGAGCAGTGGGAGGCCGGCCGTTAATCTTGGACAGGAGCAGTGGAGCGAAGGCATAGAGGCCAGACAGAGAGAGAGAGAGAGAGAGAGAGAGAGAGAGAGAGAGAGAGAGAGAGAGAGAGGGGTGGAGGGCCAGATTGATGGACAGAGGAAAAGGCACTGGAGAACAAACGGAAGCACTAGAGGAAGGGAAGGGACCCGCATACTCCGAATACACTTCTGCCACAACTACCGCTCCCAGTGTACGCACGCACACACACACACACACACACACACACACACACACACACACACACACACTCACACTGACAACACCCAGAGCGGAATACAAAAGGGCGGGCAAACAAAGAGCTCTTACAGGAGGAACAAACAGGCACTTCCACAGACAGAGCTGTCTCCAGGAGCATCTCTGGCATTCTACACCGCACACACACACACACACACACACACACACACACACACACACACACACACACACACACACACACACACACACACACACACACACACACACACACACACACACACACACACACACACACTCTGCCCCACCTCCACTCATTATGCACTAGGGTGGGGAACACACTTTTCTCACAACACATGACTAAACATTCATGCGGCCTGTGCACTTCTACATCATGTTTATGTTGTAGAGAGCAGCTGGGGGAGGAGTAGGGGTGACACACACACACACACACACACACACACACACACACACACACACACACACACACACACACACACAGAGTGTCTGAGGTACTTACAACTTTGAGTTTCTTCACCGCCTCTTCACACACATGCATTCCCCTGGACTCCTCCACCTCCACCAAACCCAGATACTGAGAGAGGAGAGAAAAAGAAAAGAAAAAAAGAGAGAGAGAGAGAGACATAAAAGAGGGGGAGGCAGAGAGAGGGGGTGGGTGGAGAAAGAGAGAGAAGAGGGTGAAAAAAAAGCAAGGAGGAAAAGGAGGAGAGAAGAGAAGAAGTTATCTCTTGTCTTCGCTTTAAGCTTTGTTACTCTTCCAAGCCCTTTCCCAGAACCCAGACTTTCGTCTCTCTTCCCAGCAGTCTTCACTTCATTCCATCCAACCTCTAGCTATTTAAACTCAGTTTAATGAACATCTAGTTGATCTATTTTCAGGGGAATAAAACAGCTTTCAAATGTATCGATTACGGAGAATCACTTGCTAAAACAATTCACCAAATTACGTACTCCGTGTGAGAGCTAGGACCTATTTCCTCTAAGTTGCTAAAGGCCAAAAAAATGCATGAAGCGGCTCCATATTCCCCGTCCCTGCAACAAATGAACAGGCTCTTAAACAGGCCCATCTGCCTTGCGCCAGCGAGAAGCACTCCAAGGCCCATTTTAAACAGCTCAATTCGCTTTACAACAAAATCCCGTATTCATTGGGAGCTATCGATTGTCCTGAGCGGCTGTTAGCCTAGCATCCAGGCATCCAGGCATGCAGGCAGGCAGCAGCAACAGCGGGAGTGGGGACGGACGGGGCTGGCGTCTGAGCAGGGCCATATTTTGTGTGGGTCTTGGCAGGCCTCCAGCCACTGATGCTGAATTTATCGACTTTCAAAGCCTTTCAGCAGACAGTCTGCCACTCCAGGGCCTCTCTGCATTTCCCATCATCTCAATTAGGAATTTCTCCTCCCCTCCTTACGCCCTTCCTTCTCCCCCCTTTCTCTCTCCCTCCTTCTCTCTCTCTCTCTCTCTCTCTCTCTTTCTCGCTCACTCACTCTGTCTCTGTTCATCACTCCCCCCTTGCCCTCATTCCTCCACCGCTGCTTTACTCAGCATATTCCTTTCTGTTATTTCTCTCTCTCTCTCTCTCTCTCTCTCTCTCTCTCTCTCTCTCTCTGTCCCCCCTTTCTTCTCTCCCCGTCTCCTGAGGATATTGCTGTGATAGCGGCTGACTCTTCTTCCTGACTCCATCTTTCTGTCTGGTGTCATCATGGCCGCCGACAGACTGATCCTCCCCATGTGGTGTCTGCAGTTTTGAAATCTGATGCCTCTGTGTTATGTCTTTTTTGTCTGTTGTTTTTGTTTGATTTTCTGTTTTTGTTTTTGTTTTGTCTGGTCTCACTGTCTTTTTTTTCTCTAACTATCAGTTGCACTGGCCTTAGTAGTTTTGGGAAGTTAACGAGCAAGGAGCCAAGTCTCGTATGCATTCCTATGTCTCAGCCCCCTGAGGAAAGAAGAAGCAATGAAGGCCCTGAGATTCCAAGTATGCAGGACGCAATCCTCCATCATGGCCGCTGTTTTTCTTTTCTTTTTTGTTTTTTTGTCTTTCCTTTTTTTTTTGACCAGCAAAAGGAAACCAAAGACACAGATCACACAGCGAAGAAGAGACGAGAGAGACACCCTTTTAGCTCTCCCTGCCGAGCGAGGCACTTGCAGAGCAGCAAGTACCGACAGGAGGAGTGAGAGAAAAATCAATAAAAATGGAAAAAAAAGAGAGAGAGAGAAAAAAAAGAAAAAGAACAAAGAGTCTCCAAATGGACATCTTCATTTATAGCACCACAGACAAGCTCTCTGAGCACACCTTTGAAGCAAGAAGTATTCTTTTACAGCACACACACACACACACACACACACACACACACACCCCCCCGACACACAGCACACGCCCCAATGCCTGACAAAAATAGAGTGATAATTGTGGACGGAGTGTGACTGGATGCTGTGAACTGTCTGATTCACCCCTTAAACCCAATTTCTCTGTCCTCGCTTTTCTCATTTCCTCCCACTGGATGAGTCCCTTGCCCCCTGTGCTAAGCTAATCATCCTCCGGCCACCACTACCATAGACTAGACGACGCTGCCTCTGCTCTGCGTCACTGTCTGGTGGCCTTTGTCTGGGACGGCGACATCCATACAAATCAATCTGTATTCACGGTGCATTCAATCACCTATTCACTGCACTGTCTCACTATATAGGCCTATAAGAATATAATATTACTATTCTTTTTTACCAGTATTCACTGTAAACAACGCATATCCTTTTCCCTTAAAAACACATTCACTTCATTCCAAACGTTCACAAAACGTTCTAAAAAAGTTAGCATGTTTATTGTGCCATGGCTGCTAACTGTGGAAAGTTGATACGTTAGATGCATCATTTTTCTATTGACACCGTCAACAGTATCAGGTACTGTAAGGCAATGTTCATTTGGCAGCGTCGAATGCAATGTGAAGGATCAGTGCTTCGGATCTGTTTTGACCAACAATGATGTTGATATTGGATATGAACAGACACACTATCAGCTAGCTCAAATAGCGTGGCTAGTCAAGCAGGATGTCCAAGTCCAAGGTCAAAGGTTCAATTCCACAAAAACACAAGCGAGTTGAAATACAGTACATCTTCTTACTCAGTAAAACCACATATGTGCTGCTCTAACGCCAGTAAAGTGTTTGCTGGTACTGACAGACACTAGGCCTACTTAAAGGTGACACGGGATGGATGAAAGGAGTATCATACCTTGTTTGCTGATGCTAAAATAGAATGCATTCAACTTTGATTGACCAAAAATAAGCTCAAATTCAATTTTACAAACCAAAATAAACCTTATATTTACCCTGGGAATCTAATTTGTCAATTTTAGCAACCACAGGCTAAGTTAGATTTTCCTAATGTGACATCACAGTAGGCCTTTGTTGAAATCCGTCCATTTTTAGTGAGTATTTCTAAAATCAACATTCACAATACGTAGGAGGACAAGACTGTGTTTCAAATTCAAGATAGCTCTGTGGCCATACACAACCTACTCCTAATTCAATAAAGCCAAAATATTTTTTTTTCACATTTTCACATTTTTTACTATGTCCCCCTTTTTTGGTGCAGAAGGATGTGTGGTCTGTGGGGCTTACCCGCACGGCGAAGCTGCATTTGCCCTTGCGCACGGCCTCCTCATCCGCCTGCCACTGGTGGGGTCGGCTGGCCTCGGGCACGTATGTGGGCTTCTTCCGGCGGAGGCTCTGGCGCAACTTATTCATCTCCAGACTCTCTGGCTCCCGGCTGCTGCAAAGCCAAAGAGAGAGAGAGAGAGAGAGAGAGAGAGAGAGAGAGAGAGAGAGAGAGAGAGAGAGAGAGAGAGAGAGAGAGACGTCAGTAGTGTACATGGAAAAGGCCACTAAAAACGGCCAATTGTTGACCTGGTGAAATTGATTTTCAGATAACCGCAGAGGCTGCTTTATAAATGTTGATGATGATCCCATGTTCTCTTCACAGACGTAGAGGAATTAATTTCTAATTATTATTACGAGTGGCTTAACTCTGGTGAAAACACTAAGCCTAAAGTGATTTGCATTTCCAAACAAGGGCAAACAGAAGCAGATATTTACAGTGATACACAACACAGAAATGCACAAAAGTAAAATGTTAAGCCCAACAGATACGCCAAATCTCCCTCCCTTTGACACACACACACACACACACACACACACACACACACACACACACACACACACACACACACACATTCCATCTCTCTCCCTTCCTTCAGTGTATCATCCCCCTGTTTATGTGGCTTAATTAGGCCATTCATATTTCCTGCTTGATTTGCATTGCTAATTCCATTCCTTTGCATAATGAAACATGACACCATCAAAACAGCTTCTGCTTAAGAATGCTAATTTCTGCTTCCAGAAAGAGGCCAATTTCCTCCCCGCACAACATCGCCGCCAACAACCACCTAATGAACAGCGCTGTGTAAACAACCCGAGCAAGCAGCAGCAGCCGCCACCACAGTCAACCAACTTTGTGGCAGACTTTAAGACAAGCGTGTCACCGGCCAAGGATTTAGTAACTCCGTTGAGCTGAAGTGCAGACACTCTCAACACAGAAAAGTTCAGCCAAGTCAAACATGAAAACATTGAAAGAGTTACCGCTTGGTCATCCGTATAGGCATCTTTCCTGTTGGTTTTGTTCTCTCTCTTTCTCTCTCTCTCTCTGTCTCTCTCTCTTTTTCTTGTTGTTGTAGTAGTAGTAGTAGTTCTTCTGTTTGGTTACCAGCCTGTTTGACTTACTGTCCCAACTAGGCCAACCACAACACACACACACACTCTCTCTCTAACAGTAGACGAGTCAGGCCTGAAGCTAAACTACTCACACTGCACCCCACATCACTGGGGCAGAGCTTATATACACAAACACACACCCGTGCGCATGCACAGATCAGCACTTACTCTCATACACTCAACGACACACTCACACTCATTCACTTCCCGTAGCTGTGTGACCTTACAGGCAACAGCTGTGAAACATGGTACGGCTGAACCGTAAGCAAGCGCCTAGTGACTCACACCCACACACACACTCACATACTGTATATAGTAGACATACACACACACACACACACACACACACGTGTGTGTTTGTTTATGTGTGCTCCTTTTAGAGCACTCTGTGGTGTGTGTGAGGCAGTGTGAGTATGTGTGTGTGTGTGTGGCAGTGGCAGTGTGTGTGTGTGTGTTTGAGTGTGTGAGTGCCTGTGTGTATGTGTGTGTGTGAGAGAGAGTGAATGGGTGTGTATGAGAGAGAGGCAGTGTGAGTGGCGTTTGCTGGGCTTTGGCATGAAGCCCTTGCCAAGTGTGATAGATCCCCGGGAGCCATGAGGCCATGCCGGCGTTTCTGGGCACAGCGCCCCGCAGACTGGCACCTGGCCTTACCCCTGGGAAGGCTTAGGCAGGTGTGTGTGTGTGTGTGTGTGTGTGTGTGTGTGTGTGTGTGTGTGTGTGTGTGTGTGTGCGTGTGTGTGTGTGTGTGTGTGTGTATGTGTGTGTGTGGGCGTTGTGTGTGTGTGCATAGCAGGTGTTGACTAACCAGGAGCCAAAGAGCTCCCTAGGGATAGAGAGCATTCAGACGGGCACCGGGCGTCTTGTCGCCGGGTGGAAGGGCACATGCATAGTGTATACAGTATGCCCGGCTAGAGAGAGTGGTGAATGTGTGTGTGTGTGTGTGTGTGTGTGTGTGTGTGTGTGTGTGTGTGTGTGTGTGCTAGTTGCATTAGAGAATAGAACAGAGGGAGGAGTCTTTACCAGCACTGCTCCACTTTCTGGGGCCTGAGCTAATGAACACACTATGAGCCTGCCAAAGAGACAGCAGAGGGGAGAGGAGGAGGAGAGAGAGAGAGAGAAAGAGAGAAAGAGAGAGAGAGAGAGAGAAAAAGAGAGAGAGAGAGGGGGATGAAAGAGAGACAGAAGGAATGAAGGAAAACAGAGAGAGAGAGGGAGAGAGGGTGGGAGAAAGATGGATACAAAGAAAACAGGAAAAATATACGAAAAAGAATGTGTGATAAAATCAAAAGAGGGAGTAATGGAGAGTGTGAGAGTGAGAGGGGAAGAGGGGCGCCTAAGCGTAGAAAGATGCAGGCGCAAAATGGAGAGAAGTGATGAAAAGAGAGAGGATGGGAGTGAGTATGAGCAAAACAGGGCCAGAGAGAGAGAGAGAGAGAGAGAGAGAGAGAGAGAGAGAGAGGGAGAGAGAGAGAAAGGGAGAGAAAGAAGTGATGAAAAGTGTGAGAGAATAAATGAGAATATGAGCTAAACAGGGCCAGGACGAGAGAGAGAGAGAGAGAGAGAGAGAGAGAGAGAGAGAGAGAGAGAGAGAGAGAGAGATGAGGGACCACTATTGATCAGCCTCATTATTTCTGCCCTGCTCATCAACACTGATGGCCTACTGCTGCTGATGTGATCTTCCCTCCAGCAGGAGGTCTCCAGCTGCCCACCAGCAACACCAGCAGCAGTACCAGCCGGCCGCTAACAGCAGCTCTCCATCAGCTCCACCACCCACTCCACTCCACTCTACTGCCTCTCCACACAGTAGCCCCATACCAACACCCCACATCCATCACCCATCCAGCCATCAGGACAGGCCTCCCACTCACTCTCTCCACACACACACACACACACACACACACACACACACACACACACACACACACACACACACACACACACACACTCACTCACCTACCCTTACTACTACTTCAACATCACGTACACAGACCCAACACACAGTCATGCTTTAACTGCCCAACTCAATTGTTAGTACAGTGAGTGTTCCCCTTCTCTTGGAAAAGGATGCCCAGAAATCTGCCTTCACTTCCAAAACTGCTATTGGCTAAACCTGATCTAATGCTGACACTAAACCTAAACTGGACGTATTAATCACACCGAACAAGGCCAAGGGGCTACCATCCAGATGTTTCTATCCACAAAATCTCTCAAGCGGGACTTCTCTGGATCCTAACAACCACCCGAGGACCGGCAAGACTCACCACCATCCAACACTATTTCAACAGCGGTGTGTTTACCCTGCCATTAACGTGTCCCTCTCTCACCACCACATCCTGGGGCTCTCTGGACGAGAACCTCGCCTCACCCTGGACCTGAACCACTGCATTGCTAATCCCCTTCCTGTGGCCTGAACGCATACTGGAGCTGGATAACACAGTCACACAGCCACAGTGTGTCCCTGTCCCAACGACCTTAACTGCCAACATTCATCTTTGCCAGGAGGGAGTAAAAAGGGACCTCCAGTGTTCAGCGGCGGCCATCGCAAAGGGGGAAGCGGAGGAGCATAGCTGCTGTCCTCCCCTTTGGCCCTCTCAGGTCCAGCTGCTTGTCATCCCACCTCAGCCCAGCCCACACCTCTCCTGGGTCCATTAACCAAAAAGACCCAACACACACACACACACACACACACATGCGCGCGCTCGCACATTCACACTCTACACACTTTCACAAACTAAAAGAGCCGTAAGGTCTGTAGCGATGCCTTCCAGAGCGATGATTTCATCCCCCAATGAAAACCAGCTGGGGGAAAAGAAAGAAATATGGGGAAAGATGGAAAGTAGGAGAGAAAGACTGTGGGACAAGGAAAAAGAAAATGAAAAAAAAGAGAAAAGAAACGTACCAGAATGACAGGGAGGAGTACGCAGCCCAGAATCCTTAACTTCTTTCACATGTGAAACTTGTGAGAAAACAGACGAGTGTGCAACGCGCATATGTGCTGAAAAACGCCCACGCAAACATTTAGTCTGCGCCATGGAATTGCCTCGACTGAACAGATGTACATAATCAGTGTTTTTCTTCTCCATAAACCCGTTCTTGCCCTCTCACACACACACAAACACACACACATACAGACACACACACACACACATCTGGAATAGGTCGTTCTGGAGGAGAGAGATGCTGCTGAGAGGCTAAATAAGGACGAGTGTATTTCTGTTCAGCATTCTTTGAAAAAAAAAAAAAACTGTGTTTGAGTTGTTTGCTTGCTGTGCCTTTTCTTTTTTCTCTCTTATTTTTTTCCTGCTTTCTCAAGCCCCCTTTTTTTAAAAAAGCTAAGAGTTCGAGTTGTTTAAGCTCACATAATTCCCCTGCTATAAACGTTCACAGACTATTAATTCTGAGAAATAGTGTGTGACAGGAAATGACTTCAGGAGATAAACACAAAGCTGTCCTTGTGGTAATCAACATCCTTGTGCTGTAGCATCCTCTGAGTCAGTGTTGCATTTTCAAGGGGACACAAAGAGCAAGAGCGAGAGCAAGAGACAGCTTTCTGGATTAGCCTTCGCTACGTGTGTTAGCTTTGTTTTGGCTCTTTACCAGCTTCACGCTATCCTTAAGTCAGCTGGGATATGGCTGCTTGCCAGTCATGCTTTTGCTTCCTGTGTGTGTGTGTGTGTGTGTGTGTGTGTGTGTGTGTGTGTGTGTGTGTGTGTGTGTGTGTGTGTGTGTGTGCTTGGTCATTTGTTCACCTCTGACATCAAGTCTTAAGAGAACCCTAAGCCCTTCGGTTAGCAATGGCGTTGACTTAGCGCAATGTCATTACACCAGCCACTCTCCAAGTTCTCTTGGTGCTAATCCAAAGACCTACAGTATAAATTGGTCTTGGTGTCACCTCTGTTTCTGTGTAAGGGCAATGGAAATATGTTTGATTGGCTGTAAACTGGCTTCATTTGAATAGTCAGGCCTGTTTCCCAAAAGCATAGTAGCTAACTAAGTTAGCTACTATTCCCCATTGCCAACTAACTAAATTGCAACTAAGTTAGCAACTATGCTTTTGGGAAACGGACGCCTGGTCTGGATCCTACATACAACTAGTAATGCATGCAAGCATTCATTTGGTGGCCATGTGAGTGTACACAGTTTTTTCTGTTTTTTTCTAAGCTTTCAGGAAATTAAAACCCCGTTGGCGAGAGAAACCTCATATTAAGACTACTGCCTGGTGGTCTCATAGTCCTTTAAAACAGTTTACAAGTCCTACCACTAGGTGAGGCTTTGTTGAATGTTGTTGTCCTCTACAGTATGTGCTTGACCAAACACAGATGGGTCCTGTTACTGCTATCCTGTCTTGAGCCTTATAAACGTGGAGCTTGGCAAACACCCGTGTGCTAAGTAAACACAAAAGATACAAAGAGAAAAGCCTCATGCTTCCCCTCTGCTAAACATCGCAAAGCAAAATGGACGACATGCAATTCCCCCTGCGTCCCAAAAGTGGGGCAAGTGCCGGGTTGTAGGAGGGAAAAAAGCGAGGCGAGCAAAGAGGCCATAACAGGCCTGGTTGTGCTGGCTTTCCTGTAAACCTTTTTTCCGTACATCCCCTCTCTATCTCCATTTCAATCTATCCTCTCTTCTCCTCCTCCTCCTCCTCCTCCTACTCCTTCATCTCCATCTGTCCATCGCTTCCCCTCCACACCGCCAGCCAATGGATGGATCTGCCACAGGACAAAGGGTTGAGATTACAGCTGCAGGTTTCTCTCTCGCCCACCATCCTTCTCTCTCTCCCTCCCTACCTCCATCTCTCTCTCTCCCTCACTCCCTTGCCTTCCATCCCTTTCTCAATTTAAGTGTCTATATTTCTGTATGATACCACAATTGCAGATCAAGTACTTTAAGTATACTGTGTTGTGTGCGTGGATAAGCATAAATCTGGGCTATCTCTGTGTCTGTGTCCTGAACAAGAGCCAAATATTACTGTAGCCAAGTGGTCAAACATCACTTCTCTGGAAGGAGGAGACAAGAGAGAGAGAGAGAGAGAGAGAGAGAGAGAGAGAGAGAGAGAGAGAGGAGGTGTAAACAGGGAGGTGATGAAGTCATCAGCCTAAGAACAACTCGAAACCACTAGCGATGATGATTATGTGAGGCTGTAAGGGCACGATGACACACTCAAAGCTGTGCTGAGCCCACAGACATGAAGACAACTATGACACACACACACACACACACACACACACACAGACTCACACACTGATTGCGGACAAAACGGCTAAATCCACAAACCACCGATTGCAAAATCCAGACTGAAACATGAGAGCAATTAGCCAGCATCTGCTCTGACCCCGAGACTGGCGTTCTCCCTCACACAGATTGATCCATTCCCTGACACGCTTTCAGGATCAGCACTTTTAGGCTGCTGGCCATGGCATACTTGTCCTTCACTCGGGCCAAGTGTCGGTAAAAGCTTCAAGTGTTTTGCCGGACTTCATCGTGCTAATGTGGCTTCTCTGAGCTCACATACCGTGAGTGCTGAACTAAAATTGGAAATGACGGCGGGGAGCTGGAAGTCGTCCGACGACGGCGGTGGCGGCGACGGCTGTTACGAGGGGAATCGGAATTGCACTGGCAGGGGAACAAAGATGCTGGCGTGTCACAGAGGAGAGCGAGAGTCAGATATCGCTTTCATTGTTAGAGGTGATGGGATTTCTGGCACTGTGGCCTTGTATATGAATCAGGGCAGACAGGTGGGAGGGTGGAGGGGTGGAGGTGGGGGCAGGGGAGGGGGTGGGCAGTAAGCTGGCACAGGTGCACTGAGGTAATCCAGCAGATAGCCAGCGCTTATAACATTTCACATTAATGTGAGGGAGGTCAATGCAGTTAAGACTAGAGAAACAGCAGAAAAGGACCTATATAAAGACACACACACACACACACACACACACACATACAAATACACATACAGAAATAGCATAGTCTACATATGCACACACACATATACACATACAAAGAAAAAAAAATGTATGACACACTCTCTCTCCCAGCCAGACATACAGGGCAGGCACTGCCTCTGGGTGACCCACTTCTGTTTCTCGGGCAGGCCAGGCAGCACTGAGCTGTAGTAAACAGAATCTGGGCTCCGACCTGAGAGTGGAGACCACTGATCCTATTCACACGCCTCTGCCCTCACGTGTGGGGGGCAACCTCGTTCATCAAACCCCCCTCAAACCTCCACACACACACACATACACACCCTTAAAATCTGACACCCCTCACGCCTCTGGCTGGCACCTCAGGGTGGTGGTGTGAGGTTACGTGTGGGAGGGCCTTTGGGTCGTGTGTGCCCTGTGGTAACCGTGGAGCCAAGGGGTCGGGGGTCGTAGGTGCACAACATATAGAGTGTGGGAGCAGGAGTTTTTTGACCCGAAGGACCTGTTTGCCATGTGTAGGCAGACATGAAAACATGGCTGTTCTGATATCATTTTACTTTTTTTTTTATAGCAGAGGAATATGATTTTGTCCACCGTCTTTGCACGATTAAGCCGAGTTTTTCATTACACTGAAGTTAATCTTGTTTTTTTTTTTGGGGGGGGGGGGTTCTCTGTGTGTGCATATCTGGGGTGTGTGGGTGTGTATGTGTGCTCGTTTCTATGTGCTTGTGTGTGTTAGTGTTTTACTGAAGCTCAGAACTGTGTGTTCTGATAAGAGCTGAGAGTGTGTGTGTGTTTTATTAAAAAGAGGATGTCTGTGTCTGTGTCTCTTATGACTCTGTGTGTGTGTGTGTGTGTGTGTGTGTCTGAGAGAGAGAGTCTGTGTGTGATTTAGATAGACAGTCCTGGACTCTGATGAGATGAGACAGCTGAATCAGAGGCAGCCAAACGCACACAAGGCTCCCTACTCCCAGACTGACACACTGTCTCCCCAGCTGAGACTCCTCCGGCTGTCCTTCGGCTTTCCTCCGGCTGTCCTCCGGCTCTCCTTCCCCTGTCCTTCTCACTTCTCCCTTTCTCCCTTCTCCACACCCTCCCTCCTCTCCTTTGCCTAAAAACCTCTTCGCCAAGTGCAGAGGACACCATGTCTTATCATCCTTAAAAGGACAAACCTAACCTGCAGTATAAAACTGGTTTGGAGCTGTGCTGATGAGAGAAGATGACTGACGAAGAAACAAACCACTCAGACTGAGCTAGCATCGTCATTGTAGCCCACACCTCTGTGACCTCCAGCTGATCTGGCTCACGGAACGGGAAATTATTACTCTAAGAGATCAGAGGAAATCAGCTGCACACGAGTCCAATCTGATCAGGCTGACCACTAATGCCAGCAGTTAACCAATGTGAGGCTTCGGAGGGCTGTCCTATGATTGTGTGTGTGTGTATGTGTGTGTGAAAGAGTGTGTGTGTATGAGTGCCTCAGGTGACCTGCTGAGTCGTATGGCGTCTCATTGCTACCATTAACACAGTGCGGTAAAAGTAGTGTATCAACAAACATATTCTGTCATCTCACATCCCACATGAATTATTGCAAAAGCTAATAACATGTTAATAGTAATATATTAGGTCTAATAAGCCAAAATCTGCTAAATGGTTTTCACACGTATAATTAAACTAGCAGTGACCATGAGCTCATGTCCAGTCCATTCTGAGGGTGTGGAGGGCGCACTGTCAATACCTTCCTGTGACCGTGTGATTCAATTACAGGCGAGGGAGGTTCCTGGAAGACCACGCCGGTTGGGGCAAATTTAATCAGGGCTGCATGTAGGTCAACGGAGGGTGGCAGGGCACTAGGTATTGTGGTGGCAGCAGCTGAACACATGGCAAATGTCAAGGAAATGGGCAAGAACATAATTTGCTTGCTTGTTTAGGTTAGTCTTGGGGTGATCTCCAAAGACAACAGCACTTCAAGTACATGACCTAAGCTCTGGGTATGAAATCATACCAGCATTAAATAGCCCTTTTTGATCTCACTCTATGGAACCGAAAGCCTGGGTGAAAGTTTTTTTGTAGGACTATAAAGCTTGATCTAATTGAATAAAAGAGACTTGAGCCGAGATGCGAGTGTGCCAAAGCTTCTTCCTGGCTCTGATTGGATGGATTTCCACAGTGGACAGTGACACAGTCACACTGCAGGGGAGTCAATAACATATCACAATGCTTTAATTCCCCCGTCATTAACTAGACTAACACTCGGCACTCCAATGAAGTGCTCATTAATCTTAACTTTAGGGTAATTCAACGCTCAGATCAATTGAATCAGACTGTAATCTGTCTGGTTTCTGAATGTGTTCTTGAATGAACAAAAGGCAACATGTGGCTATTGATATGCACAAAGGATGATCAAGGCAGCCATGATCTGAAGGCAGTCTGTTCTGAAGGCAGTCCTATCTACAACACGATACACACAACATGCATCACACTGAAATACTGTGCATTGCAGCTTGGTGATCATGAACAGGAAAAGACAGCATTTAATAAAAATGCTCAAAATAAAAGCATTCAGTACAGGGGACGACAAAAGACACAAATGAATGTGACTCATGGTCATATCCCTAATAAAGCACCTTTAAAGCCCAAAAATACTCTTTTAAAAAGGTTATTTAGGTACAACTGACTGTCTGTTTGAAAGACTACCGAAAAGCTATGTTTGGCTGTCTTTGAAGGTACTACTGCCAATGACAGCCAAAAGTACCCAATATAGTGCATCTGATGTTTTTGGTGTTCTTTTGCTGAGCCAGTAAAAAAGCAGGACATCTTCAAGTGACAAATATCTAAATATCTTCAAGACCAATGACAAAAAATGCTTCACGCTTTTGTCATTCTGGAGAGGACCAGGGGACGCTGACTGGACAGATGTGGCAGAAACTGGGACTTAGAGCCCAAATGATTGAGCGGTGGCCTAAATGTCCACTTTCCTCGTTCAGCTTGGTGAAGCACTTTGGATGCGCGCTATCTCTCTCTCTCTCTCACCCTCTCTCTCTCTCTCACACTCTCTCTCATTCCTGAACTGTTCCTCCTGTTACCACATGCTCAAAATGTAAACCTTCTTAATGACAGACACTTCACAACTTCAGTCTGACTGATTGAGCAAGTCATTAGATACACACCTAAATACGGATGTCATATCATCTGGTCCTTCACTATCCTCAGCCCAGTTACAAACGGCCAAAAAGTTTGGCCACTGCAGCACTGGCCAGGCTATAAAGTCTGTGCACTACATAAAGTGGACGTACAGTAAATCTTTCTCTGACATATAGAGGTAAGAGGAGAGGACAAGCAAGGTAATAATGCTGCCTCCACACTATATAAAGACTATCTATCAGGAGCAAAAGTCAGCAAGGGAGTGATTAGCACAAACACACTTAGTGTAAGTGTGTTGGATGTGCTCTCCTTTGCTCCTCTGCAAATAAACAGAGCTAGAGACACTCTTCTTCTTACCCCCCCCCCCCGAGGCTCTGTACCAGATTAATCACACATACCATCACATTTTACACCAGATTCTCTTCACAAACATCTGATCCTAATACTTATCCTCTCCACTTCAACGTTTCTCCTTTTCTCATCGAATTATCTCTCTAACATTCTTCAGTGGCTACTGTGCATTATGTGCAACAAGATCCCCATCTTGTTTCCCAATAATTATCTCACTTCTCCGGTCAAAAACCATGGGCACCCATTACACAGTGAGTGGTGGGTGTCTCTGCCAAACCTGGAGAAAACTCTTTAACGCAGCTTAAACGCTTAATGACAGAGCCTCACTGAATAAACAACTGTGGCTGCCTGCCTCGGCTTATCAATTTAGCCATTAATCTGGACCATATGGGCTTCGCGGGCCCTGCAGCTGCTACCTGTAAGGCTATTAGCTTGGAATATGGCTATGAAATAAGCCTGGCTAGCCGTGAGTCTGGACTAGCCAGCTGAAAACTAGCCTTCAGAAAGTCTCTGACCATAGAGCAAGAAAGGCAGTTGAATAGCAGCGGTTTCTTTGAAGCAGATGGCATTAAGCTCAGTGCGTTTGTGTGAAAATATATCTATATATACACACAGACCACTGGTGACTCACCTCCCTTCTACTGCCTCCTCCATTTCACTGTTGGAAGTCATCCCTCTCATGCAAAATAAACAAGAGCTGGTGGTGGAGAGAGGAGTGGACGGACGGACGGACGAGCGCGCGGGGTTAAAGGAAAAGTGGAAAGATCCTGTGTTTCCTCTGAGAAGCTCCGAAAAGATGACTGCGAGAAGAAGACAGCGCGAGGAGACACCAAATAAAAAAAAGAGTGCACACGCCCCAGGAAAAAAAAAGCTGGAGAGGAGGAGAGATATTGAGAGAGAGAGAGAGAGAGAGAGAGAGGGAGAGGAAGAGAGACACAGAGAGAGAGAGAGAGCGAAGGCACAGACGCACAAAACGGAGTGACGATATTGCAAAAAAAAAAAAAAAAAAAAAACAGAAATGAAAATGTACTTCTGCGATCCAGACGAGGGAAGAGCCAACCACACCTCTTCTTAAGGGATTAACTTGGCGAGGCCAACGGACACGTTTGCAAGCGGATTCGCACTAGGTCCCTACGCTGTGTGTATTCCCACACAAACACACGTCCACACACACACACATGTGCGTGCGTGCGTGCAGGCAGGCAGTCAACAACAAGAGCGACAACAGCAGTCTTCAGAAGGCAAGGCTAACTTCAGGCCTTTTTTCCCACCACTCTGCAGCATGGATGAGTAGAACGAGTTTACAACAGGAGGATGTGTCAGAGGGAGGGAGAGAGAGAGAGAAAGAAAGAGAGAGAGAGAGAGAGAGAGAAAGGAGGAGGGGCGCAGAGGTGATTAGGCTAGGGGACAGCAGTGACACACTTTTGGCCGTTCCATCTGTGCTGCCAGTTGTGTGTGTGTGTGTGTGTGTGTGTGTGTGTGTGTGTGTGGCTGCTGAACTCACCTTTCTCGTGCCACAGTCTACTAAGCCTTTTAAGGCAAAATACACACTGACACACACACAATCCCACTTAAAGAGGACTAGCAAAATCATCAATACACCCTTGAACAGACTTCTTAAACTCTTAAACTGATCTTTATTTCTTTACAGCTAAACACATTAGCTACTAAGAAATCTCTCTTTTGCACTGATATTCAGTCCTTGAAGAAATCGAAACTGAAGAGTATGACCTATAAATAAATCCCCCCTCTCTCCTTCATCCAATATTCATCCAAGAGCTATAAACAGAAAGACTCACAGACAATCAAGCAACAAGTAAAGTGAGTCATAAAGGACTCGATGGCTTTCAATAGGCTACAAGTGGAAAGTCACAAACCAACGCAGAGCCCAATATGTGTTTTTAAAACATGTCCCAGCCTCTGGTACAGTCATTTGTTGTTGTCATCTTAGATCCGTGCCAGAGGTGGACCGCATTGGAGCCGGATTTGGCCCAGATGCTTTCCAGAGTCGTTTGCCACCTGGGGTCTGGTGATGTTGCGTAAGAAGGGGCAGATTAGCTGGCGTGGGGCAGAGCTATGGCTCTGAAGCCTTTGCCCATAAGCGTATTAATACTACAGTTATGGAACAGGGTGACCTCACTGGGCAAGGCTGCCTCATTCACTCGCTCACTGCTCAAGACTCTCTTACGTAACGTAACGACAGCAACGCGCAGGCCGCAAGAAACTTTCAATGTTGCCACTGTTTTTCGGGCCTCGATCGCCCCGTTGCCGAGGATTTCCGTGGAAATAATGACTTTGTTTTTGATTCGGGATCAACTTGAGGGCAAGAGCTGCTGCAGTACTGACTCGAGGAGTCAGATAACCAAGCGCAGGAAGCAAAACAGCCCGAGCTTCAAGGCTGCTCCCATCCCATGTTAAACAACAACATGAAGAAAACAGCTAGAGCTTCAGGACTGGTCCCATAATTGACAACAACATAGAGCAAAAAAACCCTCTGTATTTGACAAAAACTGTTGCAAAATATTTTTTTTTTTCTTTTTTCTTTTTTGCTAGGTAGGAGAAGGGACTTCCTAGTTGTAAGCTAGCCAAAAGCGCCTTCCCCACACACACACACACACACACACACACAAGCCCAAGCCCCCTTTTCAACTCTGAACTTGCAGCTGAATTGATCCGGCTGCTTTAATCGAGTCCGTCCCAATTTTCTGCTGACCCGAATGCAAGCCCACCAGTGGCACTGGTTCAATGCTTTGGCAGGGCCATAGACAGAGTTGCCGCAGAATGTGTATGTGTATCTGCCCCCGTGGCTGCAAACACACACACACACACACACACACACACGCAAATGGGACCTGGGTGAGCATGTCTCTGCCATGCATGAATGAACAACAACACACACTAGTAA
>JAODXP020000021.1:3287964-3297964 GCA_027497455.2 Sardinella longiceps
CCCACAAATCTTAGCCTGGAGTCTGTTTGTAGTATATCAGCCTACTCTGCACTGATGGCCCATCAGTGTTTACAATGCAATATGCCATTCATGAGCAGGAAGTGACTGAGGGGGACATGTTTGGATAAGTCAAGCCCCTAAAAAGACTATGGTATGCTGAGATCAGCTTGGATCTCCTTACATAGCAGTCGTCCCTGTCGTAACATTGAGCATCATTACCGGCGCGTAGCACGAGTGCATAGCCAGGATTCCTTCATCGATTCAGGGTAGCTTTTTTTTGTCTGTATTTTAACATAAACAGAGGGAGCAGTTAGTGGGTTGACATACTTTCAAGATGAAGACGCTCAGAGGATAGTTATGTTCAGCATGAGGAGGTTTTCTTTTCCTCCCGTAAAGCAGCGGTTGAGACAAGCTCAACACAGCCTTGCTCTCCCGAAAGAATCGCAAGTGCAAGTCAGACCAAACAACAGCCAGATACAAAGGTAAACAAACGGAGGAAAAAGATAGTGAAAGTCTAATCAGAAATGACAGAAGAAAACAAAGGAAAGACAGATTAGGAAAAAAACTGAATGATGGGGAGAGACAAAAAAAGAACAGAAACTTTGACATTTAAGAAATAGAGAAAGGAAGGAAGAGGAAAATAAAACAAAACAAAACAAAAAATGATAGCAAGATAATAAGAAGGTGAATTGAGAGAACCAAAAATGGCCTACAGAGACACCATGATTGACAGAGAGGAGATAAGAGACCCAGTCACAGAGGGACGGAATGTAACTAAGCAGCAAACAGCAATCAAAGAGCAGGAGCAGAGAGAGAGAGGGAGAGAGAGAGAAAAAAAGAATGAAAGTAAGAAAGAGAGGAAGCGAGGTCCAGTTCTACAGATGGGCCACAGCAGGGCTGGGACTGGCCAAATGGCCCCTGCGCCTGACAGCTCGTGGCGTGGCGTTCAACGAGCCGCGGAGAGGTGTGTGTGTGTGGGGGGAGGCGGGGGAACTGGGCGAGGCGGAGAGTGGGGCGTAGGGCCGGTCGGGACACTTTGTTATGTTAATAATGGTGAGGAACAGCTGCCTGGAATTGGGGGGGTTACTGCTGCTGGGATGTGGGGGTGGTCACTAGGGGAATGAAGCTGGAGAGCACACACACACACACCCTCCACCGCCATCCTGCCACAAAAAAAGCGGAGGGGGGGCAGACAACTGAGGACCACACCCACGTACAGCCGGACAGCCGTCATCAATGCAAAGTGGGGGGAAGAATGTGTGTGTGTGTGTGTGTGTGTGTGTGTGTGTGTGTGTGTGTGTGTGTGTGTGTATGAGGGGTTAAGAGAAACAGAAAGAGACCCCAACCAAGTGTCTTCTGACCCCAGGGCTCTGCCACACGCGGCTGGGTAGTAGGAGATAACCTTCTGTCTGTCGCCCCGGGTGAGAGGGTCAGGCTGCCACATGCCTCCCTGCCCTTTCGCCAAGAGATGACCCCGCCACATGCCAGGACCCCCCGCCCCGAAACGGGGGGCTGTTCAGCCTTGACAACAGCGTAGCGTAAATGCTTTAAACGACTTGACTTCATTTTTAATGAGGATGACATCTGTGGGTATAACGATTCTAATTTTTTTGGGTGGAATCAAGAGGAGATGCTTTTTTTGACCTGTGGTGCTTTTTTTCATCCAGCATTCCACTCTGTCTGTAGAGCTGGCTAAGTGCTCAGAAAAGAAGGAGGGGATGTTTTCTTTTTTGTAGATTTTTTTCCCCCAACATCAAGTTCAAGACGGCGGTTGTGAGCAGACAGACAGCTTGCAGGCAGACGCGTCAGCACCAGCGCTCTAGCCACCCATAGTGTACTCAAGTAAACAATCCTACAAAACCCCCAAAAAACCGAACTAACAAAAAAAAAGCAACACTTCAAAGACCAGACGCATTTTCAGACGTGTTTACGCCGACCACCCACGCGTGCCTTTAACTAACCTCTGCACAACACAAGCCCCAAACAGTGAAGTTATTTACAAACAAGATTGATTGCCATTCGGGTGATGGTGCAGATTACAGTAATATGCTATTGAATGACCTTGGTGGGGGCAGATGTGGATTATTGATCGGAACTAAAAGCCGTGACTGGTGTGGCTGAAAGAAAGACAGAGAGAGAGAGAGAGAGAGAGAGAGAGAGAGAGAGAGAGAGAGAGAGAGAGAGAGAGAGAGTGAGAAAGAGGCCTCCTGTTCTCTGAATGCCAGAAATGGCGAGTCATGGCCATATAACTTTAACAAAGCAAGGGGAAAGAAAAAGAAAGACAGAGAGAGAGAGAGAGAGAGAGAGAGAGAGAGAGAGAGAGAGAGAGAGAGAGAGAGAGAGAGAAAAGAAAAAGAGAGAGAGAAACACATGTTTCAGGCAGTTGTAACACTCTTGCACCCAGAGACTGGTGTTTTGTCTTGTTGCTATAAAACAAAGGCTAGTGAGTGGAGAGGAGAGGGTTCTCCCGCCCCAACAAAAGGCACATTCAGGCCGTCTCCACTCTGCTCCACTATGGAGGCTTCCTGAGGACATCAAAACCTCCCTCCCTCCCCACATGACAGCAACAAGCACCGCCTGCCCTGGAGTCTCCATAGTTTAGAGTGGGGAAAGCTGGCACTAACCGCCTCACCCAACACTATGTGGTATTATATAATTACACAACAAAGATTCCAATAAATTATGAATAAGGCATATTATCTTCTCCCAGTATAACATTATATAATAGCAATTCCATTGTATCTGCATTACTTTATGCATAAATGATTACATATATGTTTGTTTATGTTCGTACTTCAGCCTATATTGTGAAGAGCTTAAGATGGCAGCCCCCAGCCCTTAAACTCAGTAACCCTCTGCATATTTGCAAACTTTGAGGGAGATGAGGCATGACAACGACGTGGGGGCGTGTGTACCCACCCCCCCCCCTCAAAAAAAACAAGTGTGTCCACACAAAGGGGGAGTGGGGTGTGGGGGGGGGGCTTGGCTTCTTCTGTGGCATTCAGCAGAGATTAAAGCGGGACTCACAGATGGCGTCCGGCGTCTCATCTTTTCAGCCGAGCCCGGCGAATAATTAACAGAGGTGTCCCCCCCCTCCACCCCTCGCCCCTTTGTCAGCACGTGTGTCTATCAAATCGGAGCGTGTGTCTGGCACAATGGCCACCTGACAAAGGGCCCGGTCCACCCCCTGCTGCTGCTCTCAATCGATAGGCACGTGCAACTTGTCGTGGACCAGACAATAGTGTGTGTGTGGTGTGTGCGTGTGTGTGTTGTGAGGGGGTGGTACACTAGAGATGGGGGTGGGCTGCATAGTGTATGAGCCAAACACTCAGCAAACCTGCTACCACACACACACACACACACATATATATACACACACACACACACACACACACACACACACACACACACTCTCTCTCTCTCTCACACACACACACACACACACACACTCACACGCACACACACACACACACACACACACACACACACACACACACACACACACACACACACACACACACACACAGACAGTAAGTTCTAACTGTGCCCCTGAAGACTAAGCTCAGTTTTGGAACTGGCATGGGCCTGCAGGGCAGTTGGCTGAAGTCTGCACCCACCATTTGACTAATCAAGCTGTTGAGTCAATCTGGGGTGTGGTGAGCGGAGCGGGTGGAAATGTGCACAAGTGTGAGCGGGTGGTGGCGATGGTGGTGGTGTGTGTGGTGGGCAGGAGGTTGAGAATGCAGATGTCTCTCTGAGTGTGTGTGTGTGTGTGTGTGTGTGTGTGTGTGTGTGTGTGTGTGTGTGTGTGTGTGTGTGTGTGTGTGTGTGTGTGTGTGTGTGTGTGTGTGTGTGTGTGTGTGTGGTTTATGGGTGGGCGGAAGACAGTGTGTATGCAGAGTGTGGAAAGACAAATATAAGCAGTTGTTGCTAGGAGTATTGCATTACTTTTATTACTTGTTACTCATACACCTGTGGTTTTGTTTGTGCATGCACTATTAGTGTGTGTGTGTGTGTGTGTGTGTGTGTGTGTGTGTGTGTGTGTGTGTGTGTGTGTGTGTGTGTGTGTGTGCATACATGCATAGCAATGCTGCAGTGGGGAGGTTAATTCAGTGGAAGGGAGGTCACTCCCGAAGAAGGAAAGCAAAAACCTTGGAACAGCTGGGATGGATCCATGTGGACACAATAGACTCGGAGAGAGAAGTGGGGGAGGAAAAGAAAAAAAGGGGGGAGAAAAAGGGAGGAATAAAAAAAAAAAAGACGTGGCAGGCCCGGGGTATAGGCCACCTTTCTGACGGCCTGACAGGGGGCTTTTGTTATGGCAGCTGGTTTAAGAGAAGGTCAGACCAGCTGTGCTTCCTCTGACCCCCTACCCCTAAACCCCTCCCCCCACCCCTCCATTCCGTCCATCCATCCACCCCCCCCCCCCCCACACACACACACACACCCCTCAGACTTCAGCCCTCCACCCCCCAACACAGAGATCACCCCAACCCCTATTCATCCCTCCCCCACCCCAAAACACAACCAGCTGTAGGCTGTGGGGGCAAGAGGAGCACAGATTTCATTTGGGGGTGTCTGTGTGTGTGTGTTTGTGTGTGTGTGTGTGTGTGTGTGTGTGTGTGTGTGTGTGTGTGTGTGTGTGTGGGTGTGGGGTAAGGGGGGTTTGAGGAGGCCAACTGCCTCTACTGACAGCACTGGGTCTGACGTTGACTCCTTAACTTAACGCCGGGGCGCCTGTAGGCTCAGCTGCCCCCATACTCAACCCAACATACCCTAACCTAACCCAGCCCAGCCTGGGCCATATCCCCCTGAGGACCCTCGCCCTGTGGCCCATATGCCTCCAGTGCAGCACACACACACACACACACACACACACACACACACACACACACACACACACACACACACACACACTTGCCCTGTGGAGGCATCTGAGAAGAGAACAATGCTTTGGAGCTACAGGAGGGAGCACGCTCAGACAGTATGTGTGCCTGAATGTATGTGGGTGTGTGTGTGTGTGTGTGTGTGTGTGTGTGTGTGTGTGTGTGTGTGTGTGTGTGTGTGTGAATATATATAAATATGAAAATAAAAATATATGAGTTGCCATTACTACCAGCTTTCTTTGATGTCTTTGAGTATAAATACTGAAGCGATGTGAATGAATAGTCCAGAGAGTGCAGAGAGGGTAATGCAAAAAGCAGTCATTCAGAGAGAGAGAGAGAGAGAGAGAGAGAGAGAGAGAGAGAGAGAGAGAGAGAGAGAGAGAGAGAGAGACCACACACCATTAACAGCCAACCAAGCAACTCGTAATTATGTGTAATATTCTCCGTCCAAACTACATACAGTACAGCACTTTCTGCATGTCAAACAAGATAAATGAGTGAGATGTTATCTATTGCATCTGTCGGGAGGAGCTTGCAGCTGTCCTACCTTATTCTGGGGGAAGGACAGAGAGGAAAAGAGAAGGGAGGGGAAAGATTTGAAAGAGTACCTGGCACAGATCCTGATTTCAAAGTAAAAGCAACAGCCTGGAGGACAAACGGGTGGAGGGAAAGAGATGGAGGGGGTGGGGATGGGGAGGGGGGAGTGGGTGTGGCAGAGTGTTACAGGACGTTACTGGCCAAGAACGAAAGTTTGAGGTTTGTCAAGAAGCAAGAAGGTTTGTTGAGTCATTTGGCTCTGGTTTCGACACTGTTTGCCCTCCAATTTCCAAGAAGCCTTCCATGACATATTTCACACACACACACACACACACACACACACACACACACACACACACACACACACACACACACACACACACACATCCCCCCTCATTCGTCTATATTCCACAGAACCTCTCCTTTTCACCTCACACACAAAAAAACTCTGGCATGCGTAGTTATTAATCACTACTTGGAGTCACTCATGGTAGCGCTATGCTCTCCTGCTTTTGAAGCCCCTTTCTATAGGTTCTTAATCTTCCCTTTCACCATTAGCAAGGGGCCCAAGCATAACAAATGATAATCACATTCTCAAACAGAATGGGCTGAGGTGGACACAGACACAGACACACAGACTCAAGATTCCTGTCTGCTTAGATTCCAGTGTAGAGGTCCATTTGCTGCCTCTAAGAGCAGCGAGCCTCTTATATGAGGTCCTCTCCACAGGCCACAATCAATAGCAATCAGCCTATTCGGTAAGGTCTAAATATTAAAGGTAGGTCACACACACACACACACACACACACACACACACACACACACACACACACACACGAGACACAGAGGTGCATTAGAGCAGAAATGGTTTTTCTGGGTGGTCTGGGCTCTGTGTTATTTTTTATTTATTTTATTTTTTTAAATTTGGTTCACCTCATAAGCCTTCCAAGCCAAGCTACTCCTCCCTGAGCATCATCAGCAATTTCTCCAGCCTTTCAGCTCTCTACCAGGGCAAGTAACCTGGTCAAACAAAAGGGCCTGAGCGCTATGATGACTTTTAGCATGAATACCTGGGGGTCACACTCTCAGGTTGGATGCCAAGGAGCTCTTTTATATTAGCGCACAATTGAGGTGATGACCTTCGAGGGGGATACATCACGTTCTTGCTTGAGTCAGGTTTATGGAGGAGGTGTGCAGCTGTGAAGGCTTTTTTGGGCTGACTCTAACACAAGCCCGATTAAATAATAGTGTTTCATAATACAGAGGCGTTTGTGAGAGGGAGGCTGATAAGCACGAGCCAGTTATCGGTGCCGAGTGGTTGGTGCATGGGTGGTAATTTAGGCAATATACCAATAGGTGGCATATAAAACTAATTCTCCATGTTATCATAATAAGGAGCTCTGAATTAGGGTGAACAAAGAGGTAACTGACAAAGCTTTTAAGTATTTGCATTGTGCATTGTTTTATTGTGTGTCTGAAAGGGTGGTGGGGGGGTTGGGGGGGGGGGTTGGGGAAGCCACACCACAAGGCAAGAGACAATGACAGAAAGCATAATTAAAGTCTCATTTCCATAAAGACATCATGACGTTTTGGCCTAATTTCCATCCATGCACCCTCTCAAACATGCTGTGTCTCGCCAAACGAATTCGCTTTGAATCCTTAGCTACACGACTCACGTTTCACATGATCATCCCATAATATTACTGTATGTACTACTTGTAGCTCTGTGATCTTCAGTGTCCCAAAAAGGCCTGGACTAACTGACTGCCTGCCTGCCTCCTCCACCCCCGTCAACCTCCTGGGTGTTCTGCCCGGGCCTGCTCCACTCACCTAATGAATCATTCACGAATCCAAGTAGGAGAGCTCCGACGGAGAGAGAGCTTCCTGCTAACCCAACTGAACACACCAGCCATGTAGCTTTCATTTTCATTTTTTGGTGAGAGAAAGAGCCCTCGGGGGCTGTTTTGAAGTGCACATATTTGGTTAAGTTACGAACAAGGAGAAAATGTCCTTGTTAATAATCTGTAAAAAATTCAGGCACCCTCTACATGAATATTTAGCGTATTTATTGCAGCTCACAGATTAGGCCTAAATGAGGCACAGAACAGAAACGCAGCCTCACATGACTGCATGACACTTTTGATCGTGCTCACATAAATGATTCTTTCAACTGAAGATTTCCTCCATGAATAAGTGATGTTTTAATCATAGTGGCGTAAAACGCCAATTCTAATAAGATTTTTAACACGGGGAGTGTTTTTTGATATAATTCTGCATGTTACGCCAAGGCTATCCAAATGAAACCACATCCTTGGCCTATGTCTTCTAAGGGCTGCTGACAAGGAACTTCTGTTTTCTTAAATGTCTGTTTTCTATTGGTTATATATGCATTTATGCAAGAAATGCCCAGTACGCAGTCACAGCTTCCTTTTAAACAGCTGACAAGCCACAAACCTCACAGATAATGTAAACTGATAAACAGACAACCAAAAAAAAAAAAAGGCCAGTTTTATTGTTTTTTTTTTAAAGGATACTCCAAAGTCGGAAACCCTTTTCTGGGAAAAAAGAATCTGAGATCTAGAGATCCATAACAAGATTTAAGAAATGTAATAAAACCCCCCAACCAACAAGAAGTGAACCACAACAGCATCAAGTCCCCACTTAACACATTTAAATAATCAAAACCCATTTTCTGATGAGTGCAATTTCTCCAGTCCCCCTCCAACAGCCAAGCCATTCCAGAAACCCGCAACTCACTCTCTCCATGCCGGCTATCATCATTGTGATTCACAAATACACTTGAAGCCTCTTATATAAATGCGGCATGGCCATGCCTGGGGGCTCCATCTAATTCTGCTGCGTCTCTCGCCAGCAGCCCTGGAGAGGGAGGCTGTCATGTTATTGTGCACATCGGAGAGAGACATGTCAGGAGAGCATTAACCATGCTGTACAACTGTATCAACAACCCCCGACTGAGAGAGAGAGAGAGAGAGAGAGAGAGAGAGAGAGAGAGAGAGAGAGAGAGAGAGAGAGAGAGAGAGACTCAGCATTTTTAAGGTACTCTGGCCACAGGCAAATGTGCGGCCGAGGAGAAGCTCTGGTGTAGTGTTGATGTCGGTGCTCTCCAAGATCCACTCCAATTATTGTAATCATTGGACAATGTGTTGCTGTAATGAATGGCAATAGTAGCCTAGATAGCAGGAGAGGAATCCAGGGAGGTGTGAAAGAATGCACAATAAGCATAATGTTATGGCTTGAGTTTGAGTAATCACTTTCATTGTCTCAACCCTCTCTCCAACCCACACACACACACACACACACACACACACACACACACACACAACACACACACCTGCACACACCTGGTCAAGCTACCCGGAGATAGTTCCTGTTCTTATGTTCCTTTTTATGGATTTGGATAGTATTATTTGTCAAACTAAATTGCTACACTATAAAGTAACACACACACACACACACACACACACACACACACACACACACACACACACACACACAAACACAAAGTAAGCCATGCAGTGCTACAGAACATGGTCCACTTCATTAAACTAGAGGCTCACCGACACATAAACAAACACTTGTTCTAAGACAGGAGATAAACCAACACACACACACACACTGCTGCTGAACCTGTCCTCATTTGCTCTCTTCTCTCTCTGCCTCTCTCTCTCTCTCTCTCTCTCTCTCTCTCTCACTGTAAGCTACGTAAGCTTATGCAAAAAAGCCAGAGAAGAATACAGCACAGAGACAAAAGACAGCGGGGTCTCCAGGCAGGCGAAACGAATCTAAACCATCCTAAATATAGGGAGAAGTGCTTCCTATAAAAAGACTGAGTGCGGTGCGCTGCTCATATAGCCGTTTCCTCTCCTCTGGCAGGTCACAGGTCTACTGCACCACCTACAGCTATCCAGCATGTTTTACTCCAGACCGTGTAGACTGTTGATCCACGCTAATTATATGAAACGTGAAATAATATTAATTCCCAGCGTGCATTCCGTGAAGCAAAAATTCTCAGATCGTCCTTAATTAGGTTTTACTCCAAACACAAAAGAAAGCACAAGAAAAACATCGCAAGAGACACCAACCCACTATCAACATGACTGAGTTCAATTAAAAATGTTTCCGACTAATAAAGACGATGTAGTAGAATACCCAGACTGCCATGCTGACAAGAGTACAATCCAGACAGATGATGGCACACACAACACCTACTGTACATGTGTTTGGGTTTGTAAAACGATGGTGATTATCCACACAGATGACCTAGTAAAAGCTAAGCCTGGGGGCCGGTTGCTTGCTTGGGTGGTGGTTGGTTGGTGTCGTGGGTAGGAGGGTGGCGACAGACAGCACAGGTCTTCCTTCCTAGTGTGTCTAGTCTGCCGAGGCCAACCCCAGCCCCAGCCCCAGCCCAAGCCCCAGCCCCGCACCACCCCTGGTGCTGCCAATCTGTCCGCGGTGCGGGCCTCACTTTACACTGGGCCTTTCAGCAGTCGCTCAGCTTCCCTTAGTACCACCCCCACCACCTCCACTGCCAGCCCCCCCACACTGCAATCTAATAC
>JAODXP020000021.1:3302964-3329871 GCA_027497455.2 Sardinella longiceps
CCACCACTTGCTCACACCAGGACAGCAATCAGGCTCAGAAGAAAGGTCCTCGTCTGCCCTGATGCATGTTTTGTGAGTTCAAACCGGAATGGGGGGGTGAAAAAAAAAAAAGAAAAGAAACACGGCTGAGCACAATTACCAAGAATCTGGCTGCAAGTCTCATTTCAAGCACTAAGCCCAGTCCTCACGCAAAGGCGGCTGGCTGGCTGGCTGACGCAAATGCCTATGGGAAAGGACAAGGTCAATTTCGAGTTCAAAGCCGTGCACACTTTGATGTGATCGTCGCAAATGGCTCAGTCACTGCAAATGACTTTTTCCACCACAAAACAGTTTTTTTTTTTTAAGAAAGAGGGGGAAAAAATTTCATCAGCCAACCCAAATGTCAGGCATTGACAGTGATTCAACTAATTACTATACTAATGGTTATATGAAAACTAAAATTACAAAACCTCTCTGTGTACTAAACTGAACATGGTGAAGCTACAAGACTTTAAAGAAAGCCTCTCTTTGCACTTCAGAAAAAATATGCACTTGACTTGGTCAACTAAGACATTCATCATCTGTCAGTGGAATTACTCTAGAACAACATTACTCAACTCTAAATCTGTGAGCAACAGTTCTACCAGTGCACCAGCTGGAATTGGAAAACATTACGAGGGAAAGAAAACAGAGACATTTTTCCAAGTCACTGTTTCTCAGTGAAGCGGGCCTGTGTTGTGGGATGGACAGCACCGTGAGAAATGTAGCATGCTCCATTTGCTTAAGAGTTTCATCCCAGCTTGCACAATAACCTCTAATTTACACAGAATCACAACATTCCTCTAAAGACCAAGGAAGGGTCCGAGCTGAAAACTCTCTTAGCCATATCTTTATATCTAAAGAAAAAAAAAATCAGCTGTGTGGGAGCACTGAGTGGGCGTTGTTTTTATGCTCCCTCAAAAGCCATTAGGCATCTCTTTAAATCCATCATTTCATAGGCATGTCTGTGCCCTTCCAATAAAAAAAATGACAGTCACCACAAATGAGAAGCCACATAGACAAGTACAGAAGTGTTTACGAGTTTAAACAAGCCATTTGGTTATTACTTGAGACTTTTCTTATTACATGAGAATGTGGCTTCAGAACATTTGTGGGTAACATTTGTTGAAATGAAAAGAAAGAAAATAATAAAGTTAGCTATTATAGCTTTACATTAAAAAGTCTTAGGCCTACACAGAAAAGGAAAAATATATTTTTTTATCTTAACACACCATGTGTAATCAGCAGTCCTTAAATTCTCACAAGAAACCCTCACAGTAGAACAAAATAACAAGCTGTATTTAGAGGGATTACCCTGCTTTGACTCAATAAACTATCTAAAGACTACACCAAATAATAAAATGCCTGACATATAAGTGTCCTTGAGCGTTTCTAAACAAACTAAACAAATGTTTAACTGTCATCCCAACTCAGCTGTCACCATGCTGGATTGAGACACACACAAACAAATGGCTGCACATTCCATTCTCCCAAATGACGAGAGGAAAAAAAGACCCCTCAACATCCTCTAGCACTCCTGTTTCAAGTACAAATGGCATTTCCCCTTGTTACAGCGGGATCGAGCGGAAACCAGCGGTCTCCATCCACAGCGGCAGGCTTTCAGTGAGGTGTTCTACTCCATTGTTTGGTGGTCACACCCCTATTAGCACAAAGGCAGTGGGCAAACGTGCTCACCCGTGGCTCAGTCGGACTGCGGCCACTGATTGGTTGACCTCTGACCCCCTCCCATTGTGCTCCCAGCTGCCCCGTCCCCTCATGTGTCCATCTGGATTGGAGAAAGGTTGGCCAACTTTCAACGCCGGCAAGCAAAGCCAGGATATAAGCAAGTAATTAGGAAAAGTGTCTGGGAGATATTTGGACACCCACAGCTAGGGGCAATGAGAGTAATGGTGTATTTTTTAAGGGCTTGGTAAACCATGTGAAACAACTGTGCAGTTGGGTGGGTCTACGTTCCTCCCGAACAAATCCAACAGACTGCATGCATGGAGATTACTGAGGAATCCATCTCTCTGACATCACCTGTGGGTTGCAGAGACCACCACCACCTGTCCATACCCTGAGATAATATTACCTAAACAATTCTATCATAACACATGCATAACTGTGTAATACATAGGCTATACAACAATGCGTCCATTATGTTGGCCTCCTTACCCTTGAGAAAAAAAACACTGACAATATTGACAATCAGGTCCAAGACCTAACTGATAATGTATCCTAATAAGTAAAATGGTAATTCAAATGGAAATGTACAGAAATATAGTTACAGCCTTCTCTAGGGCGCTTTAACACTCATTTCCTACAGTTAGGAAGGAAGCTCTCAAGATCCCAGCAGTCGGGCCTACTTAATAAACTTGGCCTAAATTCTACTGCCGGCTATGACAGCATTTATCCTCACTCTGACACAAAAAGGAAACAAGTGTCAAGATAGGCTAAGCGACATCTTCTGTTAAGAGATGTTCACTAGCACTTCATGGTCACTTAATACCAGACTTCTATTAGCTCCCCATTTGGGCTGCCCACATGGCAATGACACTTTGCACTTTTTTATTATAGGGGCAATAACACATAATGAATCGTTAAGAAACATGAGCGTCTCCAAGAAGTCGATCTGGCCAATGAGCACCAACAGACCGGCCCGTCCATTGATAAATTCAGTGGTCAACCGTGTATCGTGGAATTTACAATAACCACATGTAAAAGAGAGATGTTTGGCCAAGTAGTATACACAAGAGTCCGAGTTTCGATAAGGCCATGCATGCAGCGTATTAAAACACAGGGCGCGTTTTTGAAATGTTTTAGATCGCCAATTCGGTAGAATGAATGAAGCAAGGCTGTAGCACCTACGAAGCATGTTCTGGTTTCCGTCGACGCTACGATACTATCAGTGCTCACAGAATCTGTGTGGCCAATTAATTTGATAAAAAAGTGTGTAACGATGCACTTCAGTGCAACTGCACAAAACAAGGGCCCGTACTCACGACACATGGATGAGAAAATGTTACATTGTACATACATGTAGCCAAATGCTATGCACTCATAGCAAACATGTTGGATCTGAAGTTACGCGACAAAATATAAACGAGACAAATGTAAGCTTTTGACTTCACAATCTCACAATTGCTTGGCTATAGTAACAAGCTCATCGTGAGTCCCGGCATCCCATATGCTTGGGAATACAGGTCTTGTGGCTAGTGAATTATCGTGTAATAAGAAGCGTAGTCTGTAGACTGTGTTGAGAATCATAACTGATCAACATTAAGCATGATATAAACTCCACTTACCAATGAAAAGAGTGCGCTGTACAGTCTGCGCCGCCTTTTGTGTAATCCAGATAAGCTAAGATATGAAAGAAAATAATTTCAAATTTTCTGCTGGAGCTGGGAGGTCGTAGAATCAGTCTGATCAGCGCAGCTACCCTTGACGGGAATGTTTGAATCCTATAAAGCGTCCGCCTTGGAGAAATTGCATAAAAGGAACTCAATGCGTGAGAATAGCCGATTTCAATCAATTTCGCGTAGCCAAATCTTAGCGCTTTTGTTATTCACTGAACAGTCACTGGCGCAGGGCTTGAGGTACTCTCACGGCTCCACCCGCAAGCCCAGCCTTCTGAGCAAGCCTATTGGGTGCAGCAGAGCGACCATATAGTGTCCCTTCTTCAGTGATGTTAAGTAAAAAGTCGTATGCCACGGCGTATGGAACTTACCATAAACCAGTGCCACCTTGTGGTTATTTTGCCGAGGCATTGCGCTTAAGGTGATGTAGCCTATAGGCTACATTTACAATATAGGCCTAATGCCTTTATCATACATTACATTGATATTTTGTTGTTAATGTATATATTTGGTTGTTTATGTAAAACAATGATCATAGAAAAGGCAAAAAAGACTCGGTTTCCCTAAACGCAAAAAAGACGGTTTCCCTAAAGGCATCCAATTTTCTGGTAAAAGAAAGAACCTCACCTTTACAAGCATAAAAACTTTGCTCAGCTATTAACACAAAAATGACTTACCGTACATAATGGGCGTACTTACTGTTATAAAACACACAGATCTGCAGAGTTGCTGATTTGCCTTATCTTGGTCATGTGCACACGTGTAGAGGCCATAAAATGTCTTTCCACATAAGATACCCTGCCTGCGCATTACGTCAACTAAACTATTGTTTTTTAATGATCGAACCAACAATTAAGAACAGAGTCGAACGAGCTTTTTGCCCTAATTCTAACTTCCATTTTCCCCTGACACAAGTTTTGACTTCAAGGTTGAGCTCAAACCATGCGCCGGCTGTACATCTTTGGGTTGTTGGGATCTTTAATTTGAATCATATTCAAATTCATTAGCCTAGTCTGTCTCCTCAAAGCACATAGGCTGATGTAAGTGGTGGTAATTGAGGTAGGTCCACAAGTGCATCATAGATGCGCAGTTTGACAAATATTGCACAATATACATTTCTTGAGTTTAATTCATTCAGTTTTCTATTTTATCTAGTTTCTTACCATCCATTTTTTTTACTATTCCAAAAAGTTACCGTAAAGCAATAAACCACATAGACCAACACTGAGCCTTTTTTATTTTATTTTTTTATACCTAAACCTTTAAAGAGCAATAGAAAAGGAAAAGCTCAATGGCTTCAGCTACTCTGATACCTGATTCACCTGAAAGGTCAAGGTAGTCCATTTACTCCTATCAGTGGGGGTTTAATGAATAATCAACTGTTCAGTTAGATGGTTATTGCACAGGTGGCTGACTTAGAGGGCTTTTGTAAGGTTTTATGTAGGCACCTGTCGACACAAAGGTCAAATTCCTGGTAGGGCTGTATGGTAGTATAACCTATCCAGGCATCATTTGTAGGCAGATCATATTGTTTTAGAGCAATGTGAAAACGTGTCTGCCAGTCACTCACTCAGCCCATAGGGCTCACGTGTCTACTGCACTGTTGCACAGCTTGAGGCCCTAAATGGCCCGATTTCCCTTTTTCAACAGACACTTCAGCCTTGCGTTTGAAAACTCTGTTTTGGCACCTCAGGGTATTTCAAGACACTAAGCTCTGTGAAGCAATACGCCGGTGACAGCCTCTTTGTATGAAGCCTATAAACACTGGTGGTTTGACTCTTCTGGATCTTGACAGAAGTTTTAAAATTAGACTCGAAACTCAAACAGGGATCCTGCCACTGTATCGCTGCCTAATTGGGAGGCCTTCAGGGAAGAGGCGGTGACAAATCTAATTAATGGCTCAGGGTGCACATATTCCCCTGCAGACCTCTCTCTCTGCACTGTCTCTGCGAAAGAAGCCAAGACTTAAAAAGACACATTTATATAAGACTTAGATTTATGAGAGGCATGACAGTTGTGGAGTATTTACAGACGATAACTTACAGTACAGAGATTTACAATGAAAGAAATTTCTTTCTTAAAGTTTGAGACACCGCAATTTCCACACTTATCAGGACCCCATAAATTATTATACGCTTTGCTTGTGAACACCAAAAGAGATATCCTTTCAAGAACTTTAAACAATCACGTTCAAGGCAAGCATCTTGATATTCTTGTTTTATCTTACACAGCATACAGAGTAATAGTAATAATAATATTATAATAATAGGTGTTATAACCCAATCCCAAAACATTCAAGTCTTATTCTGTGGCATCCTCATCACTGAGAGGGTGACACAGTGTGCAGTGTGGCACCAGTATTACGATGTCTCCTTAGGTTTGACTTTCAGGAGGCTGGCATAAAGCAGCCTAAGCAGCAGGGCTTTCTTCGTCCACTAAGTGTCTAATTGGACAAAATTAGTCCAATACAGTAGGGCTGGCAGCACTGTGCTGGTCCCTATGCTCCTGCATCTCTCTCTCTCTCTCTCTGTCATACACACACACACACACACACACACACACACACACACACACACACACACACACACACACACACACGCCTGCATACACACACACACACACACAATCAATCACCCCATTAGCATACAAACAAATTGAATTTGTTTTGTGCCCACGCACTAAATTTGCACAAACACACACCCATATTCACACACACACCCACACACACACACACAGTCAGTCAAGTCCAGTGCACTACTGCACTCTTGTTTAGGCCTGTGCTGCACGAGCCTGGCGTTTTTGCTGGTAGTTGTTGTAGATGTCACGGAACATGTCCTGACAGGGAATACGTGCGCCCAGCTTGGAGCAGATGAGGAAGGAGCCGGCCATCTTGCGGTGCAGGGAGTAGGTCTCCTCCGGGGGTGGCGTGAGACGGTGACGCAACATCACTGGTACCAGGTTCTGGATGCGGTGCGTCGTGCTCTGCTTGCCGAAGTCAAAGGGCTCGGCGGAGGCAAAGGCCTCGCCCAAGATCATCACTGCCTCCACATGGGCATCCTGGAAAGCCTGCGGGAAAACAAACAATCCATCAATTCAGCATTGCTCACTAGCATTCATGATCACAGAATTCACAGGGAACTTATTCATCAGAGAAGAAGCGCTACACTGACACTACAACATCATTAGGTAGGTAACAGGTAAGATAGAAGTGGGGAGTGAGAACACATGAGCAACACAGGTAAATATAATAGAATAAGGGAAAAAGATACAAATCAATCTCTCTGTAAACAACAGCAATTAATATTCCAGTCAAAAGGTGTAAACAGTGCGGGAAATCAGGACAAACAAAAGTCTTGAAATTATTCCAAAAAGTATTCTACCTTGGTCTCGTAGCCAGTGAGGAACTTCAGGTCTGTAGATTTCTTCAGCACAGTGGCCCGGTCACCAATTGAGGCAGCATGCACTACCTAGTACACCACAAAAATGATTATTATGGAAACTATTCATACTATGGCAATTGCATTACATGTTCAGAGGACATTAGCTTCAGCCTCTGTTTATAGTTTAACCACAGTTGAGCACTACCATTGCCATATTTGCCTCATATTACAAGAAGAAGTATCTCAAAGAATCAAAAACATAAATATTAAATGTGACATTCATAGCACAATCAACAGAGGTACCTGTATAGGCCTCGTATAAACAATAAAAGTAAACTAAAAACAAAGCTTGAATGTAGTATTTGTTCCCACATCAAGAATAACATATGGGCATATCAAATGCGTAAACCCTGTGGGTTGACGATAATAATCATCACAATAATAATAACTCTCTTGAAAAGATCTGTAGAGGCCAAAACAGAATGATTTCTACCTTATCGTAAGGGATGCTACACTGATGCAAGTTTAGCATTACATAAATATCTTACCTAAGAGTGCTTCAAAGTTTATGGCAATCTGTATACACTTGAATAACAAAGCCTCTGAGCTTTGAAATTCTCCACACACTAATTCCCATATTTATGCAAAGCTCTACAACTGTACTGAAGTATCTGCCGGATATGATGAATAAGGCAGAAACCATGCAGAGTTATTGGCGGTAGGTACAGCAATAAACACAAGATACCTCAATGTAGTCATCAGTGAATGTCTCCGGGTAATCTCTGCAAGCGCCAAAATCCAACAGAATGACCTATTTTTCGGGGGGAGACAGACACACAGACAAACACAGGCATGCTGAGTTTACTTGTGACTTGGTCCAAATGAGAATATGATAGGAGAGGCTTTTGGAAACATCCTGACAGTCGTTTCCTCAAGACAGACGGATTGACTATTTTTTCTGGGCCACATATATCCTTTAAAAAGTACTAGCAGTCAAATCTATGTGATAAAAAAACACAGAGATTCAAGATGGATTTACTGAGGATTTCCACTTAAGTACGTGCAGATTTCTTATAGTTGCTGATCAAAGGACATGGCCCACAGCCACACATTTTTTTCCCCCACAGCTGCAAAAACATAGTTTTGAACATTGAACACTTTTCTCACGACACTGGGAAAAGCATGGTTGTAACATGCTTAGATATTTATCACAGGACATTCTAACATGCGCTGGGGGCTCTGAGACAAAGCCTAGGATTCTGCTACCTTCCCATTCCACCATCATGCAAACACATTCTACTGGTCTGTACTGGTTTCCTCACCTTATCATGCTCTGCGTTGTAGAAGAAGTTGGCCCAGTTGGGGTCTGTCTGCATGAAGCGGAACTCAAAGAGCTCCCTCAAGCACAGCTGGAGGATGTTGAAGCAGATCTGTGGAGGAAAAACAATTGCAGCATGAGGCCACCTGCTGGTGAGAGAACGGCACTGCAATCTCCTGCAATAATGAGTCCACTGTTGACAGACAAAATGAACCAATACAAGTGCTTTCTAAAAAGCAACCTACATTTATTTTTTACAACCCTTCCACCCCTCTTCCTATAACAGCAAGCCATCACCTGAACTTGAGGCTGAGGCCCTCACCTTGTTCCTGGTCTCCTGGTCTAGATCCACACAGCTATCTAGAGGCACCCCCTGGACCAGTTCCATAGCGAGAACACGGCTGCCTGTCAGCTCATCCACCACCTCTGGGACGTTGAAGAAAGGATCGTCTGCCAGCAGAGCCCTGACAGAGCATAAGGGAATAAAATGGTGAACCAATAATGCATTAACAAAAGTACCACATTTCATCACAATGGATCAATGTTTGTGGAAAGTGTGCATGCTCTGTTCTGATCAGATGAAATGAAACAATTTAAATTAAAGAGCAGATCTGAGTATACTTCTAATCACAAAACATCAACCACCACACCATCCAACAGTTGTGCCAACTATCAATAACACGATTTCATAACTATCCAGAAGTGTTTCTGAATATTTGATTGCTGTAAATGCTTCCTCTGATTTAATCTAATCCACACTTTTTTCTTGTCTTGTTTTTCTTTGAAGACTCGTAGCTAAAATCATATCCTTATAAATCTCGGATGGAAGCTTCAATAAACCAGTTTGGAAAAAAAATCTTATGCCTAAGAGACTTAAGAACTCCTATACAAATATATGCAGACCTTAACACACACACACACAAACACACACACACACACACACACACACACACACATAATGAGGTAAGTGATGCTACTTCACAGGTTTCAGGTTAGTCTTTGAAACTCTTGCATTGAACTCAACATAAGGAGGTAATTACAGGTAAAAGATAAAAAGCATTAGTGAGGTGAATTTTGAATGAGAAACCCACAATGCAATAAAAATGTGCTCCTTTAGACTCCTTCAGGGTTGATGAATATTTAAGTGCTGCCGTGTTTGAAGATTTTGTTAGGCATCCTTAGAATTGCAATTTTGTTCTCAGACGCCCATGTGAAGTTTCTCTGATTCTGTGTGCAGTTATGTTGTGTGGAGATACGTACTGTATATAGCTATGGCTGTGGTTGTAAGTGTTGTGTGTGTGTTGTGGCAATGGGTGTCTTATGATTTAATGTAGATAGCTTTCTGCATAATATGTAGGCCATTAAATGTTTTTGTTAAGGCGTTTTAATGTTAGTGTGTCCTCACACACACATTGGTGCATTTGCAGTGACTCTAAATGTGTGCTTTTGTACTTCTGAGCATACCCTCACCTGAATCGCTTGGCACACTCTGCTTCTCTCTTATAGTCGCACTCCCAAGCAAGCTCCCTCTGAAGGACCTCTAAACTGCTGTCTGCAAACAATCCTGCAGAGGAAAGAACACACACACACACAGTTGAACACAGCACTCTGGCGATGAGATCTAATTGAAAGCCCACTGACACACTGAGTTGAACGCGCATCTGGTGTGAGTCTATTGAATGTGTGTGTGTGTGTGTGTGTGTGTGTGTGTGTGTGTGTCTTGTCTCTTACCCTCTGGCAAAACGACACTCATCTTCAGTACTGACATCATGTTATCGATGTCACTGTGGATGCTCTGTGCCACCCCTGGATACTGGAGAGAAAGAACAGAGAATGAAAGTGATTAATATAATCCAATACAACACCTCTATCTATCTATAGGGAACTAGAATGCACATATATGTTTACATCAGTGTTTCTCAAACTGTGGGGCGCAGACACATGACAGGTGGGGCACGAGACATCTCTTTGCGATCGAACAATGGTCGCACCATGCCCCCTGAATACACAGCTACTTGTCAAATATGCACTTACATGTATGACAGTAAATTGAGCTTCCCAATGGTGTTATTTGCTAGTTGCTGTGATGAGGGTTTCGAGAGAAATTTGTCTTTGAATTAGTAACATGAAAATTCTAACATTGGCAAAAACCCTGTACTCGCTAAGTATTCCTCAAGGAGATACATGTATTGCAAGCAAATTGAGCCTTCCAGGTGGGGCGTGAAAATTCTCTGCCTTCCAAAGTGGGGAATGACGGAAAAAGTTTGAGAACCACTGGTTTACATAAACATTAGTGTTCACCACGGTGGAGACAGACCTTACACACTAGTAATACACACTAATGAACCCAAACTTTAGATTTCTATGTGATTTTTTGGTCAAAATCTCCCATATTGTAAAGAGTCCAAAAGTCTTCTGACTCTACACAACACAAATATGTCATGGTTGGGGCTCGCTGTGGTTACCTGGATCTTCATGGCGATCTCTCTCCCGTCATTCAGTACCCCATGATGCACCTGGCCGATAGAGGCGGCGGCAAAGGGCTTGTCTTCAAACGAAGACAGCTTTTCTCTCCAGTTGGGTCCCAGCTCCTCCTGAAGCACTTTCTGCAGGGACAGTCAAGAGCACAGGACATATTAAGCTAGATCAACCAATGATCTCAACACAGCATGTCACTTCAAACAACAACAGATTCTCAGAGATGTGCTCATTTTGAGATCTGTGGTTACTCCAACGTTTGGGTTAAACCTGGCTTCATAGAATACTGTAGGTCCTAAGGCTCTACAGCACATTGCATTGATTTTCCTGTGGTGAATATCTGCACACTGCGCTGGGAATAAATGTGCAGACAATAAAGGCCTAAGAGAAATTAGTGTAGCACTGGGATAACTACATATAAAAAGAAATATGCTGACACACATATTTCTTTTCAAGGACTTGGAGTACAAATGATAAAACTTTCAACACTCTACCGAGTTGACTCTTAAATCGCCACACAAGAACAATTTACACTTCAATCAAACTGACAAGACACAAGTCAATACGGTAGTGCTTTTGGCCTTTACTACAGTACATTACTCACGTTCATTTGCCAGACAGGCATGAAGTCTGCACTCTGTCGGACCCTTTCAAAGATCTTCTGCAGTTGGGGGTTGATGAAACTGTTATCTGCGAAATGCGTAAAGTCAATCAGTGCCTTAGGTAAAGATCTGCTGCCTGTAAGAACCATGCTGATCTAAATAGCCCTCCACCCATGGCATAACAGCAAAGGTCTAATCAAGTGTGAAATTAAACTGACAGTGTGCCAATGTGTATGCCGTACAGCATCCTCTGTATTGACAGCAGGCTTGTCAGTGTGATAGTAACAGTTTGCCAAACTTTCAGAAATGATCATTAAGTCACACACATACAGTGTGGTCCTCAGAAAAAAAACTGCAGCTAAAACTACCTAGCTCTGAACATAATCAACCATAAACAGGAAAGGGTAGAGATAATCAAATTTGCTTTCATATTCAACACACTCTTTTGTCTAAGTTAACACATGAAGCCCTGAATGATCAGAATTTTTGTGATTCTCTGTCCAGTGATATATCAGATTACTGGGAGAAGACTATCTACTTCATAGTCTAGTTATCCCTACATGATGCATGTACTGTATATATTACCAAGGACATTGTCAATTTTCTATTATGCATCCAAAATGTTAATCAAAACCAATCTTAATAGATCTCCAAATTTTACAGAAGAAAGCAAGGTGGTATAAACAATTGAGCAATGTATATGTATGCATATGTAATATGTATACTGTATATTTGTTTGTCCAACCAGGGGTGCATTTCCCCACCAAAAAATGCTAGACAGATTGGCAATTGGCAATGGACCTTGGCAATGAACTATGGTGCAACCAACTTTAGGGTGCCACTGACATGAAGAAACAAATGCATGGCGTCTTGGTTTGAAATCTAACTGCGTGCTAGAGCATGGCAGACAGGGGGAGCCCTACCTTGTATGCTGAGCATCTGACCGATCTTCAGTGCTGCACCTCGTACTTTGCACAGGGTGTCCACAATTCTCTCAGCATTGGCCTCTGATAGGATAGCAGAATCTAGCAGGGCACCCTTTTCTGAGGACAGAAAACAAACAAACAAAAATTAACAATAGAAATCATAGAGATAATCAGTGTTCTTGACAGTGACATCAAATGAGTCAGTAATTATTCAGCTTTACTGGAAGTCAACCACTTCATAAAATAGCAGAAGCCCATTATTTGTCATCAAAATAAATAATACTAAAATCTGGGCTTTGTTTCCAAATTACCATAGTCTACATTTCTGCAGAACCCACCTGAGCGCTTGCCTCCAATGGACTGCTTGGCCACCTCAGCGATGGTCCCCAAGCCAAGCCCCACAGCCAAACCTGCAAACCAGACAAGGACATGATGGAGAAAACTCATTCAATTCTCAATTCTCATTCACTGAGGCATTCAAGTTTAGAACAGAATCACAACTCTCTACCTCCCATGAGCCACCTTTAAACTACACTGTTTCATCTCAAGTTATCAAGACCTTTGAGAGTGACAATAAAAGTGAATGCAAAATTCCTATTTTTTTTTAACTAATTCTTTTAGAGTATTGCACACAACATTCCATCATTTTCTCGTAGCCCAATTTTAAAACTAGAAAAGCGCTCAGAGAGCTCAGACCTCCACCAAATTGTGGTCACAGACACAATATAAATTGGAGATCGTGTTCTGGATCACCAATTGTCACCAAAATCGAATCAGTTCTTGCTTGTTCCAATATACTGTACACGTTGTCTGAAAATTTCATCCAAATCCGTGCAGTACTTTTCAAGTTATCTTGTACACAGACAGATACACAGACACACGCCGGTGAAAACATAACCTCCTTGGCGGAGGTAACAACCCTGGATAGTCAGAAGTTTTCAACCGCCCCAAGTGTTGTCTATTTAATAACATATGTACTTAGTTATATCTGACATTACCTCCAAAGTTAACAAGTCGACTTATCCTTGTGGCTGGTACCTTCCTTTCTTTGGCACGCTCACTCAGCTGAAAGCAAATTACAAAGGTAACATTGTTGTGGTTTAAAATGTCTCAGAAACAGAGCTTGAGTAGTAGTGTTAATTCAACCTCAAAAGACCATCTTATAAATGGTGGAGTAATCATGACATTTTCTGCATTTAAAATTAGATTACAGTCAAATGTTTCATCAGATAGATTACTACCGAGAGAGGCCTCGAGTTATGCTGATTTTTCCACCGGTGGCCTCTTGTGTCCTATTGCTTACTTATGGAGTGCACAAGTAGAATGCACAAGAGTGAGCTCTACTTTCAATATACTAGGATCCATCATCGGTACACAAACCGCTGTGGTAGAAATATTCACAACACTCTATAATCTCTGAACATTTTCATTTTCATGACCATGTCAATTTTTAAAAGCACATGCAAAATAAATAAAATGAAGACGATGTAAACACAACAACAATCATGACAAACTTACTTAATGACATACTGCTTGAGATGATGTATACCGAAAGGAACATATTGTTCTGTCATTGCATGACCTTGCACAGGTCAGCATACAGTACATAAAGCTTACATAACCAACATACCATCTCAATGAACACTGAAAGTATGAACTTATTATATCAAGAATACAATGTGTACCATGTTTACAAATAGCATGATTAGGCTAGCCTACAGTTTTGTTTATAAGGAAGTGGTATGGTCAAGTTGACTCACCTTCTGTCTGTTTAGCTTGGCAGCGCCCTGTTTCGCCTCCCTGGCTTTCTTAATGTCTTCTGGGGTCAATCGGGCAGTCACCGAGTCATGAACGAACCTGGAATGGCGAAGTGGTGCGGCTACATGTAAGAAACGGGCACTCTGCCGTGCCCACCCTGGGGCTCCTCCAGCACCTCCCATGGCCGAGCTTCCTGGGGCACCACCAGGAGTCTCACCAAAACCAGGACCTGCCTGCTGATCAACTTCTGGAGGAAACTCAGATCCCATGGCCCATTTCTCAGCCTCATTCTGATCCATCTCTGCCCATCCCTCACTGTCTGGGAACTCATCGTTCTTGATGGCTTGCTAGAGACACAATTAAAGGAGATATTTGGGATATTGGGATATTAGGTCATATTCCAATATTGTCAATATTATCAACACAACACTATGTTTCTGTGAGATTGAGGAAAGTCAGACTCTTTGCTTAATCTACCAGTAATCTGTCTGTTGTTCACATTCAGGCAACAATACCACAGTAATGCTGACCTTAATTACACAAAAAGATGAACCTCAAGTTTTCTCCTTGATCCTTTTTACAACAATGACTTAATCTTTAATACTTTAAATACTGTATCTATAGAAGGATGATGCATGTATGTATGTACTGTATGTGTGTGTGTGTGTGTGTGTATGTCACCTACCTGTCCACCACCCATAACTGCACTCAAGACATCTGTAACAGCAGTCTGGGCAGCTTTCACCCCTGCTCCTACTGAGGTGTTGCATGCCATCAGTCTCAGCTGTTCACCTTGGGTGGTGACAAAGGCAGCCCCCACTTTACCAGCACCCCGCATAACCTGGAGTACCTCGGCAAGCATCACTGTGTTATAGAGAGTCAAGTAGGGAAGACAATACGTCAACTGAATACATAAAATGTATGACAGTTACACAATTCACTTACTTGGAAACTCATCCTGACAAAGTATAGACCAACGTATTTATAATGCTCTCCTGTGATACATTGTTACAGTTTCCCTCACGCCTCCTAATGTCAATGACAGCCTACTATCAGCTAACGTTACGTTACTATGTAACGCCACACGTGTAATGATGTAATTTATCTGCCTATAAACTTGACTGTTTCAAAAATCACAATCTTTTTCAACTGATCAATGTCGTAGTTCTAGGAGTAAATAAATGTACTTATGAAGTGAATTGTCTCATTCATGCTTAGGGTCCAGTCCAGTACGTTATGTTCCATTTCACACTGTTCCATACATTAAGCTGTAGGCTAAGCTAGCTAGCAAGCTGACTCGTATTATCTGTTTTCACATTTATTAAAAACCACCATAAAGTAAAACACTGCAATTCCAATGCAAAATTTCTCCTACACTCTAAACATTTGACATACTCACTGTTTAGGTGAGGGAATCTGGACTTCTGCCTACAAAATCAGGTTGATCTCTGTGCAGATGTCCTTCCCACACGGGTAGATGGTGTTTTGCAACTACGCTCGTGTCCGGAAGAGGAGTAGTAAGAGGAATTCTTGTCAACCTATGGGAATCCTACAAATGCATAGAAGGCGGGACCAAGGTGCCACATCAGGTTGAACCAATGGTGTGCGATTAAAGAAGAGGGTTGTCATGGTTTCACTTCAGGATTGACAAATTATGAACGAATCCAGAACGAGAATTATTTGTTTACGGTCGTCGTAAGTGGGTGGGTCTATGAATTTGGATATGGATGCACGTGCAAGAAGTACAGTTACAAAAGCCTCCCATCGGAAATGCATTGCATTGCATTTGGACCCTCATCTGAACCAGAAAATGGATCTCTCCAAGCCCATCATGACCTCACTGGTAATGTTTAGCCTACCCAGATGGAATGAAAGAGTATGCTTAGCGTTCAAATGAAGTGCATTATCATTATTTTAAAGGACAACTTCGGTCAATTTCAATAAGACCTCTTTGCTCAAACTTCTGGAGATGCGAGACATTTTGGTCCAACTCATATAAGTTTATTATGCTATTTTATAGGTTGGCTATACTGACAGCTAACTCATGGGGGCAGAACTGTCTTTTTGCTAGTTCTACAAGACCAGCCAGTACTGGTCCAACTAGGTTTCCTTGAACAGGGAAGTGTACCTGACAGCCCAGCTTGCTCCAAATGTTACCCCCAATGCTACGTACCGGTACGCAACATCAACAGACACCTCACAACACGGCACTGTAGTACGACTAATGACTTAAAAAGTGAGTCAAAAAATGTAGACACTACATATGGATTTAATTCACACCTGAACATTTCGAGATTCTAATAATACATCCATGGTGGTAAACTGAACATTCTTGAAATGCATAGGTTTTATCCCTTTTTCTGACTTGGAAAAAAGGGTAACATGTCTAAAAAAAACTGTCTAAAGTCACTTTCTTTCAAATAATACACATCCGAAACCCACAAATTGTGGGCTTCCCATGTGCATTAATTGAAAGGAAGTTAATTTAGACTTTTTTTAAAATGTTATTATCCATTTTTGTGAAGTCAGAAAAAAGGGATAAATTCCATGCATTTCAAGGATGAAATGTTCAGTTTTCTACCATGGAATGTCAGAATGTTCAGGTGTGAGAAACTGATTGTGAAAGATACCTTTTTTAATGTGTCAGGTTTCCACAATGTCCTTGCCTTATGGGTTATAATATGGTTCCTTCTTGATATGCATAAGATAAATTCTTTAGCTAAAAAAGACTATTAAAGGAATATACCGGAGTAAGTTTAAGCATAGTCCTGCTGTACGAGCCTTCTAACAGCAACATATTTCGCATGAAATGAAAGATTTTCGAACAGCACAGACCTAGCGCGAACGCAAAACACTTTACATCGAGTCAATGTAACCTCAGACCTTACTTTCGGTTTCCAACAGTCAGGTCCCATTGATTCAGTGTAAAGTGCCTGTTCGCTTCTGCGTTCGCGTTCGGTCTGTGCTGTACCAAATTATTTTGTTCCACTCGCTAACTAGCGCATTTAGCAAGCTCTTTCAACAGGGCTATGCTTGAATTCACTCCGGTACTCTCCTTTAGTCAGATACTTCAGATACTTAGTCCGTCCAGTGGAGGGTGGTAAACATGCATCACAGTGGACATTCACAGTGGACATTGTTACATTGTTCAAAACTCTCCATGCATCTCTCCCTTGACTTTTTTTCATATTGACAAAGATTAGCCTATATGTGTCAGTGGCTTAATTTGACACATAACATTTGCATTTAGTAGATGCTTTTATTCAAAGTGACTTATAATGTCAGCTACCTCTTACATGAGGGCCGGTCTCCCCTAACCTCACCTATGTCAGATGAATGTCATTCTTCTGGCTACACACATCCATCTGAAATCTACTTCTTGTATCTTGCCTGTGCCTGCAGAGGTGCACAGTAGTTGGCAACCTTGACAGGCCAGTGCTTGTTTGTATATTTGATCATGTGTATGTGTATCTTATCATGGATGCTACGGGATGCTTATATTCTTTGGGATCTTATCTTGTGCGCTCAGTGGTGGACTGTTATATTATATATTATAATATATAATATTTCAAGATGGCGAGGCCTGAATAGCCTCGTGAGACCAAACTGATCTTGCGAGCTTCAGGTCTTCACTTGCAGCTCAGTCTGGCTACTCTCCATTGACGAGAATTTGGAGCAGCTTGCCAAACAAATGAACCAATCGGCGTTGGCTTTGAGGCGGGTTGAGGTGTGGCGCAAACATATGTTAGCATGTCATATGCTTCGTTGGACTGATTGGTTGATTTGGCCCGTCTATCACTAACATAGGTGGTGATAGACAGATGCCTTATCCAATCAGCCAAAACTAAACTAACAAAAGTGAAACTAACGAACCAAAACTTCTTCAACGGATGGTTCCCTGATGGAATTGTGGGAGCAAGTCCATCTGGCAGAGTCAGGTTAAGGCCTTAATACTTCAAAACCAAGTGTCAAGCAACTTCAAACTTTTTGAAAATGTTTTGAAAACATCTGCTTACTTGCCCATGGCTTGTCTATTAAGCAATATAGCTTAAAGCGAGTAGAATTTAAATCCTGGAAAACAGGTTAATACACAATCGTCTCTTTGACCGAATGTTTGACTTTTGCCGATGCAGACATAAGCTGTATACTCCCGTGTGCTTAAGCCCAAAAAAGCAGGCATTAAAGGAAAAATCCGGCGTGAATCAACACATACTGTAGTCCTACTGTTTTACAGTGCCAAGCGCTATTGATAGCCACCTCAATCACTGGATTTCATGTTAGGCAGACTGAGATAGCGAAACGGCAGCTAACGGTAACAGAATGGGGCATTTCAAAACAAAAGCAAATCGATTAGGTTTTCGTTTCTGACATGCCTCATTCAGTTAGTGTTAGCTGCCATTTCGCAAACTCGGTCTACGACGCACAAAATTCGATAATTGAGGTGGCGTTCAGTAGCGCTTAGCAGTATAAAACAGCAGGGCTACGTGTTGATTCACTCCGGATTATACCTTTAAAGCCTTCACTCGGTCTAACCAGCTACGGGGTAGGTGATGACCGTGTAACCTTCCGTTCTGAGTAAAAATGTGAACGAGAAATGAAAAAAAGTCACTTGGTACAAATTTGTGGCGCCAAGTGAAGGAACAACCTGTCCCATAAGTCATTGTGAGCTATAACATTTCTTAAGTTTATTACCTAACATTAGTTCACTAAGCCTCCTAATCAATTGAGTACATCAACAGTGACTTAACCTACTTCCTACAGTTTATTGCGAGTAGATTCCGCTTCAAATACAGTTTGTGGAAAGCATGTTTTACCTGATCATTTTTTACTTCCTGAACTGGCACCATGTTCTCTGAACCTTGTCTGAACCGCGTGAAATTATTAGATTGCTTTGTTGTTACAACAGATTCCCTAGTAATGGGAATCTCCTCCAATTGAAGGTGCCATTTTACACTGCGGGATGACGGGTAGTGTAGTGGTTTCTTGTGATATTATGATTATAATATGTTTTTATTAAATCAAGGTTGATGCCAGGCAGGTCCTGGAACCTCTGGGCTGTTCTCTTCGCCTACAACGTTGGCATTCTGATTAGTTGATGTATCAGCAAATTAATCATGCCTTAGAAAAGCGTCACAAACTTTAGCACTGGATTTATGTACACCAAACTGGTTGGCTACAACCCTGTATTAAGCGCAGCTGGCCAATTTATAAAGGACTATTGCGACCCGCATCTCAAGGGGAATAGGTTAACGGACAGGGTTGTCCTCTGGTCGCATTACGTTGTTTACCAAATTGCAAAGTCTTACAAAAGAGACATGCAGAAGTTTTGCCTCCAATTGTCATCTGTCAATTCATAGAGGCCAACCCTGTCCCACCAATCTTTGCTCCTGACCTTCATCCAGCACCCACAGTTTCGCGATAGGCCTACATTGGGCATTGGTAGCCCCAAGTAGTGAACTGCCGGCGATCTAACGTTACTTTGGCACAGCATGAACAACCTGTTCATCTCCTCATGTAACAAGAATAGGGCAAGGGTAGTCCCCCTGTTCCATTGCAGGAATATAATGCATAATCTCACTCTTCTATCTCTATCAGTCTCCATATTTTGACAGTTTGACGGCTTGGTTGCGTTAAGCAACAGTTGCTGTAGTGAAGAATGTATAGATATTTGTGTTTTCATTCTGATTGTATACTTACCTATTATCAATACAACTAGTAAATGTTATAACGTTTCACTGAGCTAGATCGCTTCGCCATTTACATTTTTTGAACATGTTCTGTTCCAGAATATGCATGGCTTCACTCACTTTGGCTGTCACCAAGTACCAAGCAAGCAAGCCTTTTTTTCTGGCAAAATGGAAATTCCAGTTAATTTTCAATATTTCCCACTGTACTTGGAGGACGGCTCACAGTACTGGGAGGACAGGTCACTTTACTGGGATAATGTCTTGTGCCACAGCAAGATACACACCGCTGCGAGGAACCGAACTGAGAGCCCAGTGTGGTCAAGCTCCAGTATGGCTTAGTCCTCCACCCAGCTACAGATAAAGAAGAACCCATGGACTGGGAGGTCAGCAGTATGCCTCAAACTTTAATATCTAACCTGCCTGAGATAGACTGCCTGACAATGCTTCTGAATAGTACCTGATTCAAAATTCAATGACTTTCAAAGGATGGGACAGAAGAAAATTGCTGCCTGCTGCAATAAAAAACCAGGCCATCTGCAGAAGGTTTCCTCCAGGATGACCACAGCAGCATCTGAGAACAGTGTGGCCCAGCCTCCCGACATCTGAGCCTGAACAGACCCTGGGCTTGACCCAGTATCTGAATTAGCCTGACATAGCCCGACCATAATACTGCTGTTCATCCGTATTCATGGTCTGGAGGTTCTTTAACCTGACGCGATTATACTGCGGGATGGGAGGGCATTCACTTTTGGTTTCAAACGATTGGACAGCTCGTCTAATCAGCTTCGCTTATTGGCCGGTAGACTCTCTACCGATGTAAACACGCCCCAGAGGACCGTGCCCAGACCATGATGCGTATGAACATTCGTATTATGGGCGGGCTATGTCAGGCTATATCTGAATTACATTTACTAAGCTATATCATGAATGAATTGAAAGTCATTGAAAATTATATTTTAAAATAAAAGTTACCTTCATTTGTCTAGGAAATACATGGTCTTGCTGAAATTTGTATTGCTACAACATGGCACAGTGGAGGTGCCTTAAGAATGGGTGGTGTCATCATGTTCTACGTGAAGCAAGGACTCACGTGAAATGTAATATTGAAATTAATTACTACAATGGAATTCTAATTGAAAATCTTCTGGCCTCCAATTAGACATAATAAATAACTATTATTGTTTGTTTTTTTAGGGGGTTTAAATAACACCACCCTCAACATGGTTCGGTAGCCTACTCGTTAAAGGGGAAGTGCAAGACAGGCCTTTACTTTCAGTTTGCGCTAGGTTTGTGCTTACATTTCACGCCAGAGTTCACCCAGGCATCTCTTTACCTTTCAAAAGCATTACTTTGTAACTAGTTGTGAAGTACTGGGTATATAAGTATTAGGTAAAAAAGGTATCAAGGGACTGAGTACTTACAGAGTAAGTTTGGTGGAATAACACACATTCACGCTTTATTTTACGGCCCGTGAAGTACTGGGTAAGTACAGGTAAGAACAACATAACAAAATAGAACTTTATGTGTAATATTGCCATAATTACAAAATAAGGGGTAGCCTAGGTGCGCAGTATAGCCTACAGGGAATGCATGCAGAGATTCACTTCATTTTACAGCCCGCACATCCAATATTAGGGTGTAGTTACAAGTAGTTTGGGGGTATTTAGGTACAGTAATTCCACTATACTTGTTCTTTACTTTTCAATAGGGTAGCCTACCTAAGTGGTGTAGCATCCATAGTCAGAGGCAACAGTTTGACAAAGATGCGTTTTAGTTACAACATGGAAAATGAAAATAATAATTCCTTAGCATGAAATGAAATTAATGAATCCCTCACATGAATAATCACTTGCGCTGATTATTCCACTCCAAATGGAACAAGACTATTTCTCTCGACTCGTGGGAGATTTTTGCCTACATCACTCGCGGGCGTCCGTGAGCCTCTATATAAATAAGGTAGACTTTATTTCATTTGTTTAATGCTGAACAAACAACAGTGATCAAACCACATAGTTGCTGCTGTTGCGAAAATCTATATCTGTCTGGAATACCGCTCTCGACCTCCACGCACCTTCGGCATAGACACTTGAGGGGTCGCGCAGCAATTGACTGGTTTGGCAACCCTGGATACAGGGCTGTTAACGGTGTGATTTTCGCCTAGAAGACTGGAAATCTGGCACCTTTTTGAACGAGATTATAAGGAGTGAACGTCCTGGTTCACAGACACCAGAATGAATGCGTTCACAGTATCATTCATCAGTGGCCTAATACCTACGATTGTGAATCAACATATGCCTCTCCTGTAGACTATACTGTGCATCTAGGCTACCCCTTATTTTGTAATACCGTAAAACTTCAAATAATCCCAAATAGTCCCAAATAGACGCCTTGTCTGGTGACATATCAGGGCCATTTAATGATTATTTGGAGAACATTTCTTACACACAGCTCCTTTTTATGAGGAAAATGCATAGTCACCATGTAAAGGTAAATGGTAGTTTAGTCACAAATTAGCCCTGGGTTGCTGTGTTTTGCACAAGTACTGTAGTGATTTACAAATTTTTGAGAGTGTATTTTACTGTGTGATTATAGTGTTTATGAAATGCATTACATATTCCTCTTGTTGCGCATATGACTTTGCCTTGTCTATTTATTGCCAATTATGTGACCAGCCTTTTCCTATGTATGCAGCTTGTTAAGAGTGTAATATTTATTTATTTAATACTCTGCACATTGCACTTTACATTGCTACTAACAGTTAGGAGTTATGCTTCTGCCCCCTCATGGGTTTTAGCCATTGTTAAATATCAAATTGTAAAATAAACTTTTTCTTGATATATATATCTGTCTGGGTTGAGGTTTCTTGGTTCAGTGCCCAATAGGTTGTCCAACTAGTTACCTGCAGGGGTCACTAATTCCCCATTAGCTTATTTCCTTTTACACTAGCATCCAAATTCTTACTGGAAGAAATGAGTTGCGATTAAAAGTGATAAATCACGATTAAACATTGCAAAATTTTGTGATTAATCACATTAATTTTTTTAATCGTTTGACAGCACTAGTCACAATGCATTAGGCGTATTCCTACTTTACATTTTGTGGCATGGGCCTTGGCATTTACAACCGAAAACATTGCCTTAATCCTTAGAAGATGTCCCAGTTCTTCAAATTTACTGGACACCTGTTTTAAGTACGGCAGATAGCGGCACATCTGGTCCATACAGAAGAAGGAAATATTGTGCCTGGCAGCAAGGTCTCTCTGCATGTACAGGGGGTATGCAAACACCTCCCCACAATGTTTAAGCCCCTCAACAAAAAACCATGCTGGCAGACAGCTATCTCCACACCCTCTTCATCCAAATGGTCAAATCAGACAAGATTGGAAAAATGGAAAGGTAAAGTTAAAATAGAGTCAAGTATCCCAAGACATAGAGGTCAGAGAGGGTTATCAAAGAAGTGTATTATAGACTATAATATTGGCGGTGTGGATCGTATTATTTTCAGCATCTTCATTTTTTTTCTCACACGATAAAATCTGGTATGTACCTCTTTATGTATATCTCAAGCATACTGCCAACTTCCATAAGTAAGACAAACTTCTCAGATGGTAAAGTATAATGCAGTGAGCAGCATCTACTTTATAGTAAGTAGGCCGTAAGGTGACCCCCGTTATCGTTCAGTTTCGCTCCACAGCATCGGCACCACATACCCGTTAGTTGATAAAAGTACCACAGTTACGTTGCAAGTCATGATAAAGTTTCGCTTCCTGCATATTGTGCATTTGTTTAAAACCGAGACGTTCTCCGAAGAACTATTTTCCCCAGGGCGGAATGACTATTTGACGTCACACGACACCACGTGACAGTTCTAAAGCAATTACGTTGCCGCATTTACCACAACAAGTGCTGTTAAGTCATAAGGCTATCTCCCAAATATCATTTCGAAGTGGGTATATCATAATAATTATCAAAGATAATGCTCATTCATGTATTTCTGGATTGGAAGATATAAATTATAAATAGTGCTTTATTTAAAGCACAAGGCACAATTGTGCAAGTGACATTTCATGCTATGATTTTTGATCAATTATTTGTAATGTAATCAATTCCAAACAGTATAGCATGAACAACTATTATGCAAGTGGATAAGGTTACCTTTTCATGTTGACCGTTTCATTAATAAATGGAAATAATTGTAATTATCAATGATAAGGACCATTCAGGTATTCATTTATTAATCTATTTACAAATAACTATACGACAAAAAACAAATATCAAAAGCAAAGCTGCTGTGTAAAGTGTCTGTGTGTCCTCTGTTGTTGTTTGTTGCTTTGATGTCCCTCTTTCCATGTCGCTGTCTGTCTGGCTCATTTCGCTGGACTGAGTCGTTTCTGCACCTGATTAAAGTAAAAAAGTCAAAGCCAAAGCGAACTTTATTGTCAATCAAGCACTGCAAGAGTACATTGCACGCAGACTGAAATTGCATTTCCCAAAGCTCCAAATGTGCAGTTAAAAATTAAGACATATAACTGAGATGTATATAGGACATCACAACTCACAGGACATAAAGTCCTGTCTTGTAAAGTGCAGTCTTGTTCTCTGGAGTGAGTTCAGCAGTCTGATGGCTTGTGGGAAAAAGCTGTTGCTAAGTCTGGTTGTTCTGCAGTGCATACTGCTGTAGCGCTTGCCAGAAGGTAGGAGGGTGAACAGTGCGCGTGAGGGGTGGGTTGTGTCTTTGATGATGTTGATGGCTCTTCTTTGACAACGGGATGGATACAGGTCTTGAATGGATGGTATAGCTGATCTTGTGATCTTCTCTGCTGTTCTCACCACCCTCTGTAGTGCTTTCTGGTCTGCAACATGGCAGATGATAACAAGTCCAAGACTGCATGCGTTGACAAGTTCTCAGCAAAAAATACTTCAGATGTATTGCATTTGGCGGGGGTGTGGAACACTAGCTTAGGAAAATCACGGCTGAGTCTCTTCTTCAATATATCCTGTCTGTAACACAACAAATCAACAACAACAAAAAAGGGTCATATGAGTACCAGCAAAGGAAGGCTTCATGTTGTGGCTGATATACAATAGCCACCTTTGCAAATCAACTAAGAGAGTGAGTAAAATATTATAGGTGGAGTGTACTTGCTATGCAACAGATATAATACCAAGTATTCCCAAGAGAAGCACATACTGTAACTAACATCACACTATCAAGAAGACTGCCATCCTCCTTATTGCAAAATAATACATGTACAGTATGTGCAGATGACAAGCAGAGTGTGTGCACACACTGTATGACAAAAATAAACTGCCGTGCAATTACCTGTAGCTTGAAGCATCAACACCTTCAATTGACTGCACCAGGTCAATAAATGCCTTCCTCAGTTGACTCATCCTCAGGACCTCTTGGTTGATCAGCAGCCTTTGACGTATCATCCTCTCGCAGAATAACTTATAGCTCAGATCAAACGGTGACTCGATCCTTACAAAAAAATATAGAAGAAGATATGTTGTGAGAGCATTTGTTGTGTGTTGTGAGAACAAACTGTCTCATTCATAGGATACACATTGTACTGTTTGTGTTTTTATATAAAATTAATATATGACTTACTATTCTTTCTCTGCTCTGACAGGAACACTCAAAAACCTTGTATACTGTCGGTAGCAACTTTTGTGGTACTGCACCTCCAGAGCCACACAGTCTCTGTCCTTGATGTGAATGAGGATGCTCTGGTCATCCTTTGCTTCAGCAGCTTCCTGCAACTTGCCTTGCACAAAAGAAAAGAAAACAGAATGATTAAATAGACAGGAAAACAATTCATTTTCCTGGTGCAGTGGTGATGTAAAAAATGGTGCTAGGTGTTTCACCCAAAAAAGTATTCCTTAAGGACACAGATGTACAGCACAGCCAGGACACACCCCTAGAGCCTGGGGCTGCCCAGCAACACACAGAGACAGAAGCGGAAAAATCCCAAGTGTACAAGTTTAAGAAAGGGGCAGTGGGGGGTGGGGGAATGGCACGGGGGATGGGGTGGTTCAGAAGCAGTGTGTTGACCAGACAGGCCATCAGGCTGAGGAGCCTCATTTCTGTACAGGTATTCAGTGCCATATTAACATCAGGCATCCTATGACATCCATACAAACATATCCATTACCATATTAAAGTCAAAATGTGATTCATTCTATATATATATATATAAAAAAAAATCTAAAACACTGAGTGGGATATTGTAGGCATGGGAATGTTATGGAGGCTATTGAAATGTAATTTCACACCCACACACATACACAACACATTATGGCAACTCACACATACATTATGATTAGACAAATACAATGATTGTGCAGCAGTGAAGGCTAGATAGTCATTCAACTTCTCCTAACATCTGTGTGTGAGTGTGTGTGTGTGTGTGTGTGTGTGTGTGTTGGGGGATGGAATGCATTCGCATAGACTACCTACTGTTTGTGTGAGGGGTGGTGAAACACAGTCTTACCTGCTGTTAAACTCTGTGTCTTTGACAAAGCTTCTTTTTGACGTCTGCCACCGGCGACGACCAATTTGCGATCTTTCTTGCAGATACAGATGGCAGGAAGAACGGGGCCAGAGCTCGCGATGGGCAAGCTTGACGTTTCCTGGTCGGAGTGGTCGCAGTCGATGAAGCAGGGATAGCCTCGCTTGTTTGGGTGTCTTGTTGGTCATCTCTCCTCTCTGCCTCTTGCACGAGACGGCGTTTGGCTCGTTCTATTTCGCGCTTGTCAATAAACCTCCGGTAGCATGTGGGATGGAAAGCTGCATCTTCGGAAATTTCCTCAAAATCCAACTCAAGACAGTGTTTGAAATTTTCTGCTACGTCTCTGCTCTCACCCTTCAACTCTAGCCACTGTCGAACACCATTTCGATAGGTATTCCACCTTTTGCTGGTGAAATTCTGTGCTTCCTCGTGCTTAACAGAAGATATATGTATGTAACACATCTTACTTTTCGAAGATTTGTCTTATTTTACATTTTCGGTCGAGTTTTTCGGTCGAGTTTCTACTGCTGGATGTTCGCCCTGCTAAAACGTTAGCTGCCATGCTGCTTCTGTTTACTCGCTCAGCTGACATACCAGCTATCCGATTCGTTCATTCTGATGACGTCTCAACCGTGGTACCTCTCGCGAGCAAAGGTGTTTCTACGCCTGTCGAATATGTACATACGCCTCGGAGACACTAGTTCTTCATTAAACGTTGATAATTTAAATAGAAGTACACGGCAACCAATGGCGAAAGTGTGTTTGAATCCTCAACATAACGCATTCTTATTTATGAAATGGTTATTTTTTGTTCGCGAGGCTGCGGAGCGAAATTTGGTTTCTAAAGCACTTTTCGAGGGTCACCTTACGGCC
>JAODXP020000021.1:3329971-3348108 GCA_027497455.2 Sardinella longiceps
GGTAACAGACCTCATCACACAATGCTGTGAATAACACTTTGCCGACTCCACACTTTTGGTTCTATACCTGGCAATGAATGCAGAGAAAGGAGGAGACACAATTCCCACTTCCAATGTAATTAACCAACGCAAAGGAATAATTATGCTCACTCAAAGATTCCCACAGCCTGAAAATGGAAGTAGACAAGAGGAGCAGCTTCAAGACTCCATCTAGTCCTCAGCAAGTTATGTCCATTTTCTCATCTTTGCATTTCAACAGTAATGTAGTTCAAATTTAATGTGCAGAGAAAGTGTAATATTTGTTTATTTACAGTTACATCAAATGACTTACTATTTCACACAATAGGCCTACATATGCTGTTTGGTAAAATGCAAATAAAAGGAAAATACATGTTTTCAAAACAAGCTTTATTTGATCAAAACCACTACAAAGAACATATCAAATGTTAAGACAAAACAGGACCTTAAAAGTGAATCTGTACAGAGTGGCTAAAAGACGTGGAAGAATTAATTACTCATTTATTACATGAAAATAACGCACTATCACTATATGCACTATATTAGCACTATTTCTATATAGTCTAATGCTGTGATGGCCTGGGCTTGCCCATACTTCCTGACGCTGCATGAAATTTCACAATCAAGTCAGTATGGCCAAGCCGGCAATTTCCTCAACTTTCGATCCCAGAAAAATCAGGACTTAATGAGAAACGAGCAGGCTGAAGGAGGCGAGCTTACGATGACTCTGTCCAGCTCTGTCCCAAAACATTGATAGAAGTTTGATAGATGTTTAAATTCTGGGCAATGCTAGCTTTGCCAGACCACTGACCACTCAATCTACAGTTGTGGGTAAAACTAAAGAATACTTCATATAAACATGATCCAGAGATTTATCTGTCTAATTATGCCAAGGGACATTCGAGATGGACCTATAAGATGTGGGAAAATATTTCTTATTATTTTGGGAAATCATGGATTCCTGCATCTTCCAGGCTGCAGAGGAGAGGAATCATTCTGTTTTAGAGATCTGTTCCCATGCCAGCATACAGTATGATATATAAGGCATAAAGTGCCTGAATGGGCAGCTTTTCACCTGAGGGTCACAATGAATGCTGAAGAACCTGTAGGTTTTGAGCAACATATGCATCCATCCTGACATATTTTTAGGGAAGGACTTGAACATTAACAGAAAGCCTGGTAAAAGCATATATGAAGTTTCAATAGTGTTGTTTCATTGTTGTTTGATTATTCATCAAGTCATGATGCCTTTTATGGTACTTGTCCCAACTTTTTTGAGACATGTTATTAAATATCTCAAATAATAAAAAATCTAGTTCAAGGTTCAAGGATTTTATTTGTCACATACAATGAAATACTTGCATAAGACATGTAGTGAAATTGCATTCAGAAAAGACAGAAAGACTTACAAGAAAAGAGAGAGAGTGTGATAATATAAAATAAGAGATTAAGAGAAAAACATTAAGGCTAAATTAAGGCATAAAGTCCATGTGGTGGTCAAGATCTTCCTCCAAGAAACGGACATCCAGATGTGCAAGGTCAGCAGCAATCAATGTATATCATAAACTGTAACACCCTCGTCTGCTCCACCTTCGTTTGCTCAATCTGCACCGTCCAATCAGCGCCCAGCATCACCGGAATACTGATCACAAGCCATGATTGAATCACTGACTGCACCTGCATCATCACTAGCACCTGTCTTTGTCTTGCACCTGTATGTCATTACCACTTAGTGCCTTTATTTAAGTTGGACTGTCCTGAACTCAGTGCCAGATATTGTTGTCACAGAGGTGACTGAATGTGTTTGTTGCTCTTGTGCCCAGTGGGGCTTTCTCAGTTGTTTTTTGCAAAGAGGCTTTATTAAAAGCATCGACTTCGGGAAACTGCATTTGTGTCCAGTACTTCTACAAACGTTTCTCTTCTTTCATCGATGAGCACTCTCCGCTCTACGGTGGAGGGTCAACAAGGGGAACTAGTCAAGCTTCGTTCAGCCATGGGTGAGGTTATCCAGCGTTTAAATCAACTCTCACTCAATCCAACTCCTGTTATGGCTCCTGTTGCTACTCCAGTACAGACTAGTCTTCCTTCTAGAGCTGTGAAACTGCCTGAGCCTTATGATGGACAGCTAATGGTTGTGAGGGTTTCCTTCTCCAGTGTGAACTTTATTTTTCACGTCACCCACCGATGTCTGACTCTTCCAAAATTGCATCCATTATCACTCACCTTTTGGGGAAAGCCTTGGAATGGGCGACTGCTATATGGAAGGGTGGCGGTGAAGTAACCACATCATATGATCAATTCCTCTCCTTGTTACGTGCTGTCTTTCAGCATCCCATAGATGGTAAAGAGAGAAGTGAGCGTCTCCTGAAGCTCTCCCAAGGGACTGGCACAGCAGCTGAATTTGCCCTGAAGTTCCGCACCCTTGCTGCTGCAAGCGGATGGAACGAACCCGCGCTCATTGCTATCTATAGACGGGGTCTGAGGGAGGATATACGTGCTGAACTCGCCTGCCGTGATCAAAATCTCACCATTGATGCCCTGATTGACATGTCCATCAGCCTAGATTTCCTCCTCAAAGAACGACGCAGTTATCGTCTCACCTCTCAAGTCTCGATGTATCAGGCAGCACCAGAACCTGAACCCATGCAGATCGGATCCACTCACGTCACGCCTCAAGAACGCCGCCGCAGAATCAAACAGGGCCTCTGTACTGCGGTGACACACTATGGAGGTTTGCCCAAGGCGTCCGCAGACCAAGGCAAGGCGTCCACCCTCTGGCCACTCCAAAAAGGTATGTATTTCACCCTCTTCTTTGACTTCAAAGCCTTTTTCTAGTCCCTGTGACTCTGCGCTCTGATGACAATTGTATCTCAGTCTCTACCCTTCTAGATTCGGGAGCTGCAGGGAATTTTATCACACCAACTGTGGCTAACTCACTTCAATTGAGCCGTCATGCCCTCTCACCACCAGTTTCAGTCCATGCCCTAGATGGGGGACCAGTTGGGGATGGCGTTGCATCTCAAATCACAGCATCTGTCCAACTCACTGTTTTTTTTCCGGTGCACATTGAGTCCATCACCTTCCTAGTGCTGCCCTTGTCCCAGCATCCAGTCATACTCGGTCTTCCCTGGTTAGCGACTCACGAACCTGGGATATCTTGAACAGGTAGAGACATCCTGACCTGGTCACCCTACTGCCAACATAACTGCCTCAAGTACCCATGTACCTCAACCACAATTGAAAGCCCAGACTTCTCTACTTCTCTTGAGATCCCCAGTCAGTATCAGGACCTCGACAGTGTCTTTCCCAAAGCCAAAGTAACAAGTCTACCATCTCATCGCCCTTGGGATTACGCCATTGACCTTCTTCCAGGTGCCTCACCTCTTCGGGGTCGGGTTTACCCTCAGTCAGCCAAAGAGACGCAGGCCACGGAAGAGTACATTAAAGAAGCTCTTAATCAGGGATACATCGGCCCATCCACCTCACCAGCCTCTGCAGGGTTCTTCTTTGTCGAAAAGAAGGATGGCGGATTACGCCCCTGCATTGACTACAGAGGTCTCAATGCTGTCACAGTAAAGTGCAGGTACCCTCTTCCTTTGGTTCCATTGGCCATAGAGCAACTCTGTAATGCCCGCTAATACACTAAACTAGACTTAAGAAGTGCCTATAACCTCATCCGCATCCGAAGTGGAGACGAATGGAAGACCGCTTTCAGTACCAGGTCAGGTCACTATGAGTATTTAGTAATGAGTTATGGACTTCCTAATGCACGCTCAGTCTTCCAGTCTTTCATTAATGACATACTCAGAGATATGTTAGGAAGATTTGTGGCTGCCTACATAGATGACATTCCCATATACTCCACCAACTTTCACCAACACTACACACGTCAGACAAGTCCTCACACGTCTCCTGCAACATCAGTTGTACTTTAAACTTGAAAAATGTCTCTTCCATCAGACAACTGTTTCTTTCTTAGGATACATGATTGGCCCTGAGGGAGCCCGAATGGAGGGCCAGAAAGTCGCTGCCGTCACTCAATGGCCCGTTCCCAAGAGCATTAAGGAGTTACAACGCTTCCTTGGATTTTCCAACTTTTATCGCCGGTTCATCCGCAGTTTCAGCTCAGTTGCCGCACCCCTCTCAGCCCTCCTTAAGGGAAAACCACGCAGCCTGTGGTGGACAGACTCAGCACAGGAGGCCTTTGACACACTCAAACGTCGCTTCACCACTGCACCCATTCTGAGATTCCCAGACCCATCCAAGCAATTTGTGGTGGAAGTAGATGCATCGGAGGTGGGAGTGGGAGCAGTGCTTTCACAGCGTCAAGGTGAGCCCCCAAAACTATACCCCTGTGCTTTCTTCACTCACAGATTGTCACCAGCAGAGAGGAATTACGATGTGGGCAACCGTGAGCTGCTGGCGGTGAAATTGGCTCTCGAAGAGTGGAGGCACTGGCTGGAAGGAGCCAGAGAACCCTTCCTCGTCATCACAGACCATCGCAACCTGGAATATATCCAAGCTGCCAAAAGACTAAATGCACGCCAGACACGATGGTCTCTCTTTTTCTCCAGGTTTAATTTCACCATCACCTTCCGCCCTGGATCTAAGAACGGGAAGGCAGATGCCCTGTCACGTATGGACAGCGTTGCTGAGACCCCCTCTGAGGAAAAGACTATCATCCCTTCTTCCATCATAGCCACTCCAATCATCTGGAGGATCGATGAGGACATACGTCGGGAACTCAGAGGTCAGCCAATTCCTTCAACATTTCCAGTTGGTAAAACATATGTACCGGAAAGCATGCGTGACAGGGTCATCATTTGGTCCCATACCTCCCTGGCAACGGGCCTTGCTGGGATCCAGAGGATCACAGATGTCATAACAAAGAAGTATTGGTGGCCCACCTTGTTCCAAGATGTCAAAAGGTATGTTCAGTCCTGCTCAGCCTGTGCCACCACCAAAACCCCTCGCCATCTACCTCCTGGGAAGCTGATGCCTTTGCCCATTCCAAACCGACCCTGGTCTCACTTAGCCGTTGACTTCCTCTTAGACTTGCCTTCATCCAAGGATTATACAGTCATCCTAGTTGTGGTGGACAGGTTTTCGAAAGCATGCCGTTTTATTCCATTTACTGCTATGCCATCTGCTCTCCAGGTCGCTGAGGCACTTTTCAACCAGGTTTTTCGGCACTATGGTCTACCAGAGGACATAGTGTCAGACTGTGGCCCTTAGTTTACCTCACGGGTCTGGAAGGTCTTCATGGGAAAACTGGGAGTCACGGTAAGCCTCACATCATGGTACCATCCTGAAGCGAATACACAGGCAGAGAGGTCCATCCAAAGTCTGGGAAGGTTCCTGAGGACATACTGTCACCGCCATCAGGGAGACTGGGCAGAGTTCCTTCCGTGGGCTGAGTATGCTCAGAATTCACTCAGAAATTCCTCAACCAAACTCACCCCTTTTCAATGCATTCTAGGGTACCATCCTCCTCTCTGTCCCTGGGATCCTTGCAAGACCGATGTCCCTGCTGTCGATGAGTGACTTAAACCTCCGTCTTCCCAGTCGTAAGCTCAGTCCCCGGTTTGTGGGACCCTTTAAGATCCTTCAGAGGGTCAATCCCGTCACCTACACACTTCAACTCCCTGCTAACTACCGTATCTGTCCGTCTTTTCATGTTTCTCTTCTTAGGCCAGTGATTCCGGGTCCCATGGCTGATGTGGTCCCTGACGGTGATCCACCTCCGGCGCTTGACATCGACGGTGCCGCTGCCTACCAGGTGAGGGCGCTCCTGGCCTCCAGGCGGCGACAGGGGCGCCTACAGTACTTTGTTGACTGGGAGGCGTACGGCCCTGAAGAATGAAGCTGGGTCCCCTCCTCTGACATCTTGGATCCCACCCTCATCACCGACTTTCACCGTGCACACCCCCACCGCCCGGCACCTCGTCCCAGGGGTCGACGTCCCGGCATAGGAGCCGTGCCTCAGAGGGGGGCACTGTAACACCCTCGTCTGCTCCACCTTCGTTTGCTCAATCTGCACCGTCCAATCAGTGCCCAGCATCACCGGAATACTGATCACAAGCCATGATTGAATCACTGACTGCACCTGCATCATCACTAGCACCTGTCTTTGTCTTGCACCTGTATGTCATTACCACTTAGTGCCTTTATTTAAGTTGGACTGTCCTGAACTCAGTGCCAGATATTGTTGTCACAGAGGTGACTGAATGTGTTTGTTGCTCTTGTGCCCAGTGGGGCTTTCTCAGTTGTTTTTTGCAAAGAGGCTTTATTAAAAGCATCGACTTCGGGAAACTGCATTTGTGTCCAGTACTTCTACAAACATCACATAAACAAATGTGAAGTGTGAAATGTGAACAGAAGCGGCGCAACTTTTTTTTTTTTGACAGAATGTGTGTGTTGCTTTATGTAGGGGAAAATCTGTCAGACATGACATCAGTCTGTGTCATGGTGAGACTGGATGGTTCTGATGGAAAGGAAACTCGGGAGTATTCTGTACCGTGTCTGCCGCCAACCTTCTAGAGGCGCCTGCCTACAGCTAGTTCACAAGTGCGCACTACTGTGTAGACTATTTGATGTGGAAAGATTTGTAATAGAGGAGTTAAATCCACTGTCTTAGGGTGATTGTTTTCCATAACATCAGAAAATTGTATTTGTTGCCTATATTTGTTAGGCCCAATTTTTTCTTTTTGAAAGTAAAATTCCCATAGACAAACTCATTGTTTTGCATTTCACTGCTACATTTACATCTCTAAATCAAATATAAAGAAAGAATCCCTCCAGGGTTGGCTGGGTACATGTCTTAACATCAAGGTCAGATGTCTATTGTGTTGGGCTACTGGTCTGCAGTGTCCCACTCCCAACCATCACAAATATTTCTTTGACAGAATAGCTTACTTCAGATAATGTTGAAATTATTTCATGTTTCTGTATTCATCTGCTGGCTTGCTTAGGCATAGGCTACATCACAGCTGAACTACCTTAATCTAACCACCCCAAATGATCTGAGGTGGGAGGCGAAGGGAGGAGGTGGAGAGGGGAGAGAGAAAAGGGGGAGCAAGTGAAAGCCATATATGGGCACGCCATCGAGTCTGCTTTGCTATTGGTTGCAAGCCGTATGCAGCTGCCTGTCAACAAGATGGCCTTGCTCGACTGCTCTCCCATGGCTGACTATTATGGTTAGCTGTACGGAACCTAGGAATTGTACATGTCTCCACAGCCACAAGCCATCTGAATGTGTCTGAAATTGACACAAGTACAAAGAAACAGATGATCGAGTTACGATCGCGTATTTTCATGTTGGTTGCATGACTGCATCCAATTTGAGTATATGTATATAGATGAGCTAAATCAAGATACGCACCGCAGGTAGCTAACGTTAACGCTAGCCAGGAGCCAAAGCTAACAGGCTAGACTGGTTGATACCTGCAATCCGACATCCTTGTTCAGATTCCTTCCTTGTTTGGTGCTCTGAAAGGGAAGAAGAAACAGTGTATTGACACGTCTATGCGTAAAGACATTTCTGGCCGCGCAAACGACACAACAACAACTTACCAAAGGATTGTTTTTAGGTAAGAAGGAAAACTGTGAAATGGAAAAAAGAGTCTATTAATGACATTGTCATAGGCTATCAACGAGTCAGCACTGCGTACCTAGTGAGCTAGCCTGCTAGCTAGCTTTGAGACCTAGCTGATTCGTTTGCCAGCTTTCGGAAAATTAACTACTTAAAGAATTGACATTTGATAACCTTGGCTAGCTGTGATATTGGTCCACATGGCATTGTGTTTATGGAATACATTTTAAGATGCTCATCTGAAGTAGTTTTTCAGATAATGTTACTTGGTTTCAACAGCTTTTAACACTACTTAACGTTAGCGAGAATTGTGTTTACAGTGACGTGTGTAGTTGCTAGCTACAACCCAAGATTAGAGTGACAATTTTTAAAGGCCATCACTGTATCACCGTAAAACCTGTACTCTAAAATGCCATCCTTTTGAATCCCAGTTTGAAACTTTTGATGATTGGAATTGTTTTTCTACACATTCCTTCAACAACCATCCTATACCGCAATGTTTTTCGACTCTCAACTTTGTGAGCTAGATAACGTTAGCTAGGTTAGTTAACCTAGCATGGACGAGGACTAAGTTAGTATCATAATGTTATGATGTGTAATGTTAACTCTCTACATGGGGACGTAAAGAAATGTAGCTGTTGAAATTCTTGATGGGTTGATGAGTTACACAACGTGAATATATATAAGGTGATTACGGTCGACTATGTCAATATTTCAATATAAACCGGGGCCTCCTCATTAGCTAGGTTATCTAGGGTAACCTAGCAAACCCTCATGCAAGTTGCTGATTAACGTTACGCTAGCCATCTAGGTAAAATTCGTTACCTCGTTCAGCCAACCCATTCTGGATAAAGTCTCTCTCTCTCTCTCTTTTTTTTTTTTTACACTATTTACAGAAGTGAAAATGGCTCCAAAGTGTAGCGGGCGTGCTATCTTAGTTTCAAAGGTCGATATTTTATATTACTTTAAGCCTTTGTAAGTTTTCGTGTTTTGTTTTTCTTCACTGTTAATAGCCTTTATCGATATTTAGCTTGTGTTAGATACAAGATGGCCAATATTACCGAACATATCTAGTGCCGACTCTCATGCCAGGCTTTGCATTTGTTGTGATATAACTTTCTATAATCTCATCTACACTCACACATCCATCACTACATTGTGTCGGCCACACCAGTTCACGCAACGTAGTTACAAGCTAATGACATGGTGATAATCTTGAGGAGCAAAGTAACTTTGAAATACCAAGGTAACTTAATACCTGCCCTTCCCTTTTGATGGCAGCGATTATAGGTGATTGTTTAGTATGGGTGCCTTGCATTTAGCCAACCTCTGTAATAGCACATTTGCCAAGCTTGCTGCTGTCATTAGTTGTTGTTGTTTTTATTTGTCTTGGCTGTAGTCTCAGTTGGGCATCTTCCGCATTAACATCTGTTCTCTTGAGGTGACTACAGGACTTGATGTTTATTAAACCTGGTGGTTGTCTTGACTTTTGTCATAACAAAGATTGTTGAATAGGGACCTCTGTTTTTACCCTCTCTGGTCATAACTTGCTACTAAGCTAATCTCTGTTACTCAGATGAGCTATCTGGCTAGTCCTCACTCCTCACACAAGGCCTCAAGCAAGCTGTTGTAGTGCTACCAGAGAGGATTCAAGCGGAACGTAATTCCATGGTCATTGGTGCTACTAGTCTACAGGACTAGCCTGTCCTGATGAGTTGGACAAAGTCCACCATTTGATCAATCTGTGTCAATCAACACAGTAACCCCTACTAAAGTTTAAATGTGTTCTTGAAGGCCTATTTACTCTTATTTCCCTGCAAAGTAATTTAACCACTAACATGTGGTTTAACAGCCTGTTCTCACAGGTACCTCAGCAACTTCCAAAGGGAAGTGCAGTAAGGCACCCCGAAACCATGCCATAGTCAACAAATATATTGAGTGATTAAAGTTGAAAACAAGACCCAGGGAGTGATGATTGACTTCCCTTGAAGTTCATTAAGATCTTAGCCTAGTTGACAAACATTGACTAACTTCCAGAGTTCAGTGCCCTGTAGACAACTGATCAGACACAGACAGTCCTTCCTGGTTAGACGATCTTGTGTGGTTACCTCAGAAATAAGTAAGCTTTTCAAATTCAAACATTTTCTTGTCAGTGTTGGACTGATCTCCTGCAAACCTTGTAATTCAGTGCTGCTTTGGGGGGCAGAAACTGTCTGTTATCTGTTCTTAGTTATGTTTTCTGCTTCAGTGGATTTTCAAATAAATCTAAATGTGTTCTAATGAGACATCTCTGTGCCTGGTATAGATATTCACATTTCAAAAAGTTAGTTTTGGGCTTTGCTTCTTACTTTGGCAACATGTAGTCCAGTTCACTGGGAAATAGCCTAGGCAGCACCGTATTCAGTCATGTCCAAGCTTCCCCCTCGGTTTGGGTGCAGATTTTTTTTTTTTTTTTTTTCTCCTACTCTCGGTCACCATAATTAGACACTCTGGTCACACTGGATGGAAGCTGATGAAAACCCTGCTGCTGACCCCTCTTTAGTTGGCCTCAGACAGTGGATGTTGTGTGGAGAGGGTTCCTGCCATTATCCCTCAAGTGCCACCAATCACTTCATCATAAGTTGTCGTCCTCTGCCGCAGCGACAAAAGGCCCTCCACTCTGGCCCTTTATTTACATCTGGGCTGGCTGTGATGAAGGAAGGCCCGGCAGCAGGCCCCATTGTTGCGAGGGGTGGGAAGGAGGACCCGAGCATCCATCGCTTTTGGTCGCCTCCCCCACCAACGGTCGCATTGTGTGTGCAGACGTGCGGGGTGGAGCGCGTCTGTGGCCATCGTAATTCATCACGGCGGCGCGTGGAGTGCCGGCCCCAGCCACCTTTCTGAAAAGGGAGGAAAGTCTGTCTGGAGAAAGGAGGTTCGGCAGGAGGTTGGGTGTGTAGCGCTGGTGGGGGCAATGGGTGCAAATATGGCTGAGAGTGATGTCACTCTCTGATATCAGTTCCTTGTTTTGAAACTGTGTGTGTGTATACATGTGTATTCTGCTTTGGTTGTGAAATTTGCTCGTAGTAGCAGGGTGCCGAGGAGAGTCCTCTGCCCTTCCTTTTTGATTTCATCTTGATAACCTTCCGTGATGACATTTTGTCAGTGTTGAGCAGACCAGTTGAAAGGCTGCTGAGTGACTGTGTAGCCTTCAGCTATTTAAATGAAGGAGGGAGCTGGCTCAGCTGCACACTAAATGTGTGTGTGTGTGTGTGTGTGTGTATGGGCGATCACACGCATGCGCATGATCCTGCTTGTAAGAGAGACAAGCTGCTCCGAGTGTGCTGTAAAGTGATTTTGAGCTAGCCCAAGCTCTGGTAGGATTTGACGGGATTACGTAAAGGGCTGAAATCTGCATGTAATTTGCAGCAATTGTTTTGAATCAAGAGGAAATAAAGTGCATCATCATCCCTAAGGGGTTTATTTCCACTGGAGATGTGAATTCAACATTAATGTGACACCAGACTAAGACCGGCCCCCCCCTTCTGTTGTCGCTGGTGGACAATCCCGGTCATGTCATTTCTCACATTTCCAAACTCAACTAATGCAATGACTTCAGATTGGGTGAGGCTCACCAAATTAGACTTAAGCACAAACAGATTTGCTACAGTATGTACCCCCTTTTTCTTCTGTGTTGAAGCACACATTCACCAATGTCTATTTTGAAGTTTGCGGGCTATTATAGGTTGCACCTCCCAAGGTTTTGCTGGCTCACTATAGCTAAGTAAAAGTCTTGAACTAGGGGCTTGCTCAGCCATGATGAGACGTCTGTGTTCTTAGAGGATAACTGTGGCGCTTTAAAACCTCTGCAGTGGGTTCTGTAATCACAACTTTTGCACAGTGGTAGAGGAGCTGAAAAACGGTTCTAGCCCATCGGGGGATTAGCGTCAGCGGTTTCTCCCCCTCTTCTAGTGCTTTCCTCTTCCCAGCTGAGCATTCGCCACCATGCAGCACAGAGAATGTAACTGAATATTGACTCCAAATTGACTGCCTGTCTTTTGTGTGAGCCATTTTGGGAGAAATGCTGATGGGCCTGCTGCTGACAGTGTGAAGAATTCCTAATCGCTTTTTGACATGGCAGTGATTGTATTGAAGGTTGATTTTGTTGTTTTTATTTAATGTTTTTTTGTTTTGTTTTTTTGTTTGTTTAGGTTCAGAGTTTTAATTGTGTAGAGGACATGGACGTTTATATAGGCCTAATCATAGAATTATAGAACTTTTTAAATGACTTCTGTTCTGCATTTGGCATTCTATATGTATAGATTATTCTTCTAGTCTGCTATTTTTGTTGTCTACATTTTGTATTTGAATTGAGTTTCTATTGAGTGTATCGCTAATTAAGAATTTAGAGCTAATTGAGATTTTGGAGTTGGTCAGATAAGTAAGTACGCTGCTTAGTAGGACTTGGAAATCCTCCAGATCTGTGTGTTGTGGATCTGGAGGGAAAAGAGCTGTTATGGGCCTTGCTTAGTGCTTTTGTTTTGATAAGTCCTTAATCCTACTTCTTGGACTCCCTTCCTAATGTCCCAGACCATGCAAACCATTGAGTGTTGCAAACACACACTTTATAGGCCTACATTATGTTTACTTGAACCCATGATGCAACACGTGAGCCATGCTGCCCTCAGAATCAGAATGCAGCCATAGTTGGTAACCCCTCTTGGGTATTTCTATTCATTCTCCTTATCAAGGGTGTTTGTATACACGTTACTCCAATATCTCATGGACTGTTATAGGCTTTGCAAATACAGAAAAAAAACAAGAGCAATGACAGATTTTTCATATGAGGAATAGTTTTTTTCTGTGATGTACAGCATAATAATCCTTGTGTCTTTGGGTTTTTTTCCCCTTACAGATTGTAGGTCCAATGGTGCCTGTGAGCTGTGAAGGGTGAATAAGAAGAATGTGTGACGACGTCCTTGGCAGCCGTCCAGCGTAGAGACGCAGATATGCTCCTAGCGGGCCCATTATGAACCGTGACACCTTCTCCCACATCCGGCTGTGGTGCCCTCGCCCCTTCGGCACCTACTCGCAAAACAAGCCATATGGAGGGGGCACGGGAGGCTCTGGGCCGGCCCCCTCGCTCTGCAAGGCGGATGCAGCGGGCAGGACGTCCATAGACGGCGGTGGTGGGAATGGACCGGAGGATGATGAGGACGCCGGAACTGAGAACACCCCTCCAACTACGGCGGACAACATGCAGCCGCCGCCACCGCCGGCTCCCCCTTCTCCGACCACGCAGGTGGAGGACGGTCGCGTCCTCCTGGACACCTGGTACGTCATCAAGCCGGGCAACACCAAGGAGAAGATCGCCTTCTTCGTGGCGCACCAGTTCAGCGGCACGGGGCTGCCCAGGCCCAGCGCCATGAAGGTGAAGGGCAACTGGGCCACCGACTGCACCAAGGCCAAGCGGCGGCGGCGCTGCTCTTCCTACGACCCCCCCGCACGTTCCCCCAATGAGTCCTCGCCTGCAGAAATGGTGTCCGCAGAAGACGGTCTCGGGGGTGTCAGCGAGACAGACCTGCTCTCCGTGGCAGAGATGGTGGCTCTAGTGGAGCAACGCACAGCCATGGCCTTACAAGGCATGGTGGTCCAGGGGCAGACCACCACTCCTAGCCACAACCACCACCATCATCAGCAGGTGAACAACATCCCGTCGGTCTCTGACACGGACACCGTCCCGGTTGTCTACATGTCCGAGGACACCTCGTCTCTGCCGGACTCCAGCAGCGATCTGGACGAGCAGCAGCAGGAGCCGGAACAGCAGCTGAATGACACCCGCCGCGTTGCCCAGGCCGTCGCGCACTACGAGTCACAGCAGAGCGCGCCAGAGAATGTGCCGGCAAAAGACCAGATGCCCGTCCCCCCGGGGGGTGCCCCTCCCAAGGCGACCCACGGCCGAGGTGAAGTCCGAATTGCCTTCCGAGTGTCCAGCTTGGACTCTCGCTCCCAGTCGGAACCGGCCGGCCGCCCCCGCTGCATGTTCATGAGCTGCGGGTCGGGCAGCACGCAGACCGGCGCCCGGTCCAAAGAAAAGATCACCTGTGATCTGTATCAGCTGGTTAGTCCTTCATCTCGAGACCCTAGTCTCCTTTTAGCTGGCTCCCAAAAGTCAGACGCACAGGGGGACATCAACCCCGACCGGCCCCCGTCAACCTCCTCCTCCGCCACCCCGGACCCCAATCCCGACCTCGTCCCTGCGGAGAAGAAGAATGTTTCTCGCGAGCGCGTGACTGGCTTCCACGTGGAGGTGGTGGTTACGGGGGCAGTGGACCAGTGCGTTTTCTACGGTAAGGACAGCACAGAGAATGTCCAGGAGGAGACGGTGTGCTTCGCCAAGCCAGGTGGAGGGGGCAGCTCGTCAGACGTGTCCGAGGACCCCCCACCTGGGCAGCTTTTCTTCCTGCAACCGCCCACCCCTGACGAGGAAGTTGGGGGTAAAAACATGGGTGTGAATGGCTCTTTGGACTGCGCCAATAATAACAACAGTAGCAGCAGCAGTAACGGGCCAGCCATCGTTAACGGTGGCAACAGTGGCAACGGGGCGGTTGTCGGCACCGCTGAGCGGCCCGACTCGCCACTCCCGGGCACGGAGGACTGCGCTGGTGGCGACTCGTCCTCGCTGTGTCGCCTCTACCGCCACGTCTCGCACGACTTCCTGGAGATCCGCTTCCAGATCCAGCGGCTGCTGGAGCCGCGGCAGTACATGCTCTCACTCCCCGACCACATTATGGTCAACATCTTCAGCTACCTGCCCACGCGCTCGCTCGCCGCCCTCAAGTGCACATGCCATGACTTTAAGGCGCTCATCGAGATGTACGGCGTACGCGCCACGGACTCGCGCTGGAACCAGGACCCTCTCTACCGCGACGACCCCTGCAAGCAGTGCAAGCGGCAGTACGAGCGCGGAGACGTCTCGCTCTGCCGGTGGCACCCCAAACCTTACCACCACGACCTGCCTTACGGACGCTCCTATTGGATGTGCTGCCGGCGCACTGACAAGGACACGCCGGGCTGTCGCGTGGGCTTGCACGACAACAACTGGGTGCAGCCCTGCGACCTGGTGCAGACACGCTCCAAGCGAGATGACGGGAGGTAAAGGGCCAGGGCAGCTTTTGTTTTTTTTAAAGGGGGCGACGGGGGTTGTTTTTGTGTTGAGGGAGGTTAGATGTCGATTGGTGCGAGAGGGTTAGAGCTGGGGGTTCTCATCATCTTCCTCCTGCTCACCCTCTTCCTCACCTCTCTCTCTCTCTTCCCTCTCTCTCACCGTGCACCCTGTCACCCCCCCTATGCTGTCTGTTTGTACCTCAGAATGCCACAGTAATGTCGGAGGGTCCGTTTTGCCTCCCCTTCCTCTCGTCTCTCTCTCAGCTCCGTCTAACCCGGCTATCATGTCTGTATGAGTTCTGTCTTAGCAGTACATCACTCTCTAACACACACATACACACACACACCTGTTACTAGCAGGCCGATGCACATGTATGGAAGATAATAGAGGCTGGTGGTGAAAATTTTGCAATTATGTCTGCTGCATGGGATAATAATTAGATCTTGGCTTTTACTTGTAAACAAAAAAAGAAATGAGTTAGAAGTTATTTTCTGGCTTGGCAATCTCTTCTGGCATTTGATATCTGGAATCGACCCCCGCACCTGGAAAAGGCGAAAGAGAGAGAGAGAGAGAGAGAGAGAGAGATAAAAAAGAAAAATAGAGCTTATAAAGTTTTGCTGTCAAAGACTTTCTATCTCACCAGGAGGAGCTGTGGCGGGGGTCTTGGGAACGTCTCTAAAAGCTGACACTGAGTGGGCATGAAACGGAGCAAATTGATGTCACTTTGCAAAGGCCTGATGTCACTTTTTTTTGTGAAAATGACTGCTTGTTATAGATTATTTTTTGTTTGGGTGTTTGGGTGTGAGTGAATGATTATTGTTATTATTATTAAAGTTTATTATTATTTTTTGCTCCATTCCTGTTTTGAGGACAATGTTCTCCCCCCTTTTTATGTTCTTATTTTTTGTGTGTTTGTATTTGTTTGTTTCAGAATTTGATTGCAATTTTATTATTTTGGAACTTTTATTTTCTCCTCTTCTTCTTCTTCTCCCCCATCCTCAGTACAGAACCTCCTACCTAGCCTCTCTGTGCTGGCAGGCAGAGAAAAGCCTTTGCCAAAGCAGTCTGTATGTGTGTGTGTGTGTGCGTGTGTTTGTTTGAGCTTTTTTTTGTTTGCTTGGTTGTTTTTTTTTTTTTTTTTTCCTTTTTGTTTTTTGGCTTCATGTGGGTGCAAGAAGAATGATGACCGAGAAGAGGACCATAGTGAATCTCAGAAACACCAGCTTCCAGCCTTAACCCCGCTCATTCCGCTCTCTGCCTCCCCCTCTTGGAGAACTGCTCAGGCAGGAGAATGCAGAACTTTCCATGTCAATCCCTCGGCTCTTGGGGGTTTGGGAGACCGTTGTAGGTTTCAGAGATGTCCAGTGCTAATGGGAAAATATCTATGTCTAAAATAAAAAAAGAGGTGATTTAAAAAAAATACTGATCTGTTTTAACCTGTTATTTTTGTCATTTACCAGTATGTATGGGGTGTTTATTTTTCTAACGGGTCTGTTTCCCAAAAGTTGTGGTTTGTGAAGTTATTGCAAGCACTTCACAGTTGCTGCTGTGTCAAAGTGAGTTCTCCTGCCTACTTATGACAGTTGTTAAAAATATAGGTAACGCTTTATTTGAAGGTACCGTCATAAGACTGACATGACAGACACTGTCATTAACTATGACATGACGGTGTCAAGAATCTGTCATAAACTTTATAAACCTGTCATGACTTCTGACATGCCCTAACCCTAACCATGACAAATACCGGGTGACACTTAATGACAGAAGTCTTGACAGTTGTATAAAGTTTATGACGGATTCATGACAACTTCATGTCATAGTTAATGACAGTGTCATGTTAGTCTAATGACGGTACCTTCAAATAAGGTGTAACCAATATACAGTATATATATATTTCAGGTTTAGTGAGTGACGTCAGAAGTTTGATGCTGCTGTTTCCTACTCAAAACATCCATGGCAAGGGTTGTCTTTTCAACAGCACTGCATGGCCATTTTGAGATAGGCAGATATCAGAAAGCCATGTGCTAGCCTTCACTAGCTATACAAACATATGTTGCTTAATGGCACGGTTCAAGATTTAGATGCGGTTTGAGGAAGGAATCTTGCTGCAAGGTGGTATTGGAACCCACTATACCTAGGCCTATTATATCAATATATTGGCTTTGGAATTCTGCTTGACAAGGTGCCTGACAGACCCCTTTAGTGGTCTTGAGGCACATCACACTATATGCTGTTGTGCTGTTCTCAATTGTTTTATGATTTTATACTGGTATGGTAACTTTATTTCTCTAGCCAATGTGTCTTACATAGTCTTTTCCACACACACTGTATGTAAACGGTCTTACCTGTCAACTGTCTCTCCAAGTTGAGCCATATTAGGCTAACTAAAAATGCAACCGTAGCACTACACACTTGATTTCAGCGACTAAGAGGCAGACAGGCTGATTCGGTATCACTAGAACAACTGAAATGATTGTCAACAGAAGTACTTTATTATACTTGCATACATTTTCCATATTTGAGTGATTCCTACAGAGTCCTTCTGCGTTGTATAAGTTGACAATATGCAAATGGCTACATATTGAAATTAGTAATGTCAATGCCAGAATTCCAGAAAATGTTAGAACTGATGTGAGTAAACAGTAAGGCAAGTTTCATGGTGATTTCTTAAAGCATTTACCTCTGTCTTACTACTTGTGTTGTCCATGGGAATTTTCCAAAGGTTAAAAATAATTCTCTTCTGAAATTTCATGCTTTTACTGTATCTACTTTGAGAATAATTTAACCTAGCAAATTCACCTTTAAGAATGTAATACAAGAATCCTTAAATAATCCTTGTTTGGTGCCTTACACGTAGCTATTAGGTGCCCTAACAAATAGTAGCCTATGGTCTGATATTTTTGACATTTTGTGTTTTGACTACTCATGCATAGTAACCCCAGAAAAAAATGGCAACAGACATCATTACGAGAGCGTTAGCATCCACAACATATCGCCAGACAGGGTGCTCTTGGATGTCAGGCAATTGTTTGGACGCCTCTGTGACCTCCTCCTCGGTAGGCTCCGGAGCCTGAGTGCCACCCACTCCGCAGAACCAGCCGATGAGACGACTGAGACCAGACTGTGTCTGTGGGGTGCTTTCCACTGAAGGACGACAGAACAGAATGCAACAGACAAGACAAATCCACAAGTAAAAAGGTATAGTTACCGGCATGAAAGAAATTGACTCCCAATTTCTAACAAAAATGTAAATGTCAGTGAGATGTTTGTAAAATATGGAATAATAACATGTACTGTAGCATAGTAATGTATGCTAGGAAATATGAAAGGAATGCATTGAAAAAAGCAGTGGAGCAGGTTGTACTGATGGACTTGTTTCAC
>JAODXP020000021.1:3348208-3393208 GCA_027497455.2 Sardinella longiceps
AGACCTCATCACACAATGCTGTGAATAACACTTTGCCGACTCCACACTTTTGGTTCTATACCTGGCAATGAATGCAGAGAAAGGAGGAGACACAATTCCCACTTCCAATGTAATTAACCAACGCAAAGGAATAATTATGCTCACTCAAAGATTCCCACAGCCTGAAAATGGAAGTAGACAAGAGGAGCAGCTTCAAGACTCCATCTAGTCCTCAGCAAGTTATGTCCATTTTCTCATCTTTGCATTTCAACAGTAATGTAGTTCAAATTTAATGTGCAGAGAAAGTGTAATATTTGTTTATTTACAGTTACATCAAATGACTTACTATTTCACACAATAGGCCTACATATGCTGTTTGGTAAAATGCAAATAAAAGGAAAATACATGTTTTCAAAACAAGCTTTATTTGATCAAAACCACTACAAAGAACATATCAAATGTTAAGACAAAACAGGACCTTAAAAGTGAATCTGTACAGAGTGGCTAAAAGACGTGGAAGAATTAATTACTCATTTATTACATGAAAATAACGCACTATCACTATATGCACTATATTAGCACTATTTCTATATAGTCTAATGCTGTGATGGCCTGGGCTTGCCCATACTTCCTGACGCTGCATGAAATTTCACAATCAAGTCAGTATGGCCAAGCCGGCAATTTCCTCAACTTTCGATCCCAGAAAAATCAGGACTTAATGAGAAACGAGCAGGCTGAAGGAGGCGAGCTTACGATGACTCTGTCCAGCTCTGTCCCAAAACATTGATAGAAGTTTGATAGATGTTTAAATTCTGGGCAATGCTAGCTTTGCCAGACCACTGACCACTCAATCTACAGTTGTGGGTAAAACTAAAGAATACTTCATATAAACATGATCCAGAGATTTATCTGTCTAATTATGCCAAGGGACATTCGAGATGGACCTATAAGATGTGGGAAAATATTTCTTATTATTTTGGGAAATCATGGATTCCTGCATCTTCCAGGCTGCAGAGGAGAGGAATCATTCTGTTTTAGAGATCTGTTCCCATGCCAGCATACAGTATGATATATAAGGCATAAAGTGCCTGAATGGGCAGCTTTTCACCTGAGGGTCACAATGAATGCTGAAGAACCTGTAGGTTTTGAGCAACATATGCATCCATCCTGACATATTTTTAGGGAAGGACTTGAACATTAACAGAAAGCCTGGTAAAAGCATATATGAAGTTTCAATAGTGTTGTTTCATTGTTGTTTGATTATTCATCAAGTCATGATGCCTTTTATGGTACTTGTCCCAACTTTTTTGAGACATGTTATTAAATATCTCAAATAATAAAAAATCTAGTTCAAGGTTCAAGGATTTTATTTGTCACATACAATGAAATACTTGCATAAGACATGTAGTGAAATTGCATTCAGAAAAGACAGAAAGACTTACAAGAAAAGAGAGAGAGTGTGATAATATAAAATAAGAGATTAAGAGAAAAACATTAAGGCTAAATTAAGGCATAAAGTCCATGTGGTGGTCAAGATCTTCCTCCAAGAAACGGACATCCAGATGTGCAAGGTCAGCAGCAATCAATGTATATCATAAACTGTAACACCCTCGTCTGCTCCACCTTCGTTTGCTCAATCTGCACCGTCCAATCAGCGCCCAGCATCACCGGAATACTGATCACAAGCCATGATTGAATCACTGACTGCACCTGCATCATCACTAGCACCTGTCTTTGTCTTGCACCTGTATGTCATTACCACTTAGTGCCTTTATTTAAGTTGGACTGTCCTGAACTCAGTGCCAGATATTGTTGTCACAGAGGTGACTGAATGTGTTTGTTGCTCTTGTGCCCAGTGGGGCTTTCTCAGTTGTTTTTTGCAAAGAGGCTTTATTAAAAGCATCGACTTCGGGAAACTGCATTTGTGTCCAGTACTTCTACAAACATCACATAAACAAATGTGAAGTGTGAAATGTGAACAGAAGCGGCGCAACTTTTTTTTTTTTTGACAGAATGTGTGTGTTGCTATATGTAGGGGAAAATCTGTCAGACATGACATCAGTCTGTGTCATGGTGAGACTGGATGGTTCTGATGGAAAGGAAGCTCGGGAGTATTCTGTACCGTGTCTGCCGCCAACCTTCTAGAGGCGCCTGCCTACAGCTAGTTCACAAGTGCGCACTACTGTGTAGACTATTTGATGTGGAAAGATTTGTAATAGAGGAGTTAAATCCACTGTCTTAGGGTGATTGTTTTCCATAACATCAGAAAATTGTATTTGTTGCCTATATTTGTTAGGCCCAATTTTTTCTTTTTGAAAGTAAAATTCCCATAGACAAACTCATTGTTTTGCATTTCACTGCTACATTTACATCTCTAACTTTGATGGGTTAAGCTATAAAAATCAAATATAAAGAAAGAATCCCTCCAGGGTTGGCTGGGTACATGTCTTAACATCAAGGTCAGATGTCTATTGTGTTGGGCTACTGGTCTGCAGTGTCCCACTCCCAACCATCACAAATATTTCTTTGACAGAATAGCTTACTTCAGATAATGTTGAAATTATTTCATGTTTCTGTATTCATCTGCTGGCTTGCTTTGGCATAGGCTATATCACAGCTGAACTACCTTAATCTAACCACCCCAAATGATCTGAGGTGGGAGGCGAAGGGAGGAGGCGGAGAGGGGAGAGAGAAAAGGGGGAGCAAGTGAAAGCCATATATGGGCACGCCATCGAGTCTGCTTTGCTATTGGTTGCAAGCCGTATGCAGCTGCCTGTCAACAAGATGGCCTTGCTCGACTGCTCTCCCATGGCTGACTATTATGGTTAGCTGTACGGAACCTAGGAATTGTACATGTCTCCACAGCCACAAGCCATCTGAATGTGTCTGAAATTGACACAAGTACAAAGAAACAGATGATCGAGTTACGATCGCGTATTTTCATGTTGGTTGCATGACTGCATCCAATTTGAGTATATGTATATAGATGAGCTAAATCAAGATACGCACCGCAGGTAGCTAACGTTAACGCTAGCCAGGAGCCAAAGCTAACAGGCTAGACTGGTTGATACCTGCAATCCGACATCCTTGTTCAGATTCCTTCCTTGTTTGGTGCTCTGAAAGGGAAGAAGAAACAGTGTATTGACACGTCTATGCGTAAAGACATTTCTGGCCGCGCAAACGACACAACAACAACTTACCAAAGGATTGTTTTTAGGTAAGAAGGAAAACTGTGAAATGGAAAAAAGAGTCTATTAATGACATTGTCATAGGCTATCAACGAGTCAGCACTGCGTACCTAGTGAGCTAGCCTGCTAGCTAGCTTTGAGACCTAGCTGATTCGTTTGCCAGCTTTCGGAAAATTAACTACTTAAAGAATTGACATTTGATAACCTTGGCTAGCTGTGATATTGGTCCACATGGCATTGTGTTTATGGAATACATTTTAAGATGCTCATCTGAAGTAGTTTTTCAGATAATGTTACTTGGTTTCAACAGCTTTTAACACTACTTAACGTTAGCGAGAATTGTGTTTACAGTGACGTGTGTAGTTGCTAGCTACAACCCAAGATTAGAGTGACAATTTTTAAAGGCCATCACTGTATCACCGTAAAACCTGTACTCTAAAATGCCATCCTTTTGAATCCCAGTTTGAAACTTTTGATGATTGGAATTGTTTTTCTACACATTCCTTCAACAACCATCCTATACCGCAATGTTTTTCGACTCTCAACTTTGTGAGCTAGATAACGTTAGCTAGGTTAGTTAACCTAGCATGGACGAGGACTAAGTTAGTATCATAATGTTATGATGTGTAATGTTAACTCTCTACATGGGGACGTAAAGAAATGTAGCTGTTGAAATTCTTGATGGGTTGATGAGTTACACAACGTGAATATATATAAGGTGATTACGGTCGACTATGTCAATATTTCAATATAAACCGGGGCCTCCTCATTAGCTAGGTTATCTAGGGTAACCTAGCAAACCCTCATGCAAGTTGCTGATTAACGTTACGCTAGCCATCTAGGTAAAATTCGTTACCTCGTTCAGCCAACCCATTCTGGATAAAGTCTCTCTCTCTCTCTCTCTCTTTTTTTTTTTTACACTATTTACAGAAGTGAAAATGGCTCCAAAGTGTAGCGGGCGTGCTATCTTAGTTTCAAAGGTCGATATTTTATATTACTTTAAGCCTTTGTAAGTTTTCGTGTTTTGTTTTTCTTCACTGTTAATAGCCTTTATCGATATTTAGCTTGTGTTAGATACAAGATGGCCAATATTACCGAACATATCTAGGCTCTGTGCCGACTCTCATGCCAGGCTTTGCATTTGTTGTGATATAACTTTCTATAATCTCATCTACACTCACACATCCATCACTACATTGTGTCGGCCACACCAGTTCACGCAACGTAGTTACAAGCTAATGACATGGTGATAATCTTGAGGAGCAAAGTAACTTTGAAATACCAAGGTAACTTAAAGGGGAAATCCTGTCAAATTTCAACAAGAGCTCTATTGCTCAAGCTACTAGAGATTAGCAAATACTGAAGACGCAAGACATTTTAGTCCAACCATATAGGTTTCCTTGAACAGAGAGTAAGCCCTGACAGTTCACCCAATGAGGCAAGTTTTCAAAACAGTTTTCAGCATCAAATCATGCACCAAATGTCACCCCAAAAGCTATGTAACATCATCAGACACATTACAACACACCTCTGTAGTGTTTATGACTACAAATGTCTAACAAAGTGCTTAAAATTGTGTTTTTATGCAGTGTTTACAAAACCGTTTTGTAAACAAACAATATTGGGCTGCTTGCATAAGCTCACAGTTTTAACCACTTTCCCAGCCATTTGTTGCCATACACAATACAGTTCTGTGTTGTAATGTGTCTGATGATGTTGCATAACTTTTGGGGTGATATTTGGAGCATGTTTAAATGCTGTAAACACAGTTTTGAAAACTTGCCCCATTGGGTTAACGGTCAGGGCTTATTCTCTGTTCAAGGAAACCTATATGGTTAGTCCAAAATGTTTTGCGTCTTCAGTATTGGCTAATCTCAAGTAGCTTGAGCAATAGAGCTCTTGTTGAAAATTGACAGGATTTCCCCTTTAATACCTGCCCTTCCCTTTTGATGGCAGCGATTATAGGTGATTGTTTAGTATGGGTGCCTTGCATTTAGCCAACCTCTGTAATAGCACATTTGCCAAGCTTGCTGCTGTCATTAGTTGTTGTTGTTTTTATTTGTCTTGGCTGTAGTCTCAGTTGGGCATCTTCCGCATTAACATCTGTTCTCTTGAGGTGACTACAGGACTTGATGTTTATTAAACCTGGTGGTTGTCTTGACTTTTGTCATAACAAAGATTGTTGAATAGGGACCTCTGTTTTTACCCTCTCTGGTCATAACTTGCTACTAAGCTAATCTCTGTTACTCAGATGAGCTATCTGGCTAGTCCTCACTCCTCACACAAGGCCTCAAGCAAGCTGTTGTAGTGCTACCAGAGAGGATTCAAGCGGAACGTAATTCCATGGTCATTGGTGCTACTAGTCTACAGGACTAGCCTGTCCTGATGAGTTGGACAAAGTCCACCATTTGATCAATCTGTGTCAATCAACACAGTAACCCCTACTAAAGTTTAAATGTGTTCTTGAAGGCCTATTTACTCTTATTTCCCTGCAAAGTAATTTAACCACTAACATGTGGTTTAACAGCCTGTTCTCACAGGTACCTCAGCAACTTCCAAAGGGAAGTGCAGTAAGGCACCCCGAAACCATGCCATAGTTAACAAATATATTGAGTGATTAAAGTTGAAAACAAGACCCAGGGAGTGATGATTGACTTCCCTTGAAGTTCATTAAGATCTTAGCCTAGTTGACAAACATTGACTAACTTCCAGAGTTCAGTGCCCTGTAGACAACTGATCAGACACAGACAGTCCTTCCTGGTTAGACGATCTTGTGTGGTTACCTCAGAAATAAGTAAGCTTTTCAAATTCAAACATTTTCTTGTCAGTGTTGGACTGATCTCCTGCAAACCTTGTAATTCAGTGCTGCTTTGGGGGGCAGAAACTGTCTGTTATCTGTTCTTAGTTATGTTTTCTGCTTCAGTGGATTTTCAAATAAATCTAAATGTGTTCTAATGAGACATCTCTGTGCCTGGTATAGATATTCACATTTCAAAAAGTTAGTTTTGGGCTTTGCTTCTTACTTTGGCAACATGTAGTCCAGTTCACTGAGAAATAGCCTCGGCAGCACCGTATTCAGTCATGTCCAAGCTTCCCCCTCGGTTTGGGTGCAGGTTTTTTTTTTTTTTTTTTTCTCTCCTACTCTCGGTCACCATAATTAGACACTCTGCTCACACTGGATGGAAGCTGATGAAAACTCTGCTGCTGACCCCTCTTTAGTTGGCCTCAGACAGTGGATGTTGTGTGGAGAGGGTTCCTGCCATTATCCCTCAAGTGCCACCAATCACTTCATCATAAGTTGTCGTCCTCTGCCGCAGCGACAAAAGGCCCTCCACTCTGGCCCTTTATTTACATCTGGGCTGGCTGTGATGAAGGAAGGCCCGGCAGCAGGCCCCATTGTTGCGAGGGGTGGGAAGGAGGACCCGAGCATCCATCGCTTTTGGTCGCCTCCCCCACCAACGGTCGCATTGTGTGTGCAGACGTGCGGGGTGGAGCGCGTCTGTGGCCATCGTAATTCATCACGGCGGCGCGTGGAGTGCCGGCCCCAGCCACCTTCTGAAAAAGGAGGAAAGTCTGTCTGGAGAAAGGAGGTTCGGCAGGAGGTTGGGTGTGTAGCGCTGGTGGGGGCAATGGGTGCAAATATGGCTGAGAGTGATGTCACTCTCTGATATCAGTTCCTTGTTTTGAAACTGTGTGTGTGTATACATGTGTATTCTGCTTTGGTTGTGAAATTTGCTCGTAGTAGCAGGGTGCCGAGGAGAGTCCTCTGCCCTTCCTTTTTGATTTCATCTTGATAACCTTCCGTGATGACATTTTGTCAGTGTTGAGCAGACCAGTTGAAAGGCTGCTGAGTGACTGTGTAGCCTTCAGCTATTTAAATGAAGGAGGGAGCTGGCTCAGCTGCACACTAAATGTGTGTGTGTGTGTGTGTGTGTGTGTATGGGCGATCACACGCATGCGCATGATCCTGCTTGTAAGAGAGACAAGCTGCTCCGAGTGTGCTGTAAAGTGATTTTGAGCTAGCCCAAGCTCTGGTAGGATTTGACGGGATTACGTAAAGGGCTGAAATCTGCATGTAATTTGCAGCAATTGTTTTGAATCAAGAGGAAATAAAGTGCATCATCATCCCTAAGGGGTTTATTTCCACTGGAGATGTGAATTCAACATTAATATGACACCAGACTAAGACCGCCCCCCCTCCTGTTGTCGCTGGTGGACAATCCCGGTCATGTCATTTCTCACATTTCCAAACTCAACTAATGCAATGACTTCAGATTGGGTGAGGCTCACCAAATTAGACTTAAGCACAAACAGATTTGCTACAGTATGTACCCCCTTTTTCTTCTGTGTTGAAGCACACATTCACCAATGTCTATTTTGAAGTTTGCGGGCTATTATAGGTTGCACCTCCCAAGGTTTTGCTGGCTCACTATAGCTAAGTAAAAGTCTTGAACTAGGGGCTTGCTCAGCCATGATGAGACGTCTGTGTTCTTAGAGGATAACTGTGGCGCTTTAAAACCTCTGCAGTGGGTTCTGTAATCACAACTTTTGCACAGTGGTAGAGGAGCTGAAAAACGGTTCTAGCCCATCGGGGGATTAGCGTCAGCGGTTTCTCCCCCTCTTCTAGTGCTTTCCTCTTCCCAGCTGAGCATTCGCCACCATGCAGCACAGAGAATGTAACTGAATATTGACTCCAAATTGACTGCCTGTCTTTTGTGTGAGCCATTTTGGGAGAAATGCTGATGGGCCTGCTGCTGACAGTGTGAAGAATTCCTAATCGCTTTTTGACATGGCAGTGATTGTATTGAAGGTTGATTTTGTTGTTTTTATTTAATGTTTTTTTGTTTTGTTTTTTTGTTTGTTTAGGTTCAGAGTTTTAATTGTGTAGAGGACATGGACGTTTATATAGGCCTAATCATAGAATTATAGAACTTTTTAATTGACTTCTGTTCTGCATTTGGCATTCTATATGTATTAGTGCTGGCAAAATTAACTGATTAATCACGTGATTAATCCAAAAAATTTAACTCGGATTAAAAAAATTAACTCAGATTAATCCTGATGGATATGGTTCCACTTTCATGGCATGTATTATGTTAAATTTCAGATAGAAAATGGAACGGTTATCAAGTCAAACTATACAAAGATTATGGCCTAGCTCCTGACTGTCCAAAAACATGTTTGGGGAATCCTTCGGGGTAGGGGACAGGTGTGAATTGCCCCATTCGAGACGAACAAAGCCAACTATTCAGTATCAGGGCCTTTACAGGGCAAAATAAGGATCCAACATACCCTAGCATCCAAATTCTTACTGGAGGAAATGAGTTGCGATTAAAAGTGATTAATCACGATTAATCTTTGAAAAATTTTGTGATTAATCAGATTAATTTTTTTAATCGTTTGACAGCACTAATATGTATAGATTATTCTTCTAGTCTGCTATTTTTGTTGTCTACATTTTGTATTTGAATTGAGTTTCTATTGAGTGTATCGCTAATTAAGAATTTAGAGCTAATTGAGATTTTGGAGTTGGTCAGATAAGTAAGTACGCTGCTTAGTAGGACTTGGAAATCCTCCAGATCTGTGTGTTGTGGATCTGGAGGGAAAAGAGCTGTTATGGGCCTTGCTTAGTGCTTTTGTTTTGATAAGTCCTTAATCCTACTTCTTGGACTCCCTTCCTAATGTCCCAGACCATGCAAACCATTGAGTGTTGCAAACACACACTTTATAGGCCTACATTATGTTTACTTGAACCCATGATGCAACACGTGAGCCATGCTGCCCTCAGAATCAGAATGCAGCCATAGTTGGTAACCCCTCTTGGGTATTTCTATTCATTCTCCTTATCAAGGGTGTTTGTATACACGTTACTCCAATATCTCATGGACTGTTATAGGCTTTGCAAATACAGAAAAAAAAACAAGAGCAATGACAGATTTTTCATGTGAGGAATTGTTTTTTCTGTGATGTACAGCATAATAATCCTTGTGTCTTTGGTTTTTTTTCCCCTTACAGATTGTAGGTCCAATGGTGCCTGTGAGCTGTGAAGGGTGAATAAGAAGAATGTGTGACGACGTCCTTGGCAGCCGTCCAGCGTAGAGACGCAGATATGCTCCTAGCGGGCCCATTATGAACCGTGACACCTTCTCCCACATCCGGCTGTGGTGCCCTCGCCCCTTCGGCACCTACTCGCAAAACAAGCCATATGGAGGGGGCACGGGAGGCTCTGGGCCGGCCCCCTCGCTCTGCAAGGCGGACGCAGCGGGCAGGACGTCCATAGACGGCGGTGGTGGGAATGGACCGGAGGATGATGAGGACGCCGGAACTGAAAACACCCCTCCAACTACGGCGGACAACATGCAGCCGCCGCCACCGCCGGCTCCCCTTCTCCGACCACGCAGGTGGAGGACGGTCGCGTCCTCCTGGACACCTGGTACGTCATCAAGCCGGGCAACACCAAGGAGAAGATCGCCTTCTTCGTGGCGCACCAGTTCAGCGGCACGGGGCTGCCCAGGCCCAGCGCCATGAAGGTGAAGGGCAACTGGGCCACCGACTGCACCAAGGCCAAGCGGCGGCGGCGCTGCTCTTCCTACGACCCCCCCGCACGTTCCCCCAATGAGTCCTCGCCTGCAGAAATGGTGTCCGCAGAAGACGGTCTCGGGGGTGTCAGCGAGACAGACCTGCTCTCCGTGGCAGAGATGGTGGCTCTAGTGGAGCAACGCACAGCCATGGCCTTACAAGGCATGGTGGTCCAGGGGCAGACCACCACTCCTAGCCACAACCACCACCATCATCAGCAGGTGAACAACATCCCGTCGGTCTCTGACACGGACACCGTCCCGGTTGTCTACATGTCCGAGGACACCTCGTCTCTGCCGGACTCCAGCAGCGATCTGGACGAGCAGCAGCAGGAGCCGGAACAGCAGCTGAATGACACCCGCCGCGTTGCCCAGGCCGTCGCGCACTACGAGTCACAGCAGAGCGCGCCAGAGAATGTGCCGGCAAAAGACCAGATGCCCGTCCCCCCGGGGGGTGCCCCTCCCAAGGCGACCCACGGCCGAGGTGAAGTCCGAATTGCCTTCCGAGTGTCCAGCTTGGACTCTCGCTCCCAGTCGGAACCGGCCGGCCGCCCCCGCTGCATGTTCATGAGCTGCGGGTCGGGCAGCACGCAGACCGGCGCCCGGTCCAAAGAAAAGATCACCTGTGATCTGTATCAGCTGGTTAGTCCTTCATCTCGAGACCCTAGTCTCCTTTTAGCTGGCTCCCAAAAGTCAGACGCACAGGGGGACATCAACCCCGACCGGCCCCCGTCAACCTCCTCCTCCGCCACCCCGGACCCCAATCCCGACCTCGTCCCTGCGGAGAAGAAGAATGTTTCTCGCGAGCGCGTGACTGGCTTCCACGTGGAGGTGGTGGTTACGGGGGCAGTGGACCAGTGCGTTTTCTACGGTAAGGACAGCACAGAGAATGTCCAGGAGGAGACGGTGTGCTTCGCCAAGCCAGGTGGAGGGGGCAGCTCGTCAGACGTGTCCGAGGACCCCCACCTGGGCAGCTCTTCTTCCTGCAACCGCCCACCCCTGACGAGGAAGTTGGGGGTAAAAACATGGGTGTGAATGGCTCTTTGGACTGCGCCAATAATAACAACAGTAGCAGCAGCAGTAACGGGCCAGCCATCGTTAACGGTGGCAACAGTGGCAACGGGGCGGTTGTCGGCACCGCTGAGCGGCCCGACTCGCCACTCCCGGGCACGGAGGACTGCGCTGGTGGCGACTCGTCCTCGCTGTGTCGCCTCTACCGCCACGTCTCGCACGACTTCCTGGAGATCCGCTTCCAGATCCAGCGGCTGCTGGAGCCGCGGCAGTACATGCTCTCACTCCCCGACCACATTATGGTCAACATCTTCAGCTACCTGCCCACGCGCTCGCTCGCCGCCCTCAAGTGCACATGCCATGACTTTAAGGCGCTCATCGAGATGTACGGCGTACGCGCCACGGACTCGCGCTGGAACCAGGACCCTCTCTACCGCGACGACCCCTGCAAGCAGTGCAAGCGGCAGTACGAGCGCGGAGACGTCTCGCTCTGCCGGTGGCACCCCAAACCTTACCACCACGACCTGCCTTACGGACGCTCCTATTGGATGTGCTGCCGGCGCACTGACAAGGACACGCCGGGCTGTCGCGTGGGCTTGCACGACAACAACTGGGTGCAGCCCTGCGACCTGGTGCAGACACGCTCCAAGCGAGATGACGGGAGGTAAAGGGCCAGGGCAGCTTTTGTTTTTTTTAAAGGGGGCGACGGGGGTTGTTTTTGTGTTGAGGGAGGTTAGATGTCGATTGGTGCGAGAGGGTTAGAGCTGGGGGTTCTCATCATCTTCCTCCTGCTCACCCTCTTCCTCACCTCTCTCTCTCTCTTCCCTCTCTCTCACCGTGCACCCTGTCACCCCCCCTATGCTGTCTGTTTGTACCTCAGAATGCCACAGTAATGTCGGAGGGTCCGTTTTGCCTCCCCTTCCTCTCGTCTCTCTCTCAGCTCCGTCTAACCCGGCTATCATGTCTGTATGAGTTCTGTCTTAGCAGTACATCACTCTCTAACACACACATACACACACACACCTGTTACTAGCAGGCCGATGCACATGTATGGAAGATAATAGAGGCTGGTGGTGAAAATTTTGCAATTATGTCTGCTGCATGGGATAATAATTAGATCTTGGCTTTTACTTGTAAACAAAAAAAGAAATGAGTTAGAAGTTATTTTCTGGCTTGGCAATCTCTTCTGGCATTTGATATCTGGAATCGACCCCCGCACCTGGAAAAGGCGAAAGAGAGAGAGAGAGAGAGAGAGAGAGAGATAAAAAGAAAAATAGAGCTTATAAAGTTTTGCTGTCAAAGACTTTCTATCTCACCAGGAGGAGCTGTGGCGGGGGTCTTGGGAACGTCTCTAAAAGCTGACACTGAGTGGGCATGAAACGGAGCAAATTGATGTCACTTTGCAAAGGCCTGATGTCACTTTTTTTTGTGAAAATGACTGCTTGTTATAGATTATTTTTTGTTTGGGTGTTTGGGTGTGAGTGAATGATTATTGTTATTATTATTAAAGTTTATTATTATTTTTTGCTCCATTCCTGTTTTGAGGACAATGTCCCCCCCCCCCTTTTTATGTTCTTATTTTTTGTGTGTTTGTATTTGTTTGTTTCAGAATTTGATTGCAATTTTATTATTTTGGAACTTTTATTTTCTCCTCTTCTTCTTCTTCTCCCCCATCCTCAGTACAGAACCTCCTACCTAGCCTCTCTGTGCTGGCAGGCAGAGAAAAAGCCTTTGCCAAAGCAGTCTGTATGTGTGTGTGTGTGTGTGTGTGTTTGTTTGAGCTTTGTTTGTTTGTTTGTTTGTTTGTTTGTTTTTTTTTTTTCTTTTTGTTTTTTGGCTTCATGTGGGTGCAAGAAGAATGATGACCGAGAAGAGGACCATAGTGAATCTCAGAAACACCAGCTTCCAGCCTTAACCCCGCTCATTCCACTCTCTGCCTCCCCCCTCTTGGAGAACTGCTCAGGCAGGAGAATGCAGAACTTTCCATGTCAATCCCTCGGCTCTTGGGGGTTTGGGAGACCGTTGTAGGTTTCAGAGATGTCCAGTGCTAATGGGAAAATATCTATGTCTAAAATAAAAAAAGAGGTGATTTAAAAAAAATACTGATCTGTTTTAACCTGTTATTTTTGTCATTTACCAGTATGTATGGGGTGTTTATTTTTCTAACGGGTCTGTTTCCCAAAAGTTGTGGTTTGTGAAGTTATTGCAAGCACTTCACAGTTGCTGCTGTGTCAAAGTGAGTTCTCCTGCCTACTTATGACAGTTGTTAAAAATATAGGTAAGACTTTATTTGAAGGTACCGTCAAAAGACTGACATGACACTGTCATTAACTATGACATGACGGTGTCAAGAATCTGTCATAAACTTTATAAACCTGTCATGACTTCTGACATGCCCTAACCCTAACCATGACAAATACCGGGTGACACTTAATGACAGAAGTCTTGACAGTTGTATAAAGTTTATGACGGATTCATGACAACTTCATGTCATAGTTAATGACAGCGTCATGTTAGTCTAATGACGGTACCTTCAAATAAGGTGTAACCAATATACAGTATATATATATTTCAGGTTTAGTGAGTGACGTCAGAAGTTGATGCTGCTGTTTCCTACTCAAAACATCCATGGCAAGGGTTGTCTTTTCAACAGCACTGCATGGCCATTTTGAGATAGGCAGATATCAGAAAGCCATGTGCTAGCCTTCACTAGCTATACAAACATATGTTGCTTTATGGCACGGTTCAAGATTTAGATGCGGTTTGAGGAAGGAATCTTGCTGCAAGGTGGTATTGGAACCCACTATACCTAGGCCTATTCTATCAATATATTGGCTTTGGAATTCTGCTTGACAAGGTGTCTGACAGACCCCTTTAGTGGTCTTGAGGCACACCACACTATGCTGTTGTGCTGTTCTCAATTGTTTTATGATTTTATACTGGTATGGTAACTTTATTTCGGTAGCCAATGCGTCTTACATAGTCTTTTTCACACACTGCATGTAAACGGTCTTACCTGTCAACTGTCTCTCCAAGTTGAGCCGTATTAGGCTAACTAAAAATGCAACCGTAGCACTACACACTTGATTTCAGCGACTAAGAGGCAGACAGGCTGATTCGGTATCACTAGAACAACTGAAATGATTGTCAACAGAAGTACTTTATTATACTTGCATACATTTTCCATATTTGAGTGATTCCTACAGAGTCCTTCTGCGTTGTATAAGTTGACAATATGCAAATGGCTACATATTGAAATTAGTAATGTCAATGCCAGAATTCCAGAAAATGTTAGAACTGATGTGAGTAAACAGTAAGGCAAGTTTCATGGTGATTTCTTAAAGCATTTACCTCTGTCTTGCTTCTTGTTGTCCACGGAAATTTTCCAAAGGTTAAAAAGAATTCTCTTGTGAAATTTCATGTTTTTAGCTACATCAAGAATAATTTAACCTAGCAAATTCACCTTTAAGAATGTAATACAAGAATCCCTAAATAATCCTTGTTTGGTGCCTTACAAGTAGCTATTAGGTGCCCTAACGTATAGTATGGTCTGATATTTTTGACATTTTGTGTTTTGACTACTCATGCATAGTAACCCCAGAAAAAAATGGCAACAGACATCATTACGAGAGCGTTAGCATCCACAACATATCGCCAGACAGGGTGCTCTTGGATGTCAGGCAATTGTTTGGACGCCTCTGTGACCTCCTCCTCGGTAGGCTCCGGAGCCTGAGTGCCACCCACTCCGCAGAACCAGCCGATGAGACGACTGAGACCAGACTGTGTCTGTGGGGTGCTTTCCACTGAAGGACGACAGAACAGAATGCAACAGACAAGACAAATCCACAAGTAAAAAGGTATAGTTACCGGCATGAAAGAAATTGACTCCCAATTTCTAACAAAAATGTAAATGTCAGTGAGATGTTTGTAAAATATGGAATAATAACATGTACTGTAGCATAGTAATGTATGCTAGGAAATATGAAAGGAATGCATTGAAAAAAGCAGTGGAGCAGGTTGTACTGATGGACTTGTTTCACACCTGAACATTCTGACATTCCATGGTAGTAAACTGAACATTCTATCATTGAAATACATTGGATTTATGTGTCTTTCCGACTTGAAAAAAAATGGGTAATAACATTGAAAACCTGTCTAAATTCACTTTCTTTCAAATATTACACATTTGAAGCCCACAAATTTGGAAGTCCTGAATAGATAAAAGTGGTTTTACATTTTTATGCATGAAGCTTCTATCTATTTGGGACCTCCCAATTTGTGTGCTTCAAATGTGTATTATTTGAAAGAAAGTGAATTTAGACATGTTTTAAATGTTATTACCCATTTTTTTCAAGCCAGAAAGGGGCATAAATCCAATGCATTTCAATGACAGAATGTTCAGTTTACTACCATGGAATGTCGGAATGTTCATGTGTAAAACAAGTTTATACTATCAACTATTCATTAGCATTAATAATAGCCACAGCAAATCCTTAAATCATTGCATTGCACAGTGCATGTGTATTAGTGTAAGTGGACATTTGTGTTCAGATCGGGGTGTGTGTGGGTGCACTGTGTAGCCTCTTACCCATCTGCTCCTCAGCCTTGGCTCTGGTCCTCTGCTCAGCCTCTCGACGGGCATTCCTGGCCTTCTCCTCTTCTACCCAATCCAAATCAAGCCTCTCTGCCTTGGAGAAGCGGAGGCCGAAAACCAGCCGGTGAAGCTGCACAAGCAAAACATTCTTTTATAAAGAGCACACACTCCACTGTTTATAATCCACAGTGTTCTTGTGTAGCAGCAGGGGCTCTTTTATCAGATCATCTGTTGTGGTGTAGTCTCTCAAGATCCCACTCACAATCAACATATCTGTGGTATATCTAGCATTCTTTTTGTCTCTGCATCAGATGACTGTGGGTGGTCTTTCACAGTTTTCTATAAAGTCATTCTGTGGGTTTAAATCTGTTGTTACCCAACAGTTTCTCCTGCAGATGCATTCACTCACATGCTTGTCCTCTATGGGCGGCGTGTTGTAGCTGACAAAGAGAACCAGCAGACCCGTGCAGATGAACTGGATGATGGAGAAGTAGAGGTAGTGGACTCCACACACTATGGTGGGGCAAGGGGAGGGGAACACACAACTGCCTGTGCCGAATGCAAACTCTGCCCCCATACGAGCCAGGCCCATGGCCAGGCCACCCATTAAGCCCCAGAATGCCCCCTGGAGTGATGGATAGAGGAGGGGGAAAAAAGCAGACGTGAAAGAAACACTATAGTCAACTATGTCTCTATTTGAGTATCCTTTTATCAGCCAGCATCTTCATATTAACTCTGGTGGTAAAGGTATACAGGCATATGGAGCACAGATGTATGTTGTTCACACCAGTCATCCAGGATGGTGCACTATGCGGTACAGTGTAGCCGCCACAACAATGCAAGAAAATCTTTCACAACACAACATTGATTCTATTGTCAATACACACCAGTTAACAGCAGGTGGTATTTTGCATGCCGTTTGCAACTTCGCACGGTTGCTTTAACAAACTTTAAATAACTACCAAGTAGATTTTTATTACTGACATTCATTACTTTAGAAATAACAGCAAAATACTGCTGTTGCCAGGCATTATAGCAAACACTAACTCCAGTGACCCGACAAAAGTTATCTATTGTGCAGCCATAATGTACAATGATGAAAGAAAACAAAAAGAAGAAAGAATATTTCAATTCAAAGAATAGAATACAGCTCAAAAAGGCCAGCTGTTTTTTATTACTCAAGATGATTCTTCTCATTCTTTAATCAATGTAAAAGCATCTGTCTGTTAGATCACTCTCCCAATCTAAGGCCCACTTATCATACTCACAGGCTCAGTGACTCTCTTGACGAAAACAGCCAAAAGGAAGACGACAGCTATGGGCGGAGCAAGGTAGCTCGTCACTGATTGGATGTAGTCAAACAGCTGACCGCTCTGGGCAGCCTGCACAACTGGGATCCAGCAGATACTGATAGCCACTATGCAGAGGATCCAGACTCTGGCAGACAGAGAGGTGGTAAGAGCTCCATTGTACACTTCACTCATCAAAGAATAAATAAAGAGACTGCTCTCAGAAACTGAACACAGATTTCAGTACTTGTCATTATTTTATAGATCAGGATATTCACCTGTAGAGCCCTCTAAATATATCTTATGTGGTATCTGACTAGCCTAAACTGGGTCCACACTCATTGAGGGGAAAAGCAGTGAGATTAAATCCATAGCTCTATTTTTTGAAGTCACTGAGTTCTGTCTATAGGAAAAAGAATGAGAAAACTTTTCTAACATAGACCAAATAGCAGACTGGCAGCTTTCATTAACTGAATGGGGCATGAAACAAAAAATGGGTTTCTGAGCCCAATTCAGTTACTGTGGGCTAATGGGTCACTATGTGGTACTTTTCTCTTCCCTACCAACAGCATTCTATAACCTCAAACAATACTATATGTTGAATGAATAGCCTGTGTCTGCCCGCTGACTGCGACACTGCATTGAAAATGTCGGTGATAGCCAAGCTAGGCTATTGATTCACATTGAATTTCTCCTGTAACAGATTCAGTACTTCACCACTGACTGATACTGGTGTGCACTTTGTCACACAGAAGTAACTTCCTGCAAAAATGTAAATTAGAATTTTTAAAAGGTGGCTCCAGGCGTCCTTAGTGCCTCACATAGCTAAAGCGCAGTGAAGTGATTTATGGTGCCTGACCTGCCCACTATCATGAGCTCTCTGTCCCTGGCCTGTGGCCGCAGCCGTGTCCAGATGTCCATGGTGAAGAGGGTGCTGCTGCTGTTGAAGATGGAGGCCAGTGAGCTCATCAAAGCAGCCAGCATCACTGCCAGCATCAGGCCTCTCAGACCTACACCGCACAGATACAACAAGCTAAGCTTAATAATGATTCATAATTCTTTCTAGGCTTTTACACTCTTTCAGATTTACAGTACTATTTTTGCAGAACATTCTGAAAACTTTCAGTCAATGGTTTAGGAATCCCAGTTGAAAATTTGGAACATAATGCATTGGGCATGCTGGGTTTACATTACCATTTGGCATGACTGAGACCACGAGTTTAGGATAGGCTATGTTGGAGCAGCCCACTTCAGTACCACATACTTCCTTACAGACCTCAGGCACAACACAGCCCACCTCATCTGGGGAAGAAGAATTGAAATCAGAATAGAATATCACTCCCCTGTGGGCAACAAGGTTCAACAATGTAATGTCATGCAGCAAATACCGGTATTTAAGACAGCTATTCCGTAGTAAAGTTAGTGAATTATTGTCTAAAATGACAGTGTTTTGCACAGCAGGTTCACTGACCAGGGTACAGCACTCGACTGATCATGCCTGGGAACACCATGAGGAACATAGGGAAGAGTTTGAGGTAGCCGCACATGATGCAGCCTGCCTTTACATGGGACAAGCTCTTAGCTGCCAAACAGCGTTGCACTATAACCTATTGCCACACAACATAAGAAAAGATGAGATGCAGATTATAGAATGTAATATCACCTAACAGTGATCAGTAACATATTTACAGTATTGTACTTTGATACTTAAGCACCAAAACATGCCAAAAATCTTGTGAAATAAAAAAAAGCTGTTGAGTTGGAGTGGTACCTGGTACTAAGTAGTTTTAAGGAGATACTAAGGCACTTATCTGGTGAAAACGTTAAAATTTTATGGGCAAATTATTAAAAATCTGCACTTCGACAATCAGACTTTTAGCCAAAATGCGTCAAACTGCATGTTTTTAATTATGATTTGCCCATAACTTTTTCACCAGATGAGTGCCTTGATATCTCCTCAACACTTTATTTTGTGAAATGATTGGGTAACAAGCAACTGATTTGTGCCCAAGTGTTCTTTGAATAAGAAGACAGTCTAAGACTCTGAGCAGTTTATGTTTAGAGCAGACAGGATGGTTTCACCTGGTCAGTGCACCAGTACCAGCCTCCGTTGATGGCGATGCCCAGAAGTACTCCAGGCCAGGGTAGATCACCTGAGGCAGCATCTCGGAAGAGATTGAAGGCATCTGCACGGGGGGTATAACACTGCTCTGAAATATTGTAGCGTAGAGGATCCTGGGATTCTATAAGGGAAGGTATGGCTGAGCTGTACTTCTCCAGCAAGGCGTTGTAGCCCCCGACTTCAAGGAAAGCTATAGGATGAGAGTGATTGTAGGGTGAGTTCTTTTAGATGTGTATCGTGAGTATCATTCTCAGACTTTTTAAATTCAGGAGAAGCAGCTTGTAAAGAGATAAATTAGATGTCAGCTATTTGTACTTGTTTATTTATCGTTACTTTCATTATGAAATATCTTAGCAAGATGCGTTACATGGTGCAAACAACAAAAACGGAAAAAGACGAGCCAAATCATTCGGCCATTTGTGTTACAGCCTGACCAGTGGGTGCATTCATCAGGACTCACAGAAAGACATGAGAACAAAGGCGCCAGCAATTATGACGAAGGTCTGCACAGTGTCCGTGTACATCAGAGCAGCCAGGCCACCTAATCAGCAAACAGTTCATCAGGGAAGTGACAGATTTAACAGGGTACTGCATTGTTGCAATGGTTGGCAACAAACATGTTGTTTTTCCACTTGTCGCAATCACAACTCGAGCAAGTCGCTTTTCCATTGCAATGAATTAAGTAGGCCTATGCTGTATTGTGTGTTGTTGAAGTCAAAAATAAGATATGGTGTGTCGCTTTGCATGGACACACATCAGTCACCTTACAACGGCTTAAAATTAAGTTTAGAATTAGATGGACATAGAAAATAGCTTTTTAAAATTAAACATGAATCTAACAAAAGTTGTGTAGCTATGGTCAAATTCTCTCCACTAAGCCCTAAGCATAACCCTCCAATACTTATCTAGAATGAGTCTGCCTTGTGATTGCCAGTTTATGCCAGTTAAGACTTTAGGGCTTAGGGTGGACATTAAGTTTCAACCATTCACTTTTTAGCTATGATCAACAGTACTCACGTATGATTATTAAATTCATGTTATGTGTGGATTATGGATAATGCGGTCTGTATAACCTGTAACAGTGTAGAGGGCAGTGATGCAGAGGAGAGCAATCACAGCCACGTAGATGTTCCAGCCCAGAGCCTGCTGAATGAAGACCGCCCCAGAGAACATGTCCACCTGGAGGCAGTGAGAACAGGAAAGAGATAGAGAATGCTTAGTATGTTTTGCATACAATAGACCAGAGCAGATCCATATCATGTTATCTGATTGTGGTATTCACGTTTATGGCACTCTAGAGGCAGTACACAAAGCCCACACTCACACTTATCTTTGTGAAGATGTAGAGAAAAAGAGAGATGACAGACAGATATAAACTGATTCTTGTCCCCCCAAATCTCTTCTTCAGATACTGTGGCATAGTGATGACCTGTGAGCAACAAAGAGGTACTGTGAAACACACAAAAAATAGCCATATTCAGTCCCAATTGATTGTGTGTGTGTGTGTGTGTGTGTGTGTGTGTGTGTGTGTGTGTGTGTGTGTGTGAGAGAGAGAGTGAGAGAGAGAGAGAGAGAGACCTTCAACATTGCAGGGAAAGATTTCTCTAAAATCTATTTTTTAAGGCACCATTTGCAAAAATAGAATGTGTTGAATTACAAAGATAAAACAAAACTAAGTTATGATTTTTTTGTGGTGTGATTTTCCATGGTATGATGAAATCATGAGTTACCCCAGCTGTCAGGTAGACAGGAACAAAGAGCCATCCTAGAAGTAGCACAATAAATATAGCCTGGCAGGATGACAAACAAATAAATACAAAACAAATGATTTATCGGTCATTTAGTAACTTTTGAACGCATTTGACTTTGAAATATGTATGAATGAGTCAGTAAATCAAAGTATTTATAGTCAGCTACTCACATTCCATTCAAAACCTCCAACAGCTATTCCACTGGCAGCTCCTGTTCCCGCAAGACCAACAAAGTGTCCACTGCCAATGTTGCTGGCAAATAATGATGCACCAACCTGTAGATGAATAACAACAACAACAACTTCTTAATCATCTCATTAATCACCGTAAACTGAAATCTGTGATGTCTGTGGTGGGACTCACCGGCCACCACACCATGGTCCGTCCGGCTAGGAAATAGCCACCCACTGTTCCACGATTAGTTCTGAACATGGACTACAGATAGAGTAGATAACTGTGGTCTCAGATATGTTCTCTGATTTACATTGTAATTAAATATTTTACATTGTTATTAAAAATACAGATTTTTCAAATATACAAGTAGATAAACTTTAAAAAAAAAACTTACCCAAACACCAACTGCAATAACCAGGACAAAGTATCCAATAATGACAGCAATGTCTGCTGGATTGTTGATGGTCACCTTCTCTGTGGCCTCGGGTGACGGTGTTGGCATGTTTGCAGCAGATTCAATGGCTATGTTCACAAACTTTATACAATGTGCTATGTTGGAACAACTAAAACTAAAATATTTTAACCCAAGTTTGTCCAAAGGAGACCATCACACAGTTGCAAGACAGTCACACAGGCAAATAGGCTGTTTCATGAGAACATGACAGGGAGTCAGGTGGACTTTTGGCCACTTTTGCACAAGCTGATGCAGGGGTTTATTAATGACTATAATAATTAACACGTTTGAACCAGAGTTTTAGCCAAACAAGCATTCAGGAAAGTCTGAATGATTAGGTTAGAGGGCCCTTAGTACCCTATAAACCCTTATTTGAGGACAGGCATATTGAAGTTTTCAACATTAATGGTAAGACGTCACATCTCATCCTCCAAATTGAACCCCTCTGCAACTAATTCTGTAAGGGAATAGGATAGCACTGACAATTGTAGCAATTATTAACATCATTAGACAAAACACAAGTTTCAGGATAATGCACTAGGGCCTTAGGCATGTGCTTCAGTTTATCATTTACTATGATAGGCTATGTAACGTGATCAGTTTGGACGCTTCTGCTAAAACGTCTGTCTCAAAGTCAAGCTCAAAATAAAATAAAGTAAAAAAAAAAAAAAACATAAACTGGTCTGACATAATTGAAACATTGTTGTACTGCCTGAGAGACAAGAAGAGTTAATCTCTAGACCTACCTTTACACATTTATTTAAGTAGGCTATATTTTCTGCTTACATTGAGCATATTAACCACTACAAAGAAAAGGAATAATAACTTTAACGCTTGAATAAGCTTGGAGTAAAAAACAGTACGCCTATATGCAGACGAAACCTGGGTATGATATAGCCATGTTTCAGTAAAGGGTGTATGAAGGCTATGATACGTTTAGAAGAAATTCTTTCTGTGCATTTTAAATATCTGCCTTGCGGACATTAGTATGATGAGAATGCCCTTGGAGCTGTGCTTTCGTGCAGAAATCATCTGCTTGAGAAAGACTACCCCTGCTGGACAAAAGTGTGCAGTCGCCTCCTTGCATATGTGTCTACAGTGCGTTGTTTAGTTGGAGTACCATGGAGGGCTAGCGGGTACCTGCGCGTGAGTCAGTGCGACGGAGATGCCCATAGCCGCCACGGAATCCATTTTTATTCGCTTTTGCACAACCAACACGAGGTAAAACAATTATGCTGGCATTAAAATTTCCGTTTGGTTGAGGTTAAATGGAATCATTTCGGTCAATGAGAATGCATGTGTCAAACGTCTGGTCGTCTGTGCCTTTCACTGGTAGAAAGACGCTTGACTAATGTTGTCTTCATCAGAAGAGCCATAATGTACGTGACTTTTGCTGGTGGCACATCCAAATAATATCCTAGCACCTGTGTTCCATGGTGGCAGGCCGGAGGGGATGTGTTTTGTCGATAAGGGAATTGTAACCGACATTCAATGTGTCTTGATGGCTCTAATTATGTAAGAAATAATTGATCTAATGCCCTGCTTGGTGACTCGGGTTCTTGTCGTTTTAGATATATTTTCATCCTAGTGTGACGAAAGAGGGGACAACACCATGAAGCATTTTTTAAGGTAAGCAGATGTTTTCCAGAGCAATTTCTCATGATGATTTGTTATTGGTAATTTCAAAGGTTCCATTATTACTTAGAAGGTCTGTCCAGCAAATATCTGTTCTGCAGGGTGACCCATACAAAATGAACGCAATTGCATCGATGTATCAAAGGAATCCTGCAAACAGTCGGTTCAGAAAGGATGCGTATATTTTAAAAAGATTATAAGCGGAGCGTGAAGCCTCCGCGTAAAAATAAATTATTAATGATCAGGCTATCGGAATGAATGTGGTCTGCCTTTGTCACACAAACGGGAATTGTGAATTCTGACGGTGGTGCATTAAATCATGTGTCTATGATACTGTGACTCAAACAGACTGCAATAAAAGCCAAGCCCCAAACATAACGTGATCCACATAAATTAAACACGCACACATAGAGAGAGAGAGAGAAGGTTTTTTCTATTTCTGTGTGCCCTGTCGCCCCTGCACTAGATTACAGTGGAGTGGCTCATTTTTATTCTGCTCTTCTGTCCTGATTTCTGGAGGCAAATACACACCTCTCCTTCCCATTCATTTTTCCCACTCCTCAAGCCACCTCGCACTCACAGAATGGCTCTGGCCAAACCCCCTATCAGGAACACTGAAGTGTTTTCATTAGCATTGTTACATGCATTGTCCTCTATGGCACCCCAAGCTCTCTGCAGCATTAGTGCCCTAAGTCACCTGCAGCAACATAGGCTTATGTAATGCACCACTTGTCCATTTTGCCGTCTGCTAGCCTCAGGAGAGAAGCCTTCACAAAGTCCTTGAAACACTTATTTTTTTTCCTCACTCTGCACTCCACAAATCTCTGGAAGAAATCACTCATCTGTCTGTCTCCTTCTCTGACACCGTCTTTTTTTTTTCTTTTTAATCTCCTAGGGCCCTGACACAGTTCTTCACTTTCCTCTACTGCAAATTTCTCTGGAGAACTCTCAAGTTTGTGACCAGGAAGCTCACAGGGAGATGTGAGCTCCAGCGCATTTGCTACAATAACAAGCCTGGGGCCAAGAGGACTCTGAAGATTGGTGAGCAGCACATATTCCTCAAAGAAAGGATATGACCTAGAGCCATTTGGTCAGATTACATCATATTTCTCAACTGTCTCTATCACAGAATCACAAAGGCCTTCAAACCCTTTGACATAAAATCTTAGAGCTCATAGCTTTCTCTCTAATAAATACAGTAGTTCTTTGTCTCCTCAGCCTACAGATCCTTATTTCTGAACAAATAGAAGTCTATGTAGAAACAAACACTAGAACCATAAACACTAGAACCATTCTTCATCATTTCCCCATATCTGTCCAGTTAATCTGAGGTTAATTACACCATTTCTTTTCCACACAGAGCATTCTCTTAAGTCCTCCAAAAATGAGGTGGGTGGATTTTTGTTTTACCACGGCTGCCCTTTTCCACACTTGATTATTTTCTGTGTTGAATATTCAGTGAGTGTGATGACTAAGGAGTTGGCTTCGGCTCTCCTCCTGAGGACAGTGGGGAAACCCCTGTGTCTCCCCTCTCTCTCTCTCTCTCTCTCTCTATCTCTCTCTCTCTCTCTCTAACTCTCATCTTGCTCTCCGTATCCTGTCTCCCGCAGGTCCTGCAGTCTGCTGTGGCAGCGAGCCCAGATGCTGTGGAGAGGATCGTCGATGAGATCTTGGATCTAAAGAGGATCAGTCCAGATGTGAACTTGCAGTAAGTCTGCGTTTGAATGAAATAGTGGTGAACTTTTGTTTGGTAACACTTTTTTTTGAAAGGGTCTATATAAGGGTGTCTACATAAGAGTGTGTTATAAACATGATATGACACCTATCATAAACATTGATGACACCTTTTTCATGTTTATGACTGGTGTCATTAAGTGTCATTTGGTGTTTGTACTGTCTGCATCCCAAGTCAGCATTTAAAAATCCAAATGACACTTAATGACAACTGTTATAAACATGAATGAGGTGTCACCCCATGTACTGTAGACCCCTTCAGATGAAGTGTCACCACTATTTCTAAGTCTACATCTATTTCTAAGTCTGAATCTGTTTCCTAGAAATCTATTTCTAGGTCTGCATGCTACATATTCACAAATAAATGGAGGTTTGTCGGTAAACTTGCCGACACTTTGTTCAGGCTTTTAAGGTGCAGGGGTAGCTGTTGAATACCTGTTATCTGCATCTCTCTCCCAACAGGCTGGGCATCTCTCTGCAGGCTAGCCTCTTCCAGATCATTGGCTACAGGGGTCTGGTAGCTGAGGTGGAGAAGCTGCGTCGAGAGCCGTACGACTGTGAGAACACCGATCACGAGGACATGCTTCTAAAGGTGAGGGCGGGGCCAGGGACAGATAAAAGCCAAGTCAAGTCAAGTCAAGTCATGTAGCACATTTTAACACAGCACAGTGGATCCAAAGCGTTTTACAGTGGAAGGGGGGACCTCACTAACCACCACCAATGTGTAGCACCCACCAGGTCGATGCACGGCAGTAGGCGCCAAAACTGTCACCACACATTAGCTTGAGGTGGACAGTGAGGGAATGGCTAAATGAGCCAATTGCAGTGGTGGGATGATTAGGAGGCAAGATTGTATGAGCCAGGTTGTGACTTAAGCCAGGACACCGGGGAACCCCCAACTCTTTGCGACAAGTGTCGTGGGATCTTTTATGACCCCTGTGAGTCAGGACATGCAAACAGAAATCCTTATTGCACAAAAGAGCCTTTCAAATCCTTCAGAAAAAGAATCTCTCCTCAGAGAGACAAGAATTTGATTCGTGGAAGCTCTCGTGCTCTCACATAAGGGCCCTAAACTTCTAGATTTTTGAAGTTCTCAGAGAGCTTGTCGAAGGACATGAGTGTCTGTGCTACTGAGATACAAGTAGAAGACAGTAACCAGGCTGTTTACCACTGTAAGCCACTATAAATTATAATATAATAATAATATAATTTATAAATATAAATTGAATCCTTCTGTGCAGCTCTGGAAGTCTCTGTGCCCAGAGGTTCCTCTAAGTGGACGCATCTCCAAACAGTGGAGTGACATCGGTTTCCAAGGCAGCGACCCCAAGACTGACTTCAGAGGAATGGGACTTCTGGGACTGCATAACCTGCTGTATGTTTTTGCCACTAAATATTATGTATTTGATTCTATTTACTGGTATTTATCAGTTTTAGTTTGATCACTTGATGTGATCGCTGATAGAGACATATTACTGTAATTTGTAAATTATGATTTCTATGACGTGTTTTGTATTTTTGTGAAGGTATTTTGCGGAACATGACAAAGCCACAGCCCTCCAGGTGCTCCATGATTCTCAGCAACCCAAACACAGGTGAGGAATGTGACCACACACACACACACACACACACACACACACACACACACACACACACACACACACACACACACCTATACAAAGGCATTTCTACACACATGAGCACACACTTCTTTAATCACTTATACTACCATGAAATGTTCATGAATGCTCAGTAGGTATACTGTATATCATCACATTACAACTTATCCATCCAAATACATTCAGCGCTTCATTGCATTCCACAGAAATGTCCAGGACTTGCTGCCTATGTGGTGGAGGCATAATAGATTGGCTGCATGTTGACTTTCCTTTGGCACCTATATTAACATATTAAAGCAATCACACTCCCTGTGTAATACATGTGTATCAGGTGAGGTTGAACTGCACTGCAACCAACCACAGATCAGTTAGAGAATACAAGAAATATAAAAAAAAATTCTACAGTAGTCGCGCAACAAGCCTGTTCTGCTTCCGCTACCCACGCAGTGAGTCCAGGCCGGAAGACATTTTCACACGCTGTTTGCTTTCATTGAGTTGCAGCAACAACCATGACAGAATGATTTGTTCACTCACTTTCATGTTGCTTAAAGTTTTTTTGTTCACAGTGTGAGTATGGAGTCTCTGCTTTGTGTCCTCTTCTTTACTGGCGTGCTGCTTTGCCTGTCATTATACAGTAGCAGAGGCCATCACTTTGCCTGTGCGTCTCTTCTTTTGTGGCACCTTCTTTTCACCCCTCTCTCCCACCCCTCACATTTCATTTGCCTCATCTTCACCATGACACACACAGGACCCCTCCCTCCGCCGAGCCCAGGTAATACACACACCCTCTCTCTCTCTCATACACACTCATGCAGTCTCACACTCATTTCTTTTAACTCACAAAGATTATGTCAGTTGTCAGTTGATTATGTCAGTTGTATTTTTATTCATTTGTTTATTGTATTTTTATTCATTTGTGTATTTATTTAGTTAAATATTGCCAATTCCACAGAAAATTGACTTCTTTGTCATGCCCACAATGCCTATAAAAATGAAACAAAAATCATTCACATTCAAGCACGGCTACAAGGAGTGGTCGAAGGGTGGCAGTTGCCACCATAAAAATATTTTCTTGCCACCACGTGATTTACTTTCTGAATTGTTCTCCCACTGAAAAAAATCTGGAGCCGCCACTGTTCACATTATACAATTTAAAGGATTTTAGTTGGTGTTAGGGATAAGGAAAATTAATTTCTGTGTTTTTTATTTATTTATTTAAGATCCATGTAAATTTCTCATATAAACGTTTTCAGTAGGATTGTGTGCACCTCTGTGATTAGCTTTTTGCATTTGACAGAATGACTAGCTGCAGGTGCTGTGTTTTGCTGTAGCAAAAGTAGGGAGAATAGAATTCTGATCTGATTATCTATCTATGTTTGTCTTTGTGCTGCGCAACGACTCAGCAAGATGAGCAAAGCGGAGTGGGAGAAAAACAGTTTTGACAAAGCCATTGGGTAAGTACTGTAGCCGCTGATCTGCACTGAGAATGTTCAAACGCATCCACACACTCCAACTGAGGACAACTCTGCTACTGGCAGACAGGAGGATGAAACAGAGAGTGAGAGAGAGAGAGAGAGAGAGAGGGGGGGGGGATGAAACAGAGAGAGAGAGCCACGCACATGTCTGTCAGGTTCTTCATCTCTCATTAGATTGGCACTAGTAGAGACGCATTTAAACATGGTCTCGCTCTTGCTTTGTCTTTCTCTCTTTTTCTCGCTCTCTCTTCCCTCTCACCAGTCAAACACACACACACACACACACACACACACAGAGTCAGCAGGCAGCTCCCAAAAAGTAGTGTGACTGATAAGATGTTTGATGCTTGCTCACACATAAGCACAATTCCAATGTTTTCCCTTCATTTTGCTTCAAGGACATGACTTTTATACCTTCAATTCAAATTAAATGATAGAGATCTACAATTTTTACCTCTTCAAATAACCCCTTCAGCACTGGAAAATGAAGCTTTCCCCATTGAAGGAAAAGTAACTCTTTGAAAGTGAAAATGAGTTTTCAGTACATCTACTGTAGTCATGGTAAAAGGGTAACCTAAGACTAAATATTGGAGTTCCTGTTCATGGATTTCTATTCAGGATGCATAATGTTTTCGTTTTGGGAACTGTATCAGAACAGCATGGATTGGATGTTGACTGTCAAATTTTGTATCAAATATAATTAATGTAAATACTCATGATGTTTTCCTTGAAGGTTCTCTTTTGCCATCGTGGGCATCAACATCACAGAGCTGGTCTACTCCCTGTTGGTGAGCGGCGCTCTGAAGACGCACATTTATAATGTGGCACCAGAGATGCCCAGTCTGGTACACTTCCAGCAGACCTTCTGTGAGTAGTCTTCCCACAAATAGCTGCATTGACTGCATTGATCGTTTCTATTTTTGATTATTTTTTTCATTCATTCATTTTTTCTTTCTTTCTGTCTTTTCTTAACCCTTTAATTGTCAGCTCAACCGATTGGTAGAGCACACTCCATTTATCAATCTTTCTTTCCTTCCCTACTCTCTCTTACCCTACCTTTGTAACCTTTACAGTTTACTGTTTATCTGTCACAATAAACACACGATAGTAATAATTATTGGCTTCCCCCCTACTTCCCTTTTCAGGTTACCTCATGCAGGAGTTCCATAAGTTCTGGATCAATGAGAACCCATGTGACATCATGGAGTTCAACCGCATTCGTGAGAAGTTCCTGCGCAGGGTGACCAAGCAGCTCAAGAACCCCAACATGGCTCTGTGCCCTCACTCCCCTGCCTCTGACCTCCACCTCATCAACCTGTGATCCTATTAAACAACCCCCCCAATCCATCACTGCCAAATGCTTGTGCCAAAATCCCATCTCAGTGCATGCTGGTGATCACTATTATCCGTCATTACGATTGCTGTTGGCCAACTCTGGTAGTTTAGACTTAAAATTCATTGTCAGAAATATTTTACAAAGTAGATTCCTGTGAACAACAACAACAACAAAAAAAAACATGCCAGCTCAAATTGAAAGTAGTGGGATCAAATAGTTTCTTTTCTCTTTGCAACCTACTGTATACTGTAATCTCCAACACATATAATGGGATGTCAAGTGTGTTGTGAATGATAAATTTGCAGCTATGAATGTCTCTTTTGGCTGGAAGTGTAATTGTTCCTTAAAAAGCCCTAGCTTTTGCAAAGGCGTTCTCTCACAAAGGATCCACCAGCTAAAAGCTGATAGCCAAAAACCCTTAAAATGTAGTTCAGTTGGAATTCTCTTACACATCTTTTTGGAAAAAAGGAACTCATTTTAACAATATGTAAAGTAGTATGTGTTTGGCCTTACAATGAACAATGTTAAAACAATAGTCATTTATTTATTTTATTGACTATTTATTGTTTCCACACACATACATTTCACGTCAAATTCACTAATTCTAACATTGCATTCTTGTTTAATGATTGTCTTGCTTTTATTGATTGTGAAAAAAACAATGTATGCTCACAATGTTATGTACATTTTTGCTTAGTTTAATTCAAAGATTGTCTCACCAACAATGATTGTTTATTTTGGTGCTCATATCTTTTCATGCTAATGCATTTATAATGTTTCATTTTTATGAAAACTCACTTCCAAGTATGTCTAAAAGGGGGATGTGTTCATACTAGGCCTACTAAGATAAATAACACACAATCAGAATGATGCTTTGTAAACCTTCATGATAACTTCTTTGGTGGTAAACTAGGCTATAGACATAGAGTTATTTATCTGATATATCTGTTGTAATCGCTTCTCTTTGGAGAGTGTTGTAAAGCTTATTTTTGAGTGGCAACCACTAAAATACTGCTTGATATTTAGCTTTTGTAGCATGCTAAATCCCTCTGTAAATGTCAGTTATCCTCATTTTCTCTGAAGCTCAAGGCTGGATTGGTTTGGTCCATTGAAATGTGAGCTCACACACAAACACGCGCACACACACACACACACACACACACACACACACACACACACACACACACAGGGAGGAGTAAGAATATGCACAAACACACAACACACACACACACACACACACACAGAGAAAGAGAGAGTGAGAGTTCAGTTATCACTACAAAGTCCTATATATTTTATTTTTGCAATGTAAACTGCCCCCATAGATTTATAGAAGGATATTTGCTTGCTGTCTATTTTTTTCTGGTGCAGCTTCTATTCCTGACATCATGTTATGGGTTGGTTTCATATCACAATCATGTTAGGTTATGCTTCATTTCAAATAAAGGTAATATCTGTGAATTGTAGCCCATGTGATTTTCTAATTAGAATTGAAGAGTTCTTGATTTTTCAATCATCATCTAATTTGCTGTAGTTATTGTGTGGGCAACGCCCTTATAACTTAAACTGGAGTGTGTAGTATGCACATAGTGTCATAGGTGTAGTATGATGCTAGAGAGGCTTGTGTTCTTCATAGACTGTTAAAAAAAAAAAAAAAAACCGCGTGATGTCACATCCTGGCCGCGCTCCGTATACTTCCCTCAGGACTACTGCACATGCGCGTGTGTTTTCCGGCTCAGTTTTGTGAAGGCGGAGTCACTGCTGTCCAGGGTGCTGAAACTGTGAGTACAACATAATGACGGCGGCTAAATTTTACTATCACAGCTAGCTGCTGCCTGTCCCATGGCCGTTTAATGGTCGTTGCGTACATTCTGCTCATTTCAGATGATAAATTGTGCAAACTGCTGTTTAAAACTTAGCTGCCCTCTTAAATGATAGACATCAGGACGACAAGGTCCTTCACTATTAGGCGGTAATATATTATTTATCACGGTGGACTGACTTCTGAGCTCCCGCTCACTTTTGTTGGCCACGGTCATTGCATTGCACCAAACTGAATACAGTCGCTTTTAGATCAACTCGGAGTTTTGGACAAACACACGCTCTGTTTGTCATTCTAGGTTATCCTGGATGAAAACGTGACTTCGTGTCCTTATTTCGCCTCAGAATGCCGGGCAGGAACATTAGAACGAATCCTTGAATTATTTCAGGTAACGTTGAAATGAGAATCTAAATTCTTTTGTCAATGTGTGTCATCAATTTGCCAAATGGGCTACTTAGAGTACACATTGATGGTGTAAAAAAATCATGTTTGAAAATGCTAGAAACTAGATAACCAGAAAATTAGAAGATAAAGCAACTGAATGCATGCATTCAATATATGTGTTTAAATGCTATTTACCCACTGTAAGATCAAACATTTTCCTCTTGCACATTAAGTTGCTTGATGCATGCTGCATGCCATGTCCTGAAACAGCCTAGCCCCTCCCTGTGCATCTGCACACTCACTTCTGCAGTTAAACTCCCTGACCCCCATCCCTAATCCACACCCACCCATTTCCTCCCACTCTAGACCCTGGAGCCATGGCTGGCCGGTGTAACGGCACTGCAGGCTGGGGCAGTCCTGCCAGGCCTCTGTGCAACGGGGTGTCGGACCGACGCTCCATGCTGGTGGTGTCCGAGGCCCACGGGCAGCAGATCCTTAGTGTGCTACGGGGCTTCAGGGAGAGGGGTCTGCTCTTCGACTTCAGCATCACAGTGCGGGACGAGACCTTCCCCTGCCACCGCTGTGTGCTGGCTGCCTGCAGTGATTTCTTCAGGTCAGTCGTTGATGCATGATGAGATACTTCAGTGATATAATGATGTTGTCCATATTAACAGTTGTATTGGGGGTCTCATAGACTTTATCCATAGGTTTGAAAATGTACAGTATGTCTGAGAACTCCAGCAGCATGTGTGTCTCGTGAATCGGTGCACAGTGGTTCTCTCTCTCTCTCTCATTTCTCTCTCTCTCCTTTACACCTCTCTGCTGTCTTGTAGGGCCATGTTCGAGGTGAACATGAGGGAACGAGATGACGGTATTGTCACAATGAGCAACCTCACATCCCAGGCAGTCAAGGCCTTTCTGGACTTTGCCTACACGGGAGAGATGGAGATCACAGAGGACAACGTGGACATGCTCTTCCAGCTCTCCTCCTTCCTCCAGGTCTCCATCCTCTCCAAAGCTTGCAGTGACTTCCTCATCAAGATTCTGGATCTTTCCAACTGCCTGCAGCTGCTGGCGGTCGCCGAGGGCTACGGCTCTGCACGCCTCCAGTGCCGTGCCATCGAGTTCATCACTCAGAGCTTCCATCCGCTTGCCAGCACGCCCGACTTCCTGGAAATGCCCGCTGCTGTGCTCCGTACCTGCCTGGCAGCCGACACGCTCGACGTGCCCGACGAGGAGAGGGTCCTGAGGGCGCTGCTACTCTGGGTCAAGCACGACCTGGACGCACGGAAGGGACTGCTGCCTGATTTGCTGTCCATCGTCCGGCTCCACCAACTCCCCGCGGCGGTGCTTGAAGAGATGGGTCGGTCAGAGGGCCTGCTGCTGGGGGATGGGGAGTGTGCCAGGCTGGTGGGGGAAGCTCTGGGAAAACTACGGGAGTTCAGCGGATTCTTCCCAGACGCCCGACGGGCCACCACTGAGAGTTACATCTACGTGCACAAGACAGAGGAAAATGGTGAGATTCGCCATGCCTTCTGCTATAACATGAGCACAGACCGCTGGCGTGAGTTGCCTCAACAGGCGGCGCGACTGGCCGACATGCCGGGCTCGTGTTTAGCCAGCTTTGCCGAGAAGCTGTTTGTGACTGGCGGCTGCCACGGTAACTGCTGCCGAACTGTGCGACTTCACATCGCCGAGCCGCACCACGAGGCCAGCGAGGAGGCGTGGTGCTACTGCCCTGTGACAGACAGCTTTAGTGCTGCACCGCCCATGCATAGGCCGCGGACCATGCACGTGTCAGTCACGGCTCTCAATCGTGTCTACGTGATTGGCGGCAAGACGAGGGGTCCGCGCGGGATCAGGAGCCTGCTCGACGTGGAATATTATGACCCCCTGAAGCGCCACTGGCGAACGGTGAGCCCACTGCCCAGAGGGATCTACTTCCCAGAGGCCAGTGCTTGCGGAAGTGTCATTTACACGCTGGGCTCAGAAGTAGAGATCGCAGATGTCTTCAATCCCTCGCTGGACTGCTTCTTCCGTTACGATGCTGTCAACGACCAGTGGAGCCAGCTGGTGGCCGAGTTTGGACAGTTCTTCCACGCGACACTGGTCAAGGCCGTGCCCGTCAATGAGACCCTCTACCTGTGCGACCTGTCTACGTACAAGGTGTACAGCTTCTGCCCAGACACATGTGTCTGGAAGGGCGAAGGCTCTTTTGAATGTGCTGGCTTCAACGCTGGGGCCATCGGAGTCAGAGACAAGATCTACATCCTGGGCGGGGACTACTCGCCAGACGAGATCACGGACGAGGTGCAGGTGTACCACAGCGGGCGATCAGAATGGGAGGAAGTGGCACCTATGCCACGGGCCCTCACCGAGTTCCACTGCCAGGTGGTCAGCTTCAACCGCTACAGGGATCCCTGGAGGTTTGACGAAGCGCCGGACGTGCCGTGAAATCCATTCATGGCCACCCACTGCAGGGATGAAACACACTGCACTTATGCCCTCTCCTTTACTCTCCCATACAATAGTGTCATGAAGGAGAATTACTATTTTAATGTGTCTTATACTTTAGATTCATTCTATTTTATGAATTTTATTTATTTGACTATTTAATAGTCAGGATTTATTGACATTTGACATTTTTACATTTGATTTGTCATATTTGATTATAGCATTTAATTTTTTACTGTTGCAAGTAATTCCATTTTCTCTGTATGTCATGTTGTTTGTAGCAATTTTGCAGTCACAAGGGGAACATTTGGTTACACTTTTCAACATAAGAGCGACATGAACCTGCCATAAACATGACATGACGTGCCATAAACATCTAATGACAATTCCGAATATTTATGATTGTTGTCATTAAGTGTTATTCGGCTTTTGTAATGTCTTAACCCTCAAACAGCATTGACTTTATGTTACAAAAACGAATGACACTTAATAAACAGTCATAAACAGTCATTTTCATTACATGTTCACGATATGTGTCATGTCATGTTTATGTCGCTTTTATGCTGAAACCTCAAGTAAAGCGTTACTGAACATTCTTATGTTCATGTCATCAGCCATGCATAGTATCAGGCCCCTCCTATGGAGGCATGCACAGTAACGGCCTGTTACTGTCCTTCAGCCCCTACAAGAGCCATATAGAAACTGTCCATGTAGGATATTTAAAACCACTGAACAGGGGAAAGAATATTTAGTTAGTTATTGATCACCAACTCATCTGTCTTTTTTGATCTCCCCAAGTCATCCAACCATTCCTTGCTGTCCATTCACAGTATTTATGCAAGAAACAAACAAACACGAATTTCACTTCTCAGCTAGACTCGAAGTCATTTATGCACAGACTTTCACACTAACAGACTAATATCTGTGTAGTCTCTGAAAATAGTTCTGTAGTTGTTCAATGCAAAGTGTGGTGTGTAAAGAAATAAGCGGGCTGTAATGCAGGTGTGATGTTTAGCTGCCAGCTGATAGCTTGTTGTTTGCTACGCTTCTGTCTTTGTATATTTGCACAGCCCCATCGCCGTTGTGTCTACAGTGCCTATGTGTGTGAATGCCCATGACCTACCAACCATCTAAACAATTAACAAGCACTAACAAGTTACTCTCGGAAGTTCATGTGCAATGCTGCAACCACAGAGAGAATATAAAAGTCCATATCTTATGATCCCCAAATACTGTACATTACGTCTCTGACAGATAGATCACATTAAAGAAAGAATTAAAGCCAACTGTTTTCCTTCAACTCATATGCTCCAAAATGCACCGACCCTATTTACTGGATAATTTTTTTTTTTGCACAAATGCAATAAAACGATTGATGAAATTATTCTGAGTGTCAGATACTGTACTCACCAACCCCTCACTGCCTCTAGTTTATAAATATTGCTACCGGGGAGAACCGTGTCTTGTGTAAGTCCTGGCTCTGCCTACTGAGATAATATTGTATAAGGGGTGGGATTTTTCTAAGGTTGATGTAATATATTTTAAAGTCCCAGACAGTGCATTAAACATTTAAACAATGAGGCCTAAATTTTAAACAAGCTACTGTAGGCCTTACATAATACATTAACTGTAATGGAAGCAGTGTTTTACACTGTACATGACATAATTTCCCCTGCCAACTCCAAAACTATATAACTCTTATGTAATACAGTAATACTGTGTGTGACAATAATGTATAATTCAGTAAAACGTGAGACAGTACACAGCTCTCAGTAATGTTATAGTCATTTTAATCATTTGCCTTATGCCATCTAGACAATGACAGACTACATTCACTCTACCTCCTCTACCTGTTTTAGACGCATAAATATACCATAACACAATACAGCAGGATTTGTGACCATGACAGAATACAGAGAAGAAATATAGCTTAGGATAAAAAACATTACAAAACAACAATCCTTATGCTATTTCTAGTTGTTAAAAGGCTTGCCCTAGCCACTGGTTATTCAGGACAGTCTGAAGCATCACATATAAAAAAAAGTTATGCTAAAAAACTGATTGCCTGAGGGATTAAATGCAGCACTTTGCTTTGGGTGTTTCCTTGTACTCCCTGACAGTCTGGATTTGACCTCATTCTGCTACGATAGTTTCAACACCCACAAATCCGGCACCCCTCCCTCTCCCAACCCTCCACCAACACCCCTCATTTCTCAATCTTGGTACGTCTTCACAAGTAGCCACATAAGCAGCACTGTGATGAAGACAATCATGAAGTTCAGGAAGAGCTCCTGTGCGGAACGGTCCATTCTGCCAAGGATGGGGGAGGAGGAGGCTCCAACGTTGAAGATGAAGGCTGCAGCACTGGTGTCAGGGCCACACTCTTGCTGTAGGAGTAGGTTAGTCTTACCCGCTCCACCTCAGATCTAGTAAGAAAGATTACAGCATCGAAAATTATTTATGAAATTAATTATGAAATGATTTAAAAGAAACTACTGGAACTCCTTTGGGAGAGTGGGTCATTCCTTTCTCAAACTCTGCAGCCCAGTGGTAGTAAAACTAGTCAAACTAACTTCATGTACATGTAACAATGCAAATGAAGATACAATGAAACAGACTTTCTCTTTGTTGTAGCTAGCTATAGGCTCAGGCAAGTTTCCTCATATAGTGTCAGAGGGTATACACTTACCAACTGCATCTCATAGTATTTTTATTTTCTGTTAAGCACCTCCTCATTACCACAATAGAGCATGTTGTGAAGCAACACCTCAGAACATAGGGGGTCAGAGGCTCTTGTCTCACATTCGGCTTTTATAAATACACACACAGACCCTGCGGATTAATCTAGGATTTTCTGCTGTTCCCCCAGCAATGGTCCACCTGTTAGCTTTGAGCTGGAGCCCTCTCATATGTCCCCTCCCTAGAGAAGCAAAAATCCCCTGCATTGACAGCTTGTTGGCCTGAATAATGAGCACATAAACACCTTCACCTCTAGTCCATCAGCAGTTCTTTAGGAGCAGACATCTTGTGTATGTTTACATTCTTTAAAGATTTTTTTGACATATTTGCATTACTACATCAACAATATATACAGTATCTGTTTGACTTTCTAAAACAGTACGGAACCATAGAGGTAGGCTAAGTCCTGCTGTGTGATATTGCGCTCGTTTTTGTTTATGTTTACATGTTTCTAACCAATACGTCCTCAAAGTAACTTTCAATACATTTGTACTAAAGACCAAACAAAGCTCACCAGAGAGATAGGTCAAACTAAGCTGGTCCTTGAGAAATTCTCCCTATTGTTTTGTTATTTTTTAGAGGACAGGCTGTCCTTGTTTGGTTCCACCTAACCATGAATGAAACCATGAAAATGAACCGGGAGTATGTTGACCAGATGAGGCCAGATGTTTACTTACAGAATAGTCAGGAAATGGAGTTAATGGAGTTAGGAGGTGAAGATGGAGGTGAGGAGTTATTTGCTACAGAATGCAAAAAGTGTTGTGTTAGAAATCACTTATCTAGTTATCCTACCTCTACTGGTGAAAAGGCCAGCTAAAACCCACTGAGGGAGAATTCAGAATAGTGGAGGTCTTACCTGGTTGACCTCACACGATAAAGTTATCAGATTATGTGGGACATCAGAGCTTTCAAATTTAAGGAGAAGTCCAGTTCCTCTCTCTTTTGCTTTCTTTCCCTCTTTCTTTGTCGGTCCCTCTCTGTTTCTGTCTTGCACCCAAGTGTTTCTGCCACGGAGACTCCCACCCCAACCCCCTAAAGTAGCCCAGAGCCAGGGCACCGCCCCGAGAGATGACACAGGCATTTGGTGATTCCATACAGGAGGTATTTAAACCCACATTTGAAGGTGGCCAGCTCAGTCCACATCCTGGGAAATAAACTGTACAGTAGGCTTGGGGGGTGGGGGGGCTTAGCTTGGCTTGTGGATTTTCTGTACGAGAGGGGAGTCTCTCTGATGGAGCCATCCTGATGGAATCTGACAGAGATATATGAATTCCTCTTCCTGTACAGTCAATACATGCAAAGTTATTTTTAAACTATCCTCCATTGTTTGTAGGATTAGAGGCCGTTCAGACCACTGGCTGACATACGAGACACATGCATTCATGTGAGTCAGTCCTTCATATTCTGCTGTTATCATATGGGTGCATAAGGGACATACAGGAGATTCTTCTTCCAAATATAGGCTTCCTGTCATATCAGACCTGGTGCTGAATAGGTATGTGATTAAGACTATAGACCCATAAGGACTACACTGGTTGTTGCCATCCTAATACAGAATAACCTTGAAACCCAATATGTCAGAGATGCTCTGAACAGGGATGCAGGGTCTGAGGCCAACAGCAGACAAGCTTGATTTATTTACTGTTATTTAATCGTATTTAGAATCCACTTAATGAGAGGATCATCATAGCGATGACAGTCTCACAGCTCCAGAGGCCGGTGGGCAGTGGAGTCATTCAATGTCTGCATGGCAACAACCTGGTAACTCCCAAACAACCCCCTAGATAGTTGCTAACAGTTTACCCATGACCGTATATCTTCCTTCCTATCATCTTGACTTTGACTAACATTTATATCTGGCATTCGGTCACATAAAAACAATCCCTGAACAGAGCCTCCGCCAAGCAAGTGATGTAACTGTTCTCCAACATCTACAGTACGTGAACAAAAGCAGAGACTGGCCTGAGCTGACTTGCCCATATCAGGTTATGTTATATTCAAAGAGATGACGGGTGGTCGGCCTTTCATCACCATTCATCATGAGTGGAGGATGAGATGCCCTTGCTACATAGGTCAACATAAGATCACCTCAAAGTTGTGTATTTAAAATCAGTATCAACATAAGTGTCAACAAACATACAATGCACTGATACTTTCTAATCATCTGTAAATCATATATATATAATACATACAAATGTATTTGTCACATCATAATTCAGGTGTCATGCCAGTCAGCCAATGTTCAACAGGAAAACAGGGGATCTCAATTATGTGAAATAAATGCTCAAAAAGCCCACAGAGGAAGCCTGGAATGTGTTACATCCCACTGGTGGAATTATCAAGTTACACTGTCTTAATAACATCTCTATAGCATTTGCTGCATTTACAATTACAAGATGTAATCAGAAATATGGTTTGCATGCATACAGTGCATGCATGCATGCTCCACACCCAGTGCTAATGTCACGGTGACCTGACTTCCATCTTTTAAGTGGGTCTCTAGGGAAAAGAAGAGCTCTGAATCACTATTTTAAAATCAAGGCCCTGGTTTCCATGGTCAGTGGCAATTAAAATACAAACACGTTCCAGGGGAGTCTTGGCACCTTTTAGGTGACATGTGGAAGAGAGGTATTGGAAAACAGGCACAAGTGGAAAACTTAAAACGTTTGTCTATGACGGGGATGAGAACTACGCCATGCTCAGTATCCATATCAAGTGTACACCATCTAGGCCAGGGGTGGGCAATTATTTTGGTCGAAGGGCCACATTGGCGTTTAGATTTTCACTAATGGGCCGGGTGTTAACCGTCAACTGTTTCATGCCGGTAAATTGGGAAGTCTCCAAACCAGTAGCCTCACTTTCTTCAGAGGACATGTTAACATACAGGGTTAAAAGGGGGGATTGGTATTTCATGACTACAACAAATTTGATAATTTAGGCCTATAATCTAAGTCTACTTGGCTAAAAGATAAATTATTCTACTTTGGGAAGGCTCCGCGGGCCGGATTAAATAGCTCAGCGGGCCGCATGTGGCCCCCGGGCCTTAGTTTGCCCAGGCCTGATCTAGGCTTTCTATCAAGTCCAACAAAGGAATTGACATAATGAGTCTATGTCGGAAGCGACACTGATGGCACTCGCTCACATATAAAAAGTGCATGGCCTCTTTCCCCACTTTGATTGTTTGTCACACTATACAGAATAAAAGCAATAACTGAATAAACTTAATCAATAGATGTAAGTGAAAAAAGCATGACCATGCACGTTGAGGTGGGGGAAAAAAGGATCTGAGGAATACTTTGTCCCCTACAACCCCAAGAACCAGAGTAGCTTGTGGCAAGAGCCAGTAGCCCAGTTCCTAAACAGACACCATGGTTATAGCTTGAACCTGTTGTGCTCTACTGAACTGATTGCAGTAATCACCTCCACAGCATGGTCTCCCAGGGAACCTGGCTGTCCTGCGATCAACAACAGCAGCACCAGGCCAGACCGCTGTTTGACTCACTTGGCCCAGACTGCAAGGATCACAGGCCTGCATCGCTGCCAGCGGGGCCAGGGCTGTGTGATGGTTTTGGACAGGTGAGAGAGAGGCCATGGGGCTTTTGTTATGAAACTTGACAGATCCTCTCTGGATCCTCCTCTCTTTGCTCTTGTGGAGCAGGGGTTGGTGGGGTTAGTGTGTGTGTGTGTGTGTGTGTGTGTGTGTGTGTGTGTGTGTGTGTGTGTGTGTGTGTGTGTGTAGTGTGTCTCTGTGTGTCTGTGTGTGTGTGTGTGTGTGTGTGTGTGTGTGTGTGTGTGTGTGTGTGTGTGTGTGTGCCATGCTGCAGGGAATACCAAACAGAGAGCTATGCATTAATTGAGTCCTGAGAGACATGAGGACTGAACACACACAGGTCCAGATCAGCTTAGAAAGCGTCTGCCGACTAGAGCCTGGGGGGAGATGGGGGAATTAAAAGGGTGATGAAAACGCTGGAGCCTCTCACAGGACTTAGACACTGTTGCACAACCCAGGTCCTTTTTGGACCAAATTCAATGTCTTCATTGTTTGTTGCTCTAATTCAGCAGTTCACTGCATGATCTTAGAAACTGAAGTTACCAGTTTACTCAAGTTTCAAGTTCAACATTCATGATGTAACCAAAAATCATTACAATTAACACCATTTTTGGATATCTTGAACATGGCTATGTTGATAAAGTATATAGAAAAGACCTTTTCATTTCTGCCTAGATTAAACTCCACCACCACTACCATGTATAAAAGAACTTAAACAGATACAACTAATTGCATAATAAACTGCAAATAACATATCACATGGAAAGAATCTGCTCAAGGTGAGAGCAATTAACCCAGGTGCCACTGCATATAGGCTAGATGCTGAAAAGAAGAAAAGGCCTCAGGACCATAGCCAGAATGTGTGGAGAATGGTGGCTCCAGGAGAAAGACAATATCAAAGGGAAGGCAAACAGGTGGTCTGGATCTCCTATGGGACTCTGGGAGTATACAATATCCAGTTTGGGAATGGTTTGAACACATTTGTGCACGGACTCATTGTCCTTGGGCAAGATGGTGAAGTACAGTTATGTTGTGAAAAGTGATACTGTGCCGGCAGGCAGCCACTAGCCTGGTGTAAAAATAGTCATAAGTGCAGTTTTTGGCACTATTTAGCTTTGAGAGCTTTAGAGAGTTAAAGGGGAATTCCGGTCAAATTTCAACAAGAGCTCTATTGCTCAAGCTACTTGAGATTAGCCAATATTGAAGACGCAAGACATTTTGGTCCAACCATAGGCCTAGAGGTTTCCTTGAACAGAGAATAAGCCCTGACAGTTAACCCAATGGGGCAAGTTTTCAAAACTGTGTTTACAGCATTAAACATGCTCCAAATATCACCCCAAAAGTTATGCAACATCATCGGACACATTACAACACAGAATTGTATTAATAGTGTATGTCTACAAATGGCTGGAAAAGTGGTTAAAACTGTGTGGTTATGCAAGCAGCCAAATATTGTTTGTTTACAAAACGGTTTTTGTAACACACACAACGTAGCCTATTGCAGGTGTTTTCAGCAATGCACAAAGGCCACTTGAACTGAAAAACATCCCGGCTCGAGCGCTGGCCTTAGCCTGAGCTGATGTTGATACAATGCGGATCGCTACGTCTGTCTGCTTTCTTCACTAGCCTCAGCTTGCTTAGGCTGCCTTTTACAGATCAGATTTGTTTATGGACGATTAGGCAATGCTCAAGTTAGGTCTTGAGCATTTTCATTGGCTATATGGCTCTCTTACGGTTAACACAACAAATCTCATATCTAGCCTATAAAAGTTAAAAAAAAAGTTGCGAATCAAGCTAAGGTTTGGTTGTGTCTGGTAAAGGAAGCTGACAGACACTAGAAAATATTTACATTTACCGTAACCTAATTATGTAGCCTAACAACTATTTTATTGATACTACTCTGACAAACTCACATGCTCTGTACTGAAAACTGACATACGCGACAATGTTGCCTGCTCTAGGAACTATTTACCAAAGTCGTTTGTTGCACAGGGGAAGGATTTTAAAGTTGGACTATGGAGTCCACCTCAGAAAACGTGAAAGCTGTCAGGAAGACCAAAGAGGAGAAAAAACTTTTACGTAAACAAATTAAAGCCAGTCACACCTTACTGAAACACGAGGGCATCAACACAATTTCTCAGCCAACACAGGTAACAACAGAATGCTGCGAGGTTTTGCTTGCTTACATTGATTTACTCAGGCGCAGCCACTCTCTGGCTAACTGGGGATAACGTTAACTTGATTGTCAACTTGATTGTTTCTTTAATGTTAGGTGGTAACGTGACGTTAATGTTTTTACTTCTGTTAAGTTCCAGAGGTCTTTTTGATATCGGGTAACGTTACTTAATTCTCAAATCCTTGAATTAGCGTCAGCAATCATGGCTTGATTTACTAAGGCTCATGTTTGGACTTCTGATGGTTTGCTCTCTGTTCACGAGTTAAGCTAACGTTAATCTTTATTATATCGCTGTCAACAAATTTAGTTTTTATTTGTCAGCGTTAGCTTTGTAAATTTTGCAATTAACCTTTTTTTGGCATTGTATCACAGCACCTGGTAGTTGCCAATGGAGGACTGGGGAATGGAGTGTGCAGGGGGCAGCTGCAGGACGCTCTGGAGGGAGCAGGCACTTTAACATCACTAATGATGCCCCCAAACAAACCCTATGCATTTGTGACCTACTCTTCGTCCGAGGATGCCCAGAGAGCGCACACTCTCCTCAATGGCCAGCAGTTGGAATGCCAGGACCAGCTGGTCACCCTGTATCTTAGTTTTGTTGAGAGAGGTGAGTAGGCATCTAAATCTAAATGAAAGGTGCACAGGAGTGCACTAAAATTCTTCTACATCTACAAAACGGGCCTTGTCCTCTATGACATGAATTTCATCACTACTTTATGTGCTGATGGTTTTAAAATTAAATCTGAGGATAACCGGCTGTGGTGCATGGTGGACCCACAGGTGTTGGGGAGGCACTAGAACGAGGCTTGGGTGGTAAAACTTCCCCAGAAGTAGCTTCTGGGGATGGGATGCCCCTCATCTGCCCAACTTTCCACCTGACCAAACGTAAGAGGGGGACCAGCAGTAGATTTTTTGTCCGGCATTTGTGAGAAATTATTAATTATTATTTATAAAGCGAAGGGGGTTTTCCTTGCCCCTGTTCCTCATGGATGCTTCCCGTACGGTCAGTAAAGCGCCGCGAGACAATGCACTGTATTTGAGCTCTCTACAAATAAAATTGAATTGAATTAAATCAACGTCTCGTCGGCACTTCCTCTAGTTTACCACCCGAGCCTCGTTTTCGTTTGGAATATGGCGGCCAGGCGAAAAAGGTGAATTAAACGAGAGTAGTTTGTTCAAGTCGTGTCCGTCAGCTCTACCAACACCATGCCACCTCAGTAAGATTCCCTGGCATTTGTAGCACCGCCTCTCTGCAGTGCCAATATATCCCCCGTTTCTGTAACACTGTTTGCAGTACAGTTCTTCCACTTTAGACATTCAGGACATTCAAACTAGAAATCCCTTCCTGGTTTTGTGTGCAGCTCATGCCCCAAACCTGTTCTTCATGTTGTCTCGTAGCGGCAACTTATATTTCAGGGCCTGATGAGCTACCCTCATGGACAATCCATAGTGTCCTACATATTTGACATTTCTTTTATTATTTCTTACATTGTGCTGTCTTTGTCCCAAATCTGCAGTAAGCTGTGAGCAGAGGGAGAGTGGTGAGCTGCCCCCTGGTCTCATAGTGCTGGAGGACTATGTTTCCCAAGAAGAGGAGTCTTGCCTGCTGCAGGCTGTAGATTGGGCAGCAGACGACACTGTCACAGGTATGTTTTCAAAGGGAAAGAAGCATGAAATGATTTTAGGGTCATTTATATTCTTGCAATGTTGTTTATTCCTGTGAAGTTTGTTACTAGGTGTTGATTCTCAAGGAGGCATGTTGTCAGAAGCCATGCATGCCACATTTACTAGGGAATTATGCATTTAGGAGCAATGACTGTATATGTTTAGGAGGCTTTTGTTCAAAGTGTCAACTGTCAATTTGTTCAAGGACAGTCTACCTTAGAGCAACTTAGGGTTAATTACCTTGCTCAAGGAGTGGCACCTGGGAATCAAGTCCTTAATTTCCAGGTTACTGGTATGCTATACAAGTTCCTTAACCGTTACCATCCCTGTCAGATATGACCACATTATTTGCCAGGATATGACCACCTTGTCTCTGTCGGTTCATGATAACTCTACATGTTGACATTATTTGTGTATCATTCATGAAAAACCCATGCTTGTTTTTTTTGCACCCATCATTCATGCATCGTTTTTTTTTCACCTTCTTTTATACCTTCTAGCTAACAAAGCCTTGAAACACAGGAGGGTGAAGCACTATGGCTATGAATTTCGATATGACAACAATAATGTGGACAAAGACAAGCCACTTCCCACAGGTACAGTTTGCTCTATCCGATCCAGAGAGGCACTCCTCTGTACCACACTCCAGACTTTTATTTTTCGATCTATTGATTGATTAAAAATGGATTGATTATTTCAGACATCCCTCCAGTATGTGGTCCTGTTCTGCAGCGATGCCTGAAGGATGGCCACATTTCTGTTTTACCAGATCAGCTCACAGTAAACCAATACGAGTCTGGGCAAGGTAAGAGTCATGCAGCTTTTGGCCACTAGGGGGAAGCAATGTCATAGCCATCCTCGGCATAAGGCCTTTGCCGTGGGTGATTAACACAGTACAGGGCACTAAAAAATCATTAAATTCTGTAGTGGAGCCTCCTGATTATTTATGACCTAATGAAATGCAGTCGTCCAGAGAATGCCTTAAGAGATTGCACTGCTGGATTTCTAATTATTTTGCTTCCTCCCTCAGGAATCCCACCACACATTGACACTCACTCCGCCTTCGAAGACACCATCCTCTCCCTGAGCCTTGGCTCTAAGGTACTACTGAATCACAAGTCAACACAAATTTATTTAAAACTGTTCAAAAGGATTTCACCTCAGGCTACATAACCAAGTTCCACAGTGCCAGCAAAGATAATTAAATACTGACCACGAGAGAGCAACATAATGCGTTACTGCAGGAGTAAATGTGAATATTTCTAGTCTGAATA
>JAODXP020000021.1:3398208-3415708 GCA_027497455.2 Sardinella longiceps
TTGATTTCGTTTTATGACACTTGATGTTGTTTTATGACATTTGCTCTTGCTTTATGACTCTTATTGACAAATGCTGTTCACCATGGTGAACTTACAGTCACAGCCATAGAGAAGAAGAGTGCAATTTAGTAAAACATTTCCTCTGTTTAGTAAAATGAGTGGACTATTTGGTAAAATTGCGCAAAGCATTCCTTATTATGGGTGTTCAATTTAAAGTCACATTCTCTGCATACCAAAAACCTTACTTGCTTGTATCACACACCAAATTAAAAAACGTTTCTCTTTTTGACAGAATCAGATTTTTCATCATCTTTTCATCAGACCCACCGTAAAATTATACACCCTGTCTTTCATGGCTTGAAGAGCTTCCAGCCCTGCTTAAACATTAAGCATCAACCCACTAGTGAGCCAAAACCCGAAATCAACAGCTAGAGAAATCCTATCAAAGGGCTCACCTCACGGCAAATGACTATTAAGCCCCCAACTAAAAAGCCTTTTAAAAGACTTTCTAAATGTCCTTTGCTGGACGTTTGGTACCTACACTGCTCTACTCTACACTATTCGACTGCTTGTTTCACGTTTCGACTGGGAGTTGTAACTGGTGGTACTTGGTACAATTTTTCGTACCTGCTTTGGTTCCAACTGGGTGAAATTGGTACTAATAGTGATGTGAATAGACTGATGGGCACTATTTTTTTTGTGAGGAAACTTTGTAAGGCTGATTTGGTAGTCTGTATGGAAAAACACTATCAGTAGCAAACTACTGGCAAATTGGCAATGGTATGACCCTCCGAAGTAATGAGCTGTTGAGGACTTCTGATTGGATGATTGGTTCCAGAGATTTTGGCTGACCTACAGAACAAAACTCAAAGATTGATTGCAGTGTGTCTGGGCTCCCAGTTTCATATGCCCATATTCCTTGTTGTTTGTTAGTGTTCGATGCTTGTTTGCTATTTCATCCACTCTGTATGTTCTACCAAATGTTCTCAGTCACTTCCAACAACAGAGTAAGGGTGGAAAAGCGATTCTCAATTCTTGCATTCTTAGTTTGTCAAAAGGTAATGGTGTGTGAGTAGAAACTCACCTCGGCTCACCTTGGTCTTTGTGTGTGTGTGCATGCGCGCTTGCACATTGTTGCCTTGCGACTGTGTGTGTGTGTGTGTGTGTGTGTGTGTGTGTGTGTGTGTGTGTGTGTGTGTGTGTGTGTGTGTCTTGCCTTGCGACTGAAGATGTTTGCAGAGTCCTCAGAATAGGCAGATGTGTGATCATCCCAACCCCTTCACACACACCCCATCATCACCGCCACTGAAGCCTCTGCTTCAAGGAGCCTCATTACGTTGCTATTTCCAGACAGAGAAGTGACCCAGAACACATAATGTGGCAATTTCACTCGGCCCGAGCAGAGACTACACCCCCCCCCCAAACCCCATTAAACTCTTCAAATGAAAGTGCTCTCTCCCTTCTCGTTCTCTTCATTTTACTCAACCCCTCTCTCTCTCTCTCCTCATCTGTGTGTCTCTCTCTATCCCTCTCTCCCTCTCTCTTGCATGCAGTGTGCGTATATGTTCTTTGTTTTGCCCCAACCTCTGCCATTGTTCTCATTTGCCGTGTTGTTCCTGAAAATCCATTTAATTTGTGTCAGTGGGAATCTGTCGAACCAGAGCCAGGGGGGGAAAAAAATCACCCTGCCACTATTGGTCTTGTCTCAGTGAGCCAGGCCTGTTTAGCTGCCATACACCACTTGCCCTAGGATTGCCGCACTCTGCCGCACACAATTTTGGGCATGGCTTCACAGACATTCACTGTCTCTCTCACACACACACACACACACACACACACACACACACACACACACACACACACACACACACACACTCAGCCCCCAGACATACTCTCTTTACTATTCTCTCATACACACAAACACACACACAGAAACATACACACCCTCTTAGATATAAACACACACTCTCTGTCTCTTTCTCTCTCTCTCTCTCTCACACACACATACACACACACACACCTTGTTTCACTTTCTCTTTTTGTATCACTTGCACACGTAGACTTTCTCTCTCTATCTCGTCCACACACACACACACACACACACACACACACACACACATACACAGAAACACATAGCCGCTGGTTCAGCTGAGGACATGTCTGCCAGGCAGCCCCTGGCCTGCCGTGGCGTAGCTGCAACTTTTCATTACTGTCTCTGTCTGAGCACGCCTGCAGACCTGCAGAGAGAGAGCCAGAGGATCCCAGCTGCAGGGAACAAACAAGGGAGAGAAAAAAAAACCCCTCCAAGGCATGAATAGAAAGAGTAAGAAAGAAATGAAGAAAGAGTAAGAAATAAAGGGAGAAATAGAGGAAAAGTGAAAAGTTGAGAATCCAAGTTGGAAAGATGGATAATAGTTAAGAGAGAGAACGCGAGGGTGAGGGTGAAGGCTGGAGGAGAAAAAAATAGCAATTAGAGGCCTGGAAGGAGAGATGGAGAGAGAGAGTGGGAGTGGGAAAGAGGGAAAGCACTGTTTGAGAAAGGACTTTGCAGTGTTTTAAATGCAAGGCAGCAAGCCAGCCTAGCGCCAGCGTTTGAGGTCATTGTCGTCTGTGCTACAGACTGACTGCCCAACCCAAGGGTGCGTAGTGTTTGAGGGATGAGCTGGGGGGTGGCGGGGGGTGCGTTGTCTGTCCCTTTGTTCTCCATCACATGGGGTCCCAAATCCTCCCCTCGGCTCTCCTCGCAGTTATAAATAGACCTAGGCACATGGAAGCAGCGTTAGCAGGCAAGACACACAGCCAACCTCTCACTCTTCCCCTTCTTTTCCTCTCAGTTGCCTTGCCTGGCTGCACTGACTCCAGTAAATGTCACGATCAGAGGCCATATCTGGAGTAATATCCAATATATTAATCATAACGATGGCTTTATATATAATTGAGAGCGCCGCTATCATTTCTTTTTGATTTGGATATTGCTTGATGTTATTTAGATATGATGAGTCCTTGAGTGTGTGTGATCATGGAACTACTGGAAATCCTGTTGTCTCATTCCATCTCTCTGTCACATGTTGTGTTTGTGTAAACCCTGTTGTTCATTCTCAAATGAACCACTGGGATGTGAGAGAGAGGCTCATTTTCGCCGAAATGTGCGCGAGGACAAAAAAAAAAAGAAAATGACATTCGGCACATCGGAGCGTTTATTTCCCCGGTGGCAGCGCTAATGGATTTTTCTCCGCTCCGTCGTTGCCATGGCCCTGTAGCCCATTCGGCTCTGCACGGGCTGAGCAAAGACGAGCGCCGCGGCGCTAACTGCGCTCACGGGGAGAACACACACTGGTAAATTGTGTGCGTTCACTGTGTTATCACTCGGTATCGATTCGCAAGGAAATATCGGGCTACATGCTTTGTTGCTTCTCATCAAGTGTGTGTCTCAGTGGACCGACACGGACTTCACTGTTCATGTTTATTTGCTGGTGTTTTATGAAACTCTCTCTCTCTGTGTGTACAGTATTATGACTTTCTATAATGTGTGTGTGTGTGTGTGTGTGTGTTTTATTTGAAGACTGTCATGGACTTCCGACACCCTGATGGTCGATCGGTTTCTGTGTTGTTGCCAGAGCGGAGCCTCCTGGTCATGAAAGGGGAGAGTCGCTTTCTGTGGACCCATGGGTGAGAGAGCATTACATTCAAAACACACACACACACACACACACACACACACACACACACACACACACACACACACACACACACACACACACACACACACACACACACAAACAATCTAATTTAGAACAATGATGCATACCATTATATTTCCAATTTAGTCCAATTTAGTAATTCAATAACACACATTATCCAACCCAAATAACTACGTATATACCAGCATAATTCCATGTTATGTGAAATGAATGATACCAATACACATTATGTCTCAATAACCTAAATAAAGCTCTGAAACAAAATTCATACAATATCATGTAGACTTATTCCCGAATTGCAGTGACCCCCAGCCTTGAACTCTCAAAGACTTCAGACATGCTTTTAGAGGTGTAGATTAGCAGGGACACTGGGATTTGGAATATAGATTGTTTAGAAGCCTTTAGATATTATTTTAGATTAAGACATTTAGACTATGTCCTACTTGACACATTTTTAAAACATATACTGCAGAAAGTGACTGTTATTTATCTACTGCATGGCGAGAGTAACATTTCTGTGAAGTTCATCTTAATTTGACTGTATGTGTTTGGTAGGATTACACCCAGGAAGTTTGACATGGTCCCTGCTTGTGACACTGAGGGCCCTGTGGCGGTGACCTCCGACCCCAGTAATCTCACCCTCAACAGGCGAGGCACGAGGACCTCCTTCACGTTCCGCCGGGTGCGACGCAACCCTTGTGACTGTGGTGAGCCACCCTTAAATGACTCACTGGTGAAGATGCACACACACATCTGTGACAAACAGTCATGAGTGTGCACTCACGCTTCCATTTCATCTGTCTGCTTTTGTAAATCCAGTCATTTCCCCCTCTAAATCTGACGACATCCACAGTCAAGCGTGTGTTGTGTCTGACCTTTTTGGCAGAAATTGAGAGCTAATTTTGTAGCTGATTAAACGTAATGAGAAAATAATCAGAATTAGTGATTGTGAAAAATTGCTTGATAAAAATGAAAGGGGGAAAAAAGGCTCTGAGGACAATTTGATGGCTGCTCTAACGAAACTTCATTTCAACACTTCTTCACTTTTCTTATCTCATTTCTCCCAACTCCTGATAACTATTTCCCACCTCCCTCTGTCCTCAGCCTACCCCACCGTCTGTGACAGCCAGTGCCCCCCAGCGACCCCTGACCTTTCCCCCTCTGCCCCCTCATTGCCCCAGCACGATGGGGACGCTTCCCGCCTGGAGGCGCAGTTTGTGCACCAGGTGTATGAGGAGATTGCATCCCACTTCAGCAGCACTCGCCACTCCCCCTGGCCACGCGTCCGGGACTTCTTGTTGGCCCTCCCCGCTGGAGCCATGCTGGCCGACATCGGCTGTGGCAATGGGAAGTACCTAGGCATTAACCCGGACGTGATGTCGGTGAGTGAGTCAGGCGTTCAATGGATTTGCTTTACATAAGTTCAGACCGGGCTACAGTGAGTTTTAAGCCATCATCCCGTGAAGAAGGAAGGAAGTATATGTATAGTATAAATTAGAAATCCCAGCAGTTGTTGTTCCTCATTTAACATGCCATCACCTAAGCACTCACTGTTTCATGTTCTAATGAGTAGACATTGGATAAAATACTGTACATTTACCTACAGTGAACCCAGACAGGCCTGTCTATTTTGCGAGTGTTTGTCAGTTTAAAATAGTGAACATTAAGATGGCAATTCGACAATACTTGGCTGCGTGGCTGCTTTGAACACATTTTTGGACTAATAATAATTTTTAAGTTATGTCAGCAGACCACAGGAGATCAAGTCAGGCGAAGATTTAAAAAAAAAAAAAAAAAACAGAGAGATGGTCCACCAGCTGCTCTAACTTGGCAAGGAAATAGCCTTATAATAAGTACCGTTCCAGATGACAGAAGATGGCGTTGGTCATCCCAGTTCAAGTGTACCACATTGAATCAAAGAAGTCCCAGGGTAACCAGTAGTCACTGATGCAGGGGACAAATGCAGACTGTGCAAGTATTAAAACAATCAAGAACAAAATATTCCCCCTTATCTCTAAGGATGGGAACAGCAGGCACAAAATGAAATAAAAAACAGTCCTGTCATATTGAAAGACTGTTTAGTCAGGCCTAGCTCAAACATAAAGACATATGCTCTGTATGGTTATGAAATTAATTAGAAATTAAGACATTATATTCTGCTTCCTATACTCTTAGGATTAAAAGCTATTAGGTCCTTAAACAGAGCCGGTGGAAGACATTTCTGTTTGGCAAACATTCTTAATGGCCGTTTTGTCATTTTGTTTCACATGATTAAAGGGTTACTGTGTAATCCTTTAAACATCATCTTGAGAGATCGAAGAGTTAAATTTATGTTGTACATATGCCCAATCCAATCATGTAGAAAGCACAGGCTCTTTTTAATCCACAGGTTAGGGCACGCATGCCACCTCTACCATAAAGATGAAATGAGCAGGGCCTTCAATTAATTATGTGGAACCGTGTTCTTGCCAGTCATTAAAATATGCAAAACCTGACTAGAAATACTATTCAAACGTTGACCTTTTGAGTCATTGAAAGCCTGTGTGTGTTGTGTGTGTGTGTGTGTGTGTGTGTGTGTGTGTGTGTGTGTGTGTGAGAGTGAGTGTGAGTGTGAGTGAAATTAAGAACAAGAACGACCAGACACAGGGGAGGAGACTAGAATCATAAAGCTTAATTAAATTCCTTGAGAGCATGGGCTTTATTGGAAACATTATTATGGCTATCAATTCTCTCACTGGCTCTTTCTCATACTTTGCATGCTGTCTGGAGCCCCTTTCTAAATTTATGTCATTTGGCCTGGTTGGGGGATATCAACACTTCATGAAAATTATGCTGCTTGAGGAACAACCTAGTATTTATTTAGTGGTAGAGAGTGAGTTTGTTTTTATTTCAAACTGAGATATGTATTAGGATTAAATCATTCATACTCAGTGTGATTCAGCAATGTTTCCATGTTTCACTAATCCACTGAGCATACTTTATTCATAATGAACATTTTCCATCACACCTGTTTTCTCACCTCCCATTGTCATCTCCCTCTCCCTCTCTCTCTCTCTCTCTCCCTCCCTCCCTCTCCCTCTCTCTCTCTCTCTCTCTCTCTCTCTCTCTCTCTCTCTCTCTCTCTCTCTCTCTCTCCTATTGGTGTGTGTTTGTCTCTCTGTCTCCATCTCTGCTGTGTGGGTGTAGATTGGCTGTGATCGCAGTGCCAGCTTGGTGCAGATCTGTGCAGAGCGGGGGTTCCAGGCATTTGTGTCTGATGCCCTTGATGTGCCCCTGCGGAGTGCCACCTTTGACGCCAGCATCTCCATAGCGGTGATCCACCACTTCTCAACACAGGTGGCTAAAAAACGATTACAAAACAACTACATCATTTATCATCAGTTATTTGCTGGTAATCTAAATTGACGTGTACAGCAAACTCATTTTCTGATCTTAAAGAATTTCCAGACTTTTATTACTTACCTTTGACTAATTCATCTAACTTGAATAGTCACAGTTTCTGCAGGTCTTTAAAATCTTATCAAGCCAAAGCATGTGACTTTTTGACAAATCAAAGCTAAGATTCTGTGTAATTCAAGCATAGCCCTGTTGCACGAGTCTGCTGACTGCACTAGATAGCAAGTGGAATGAAAGAATTAGGAACAACTTAACAACAAAAGCGAACAAGCACTTTACATTGATTCAACAGCATTACTTTCTTACTTTTCGCCCTACTGTATGTTCTTTCATTCCTCTTGCTTTCTAGTGTAGTCAGCAGACTCGTACAACAGGGCTATGCTTGAATTACAACGAACCTTCACTTTTATATAGTGTATGAGCTATCTGCAGTTCCCTTTGTATGGCGTAATATCCTGCAGTGAGTTTTGCATTTGGTTGCAGAGATAAGATCACAGACCAGTGTTCTCATAAGCATAATCAAGATGAAACAGTCCTGATGCACAGTATTTAAAAATCATGACTTGGTTGTCCTTGCACTACATACAGTGGGCCCATTAAAGGATGCATTTAATGATAGGCATTGTAAATTTTCCCTAAGTACAGTAGTTACTGCAGAGTGGTTAGTCAGTTCATTACATCTTTACAACCCAATTTATCAGTGCGGTAAAAAATGTGTGTGTGTTTGTGTGTGTCTGCAGGAAAGGAGGTTGGCTGCAGTGACGGAGTTGGTGCGGCTTCTAAAGCCGGGGGGGCAGGCGCTGATCTACGTGTGGGCCATGGAGCAGGAGTATAACAAACAAAAGTCCAAGTACCTGAAGGACTCCAGGGACAAGGAGAATGCAAACCCAACACCTACAGAGGATGAGGCAGAGCATTCCATGAAACAGAATACTCTACCGAGTCCTGCAGTGGACAACAGCTCCTCAGGCGATGTCCCCAAACTAAGTGTCCATACCAACCGCACTGCCTTTAACTCCCAGGACCTACTAGTACCCTGGCATCTGAAAGGGGCAGAAAAAAATTCATGCCAACAAGGGGGTAGCGCCTCCACTGCTGATACTAAGAAAACACCAGCTCCAGCTCCTGCACCTGTCTTCCATCGTTACTATCATGTCTTTCAGAAGGGGGAGCTTGAAAGTTTATGCAGACTGGTGGAGGACGTTGAGATACGGACTAGCTATCATGACCAAGGGAACTGGTGTGTTATTCTAGAGAAAGTGGCTAAATAAATAAACACAAAAAGGCAGTATTGAGTGTCACTCTTTTTCCTTTTAATTCATTTGTTTCCCCTGTTATTGTTGTATTAATATTGATAGATTGTACTTATGAATTAAAGGGATGTAAGTTAGTCTTGTTTACACCTGCGCGCTTGTTTTTTGAGGAGGAACTTGAAATTGCAGGAATATTTATTTTACTCTCCTTTAAACTGTCTGTGGCTGGGCATCATGTTTGCATTTGTCTTGTCAGCGTAGCAGAGGCCATTTCTTTGCACCTGGAGCCTACCGTAACAGGATCTAACTTTAATAGACTCTGAGAGTGGCTAGATTGATTCAAGGTTAATAGCTCCTTGATCACAGCTGGTGGAAGACATTTCTCATCTTCTCTCTCATCCCCTTCAATAATTGGAACCTGCTTACTCTGTTGAGTACCTCTGCTGGGGTAGCGGGTGATTTGTGCCTCACGTAGCACACTCTTATCAGGAGAGAAAGCTTCAGGGCATATTTATGGATGTTTTTCCTCACCCTCTTGAACTTATTGATTACTTTTTGGCTGTCTTGTTGAATAGCAAATGCAGATTTGACATTTTGTAAAATCAGTGAGGCTGTAGGTTAGGCTACTTGGCTTGAATTGTGCACCGCCCAGGTGCCCCATATGTTTTCCAAAGAAACAGAAAAATATAAATTCGATTAGTTATGCATGAACTGTGTGTATATTGATGTCATCTTAAAATTATTATAAGACAGTCCATCAATCATGTCTGAAACTCAAGGGGCACTGATGTAGGCTTACTGATGAGCTTTTGATTAGAAAAAAATGAAACAGCAGGACCGTATAATGTAGTAGACTACAGTGTGTGATATGACTCATGAACTGATGTGAATCGCTACCCGTCTTGCAAAGAAATCCAAACATACTCACTGGTTGTCGTAAAACGTTTACGACAGACGGTAGGAGCTAGATTTACGTCAGTGTCATGGCGGCATACGGAGGCAGTTTTGAAAGTGTCAACAGCATTGATGCTCGAAAAGAATTTAAGAGGAAAGCGAGGGAGGAAGTCCTTCGAGAGGTAAAATCTATTTGTATTTATGCACTCGTGTATTTGTGTTTATAAAAGATGAAAAGCAAAATGTGCTCGTAATCACCATCATACTAAGGTACATGCTAGCGTGTTAGCCTAGCAGTTTCAGTGGCATGTTGTAATTCCGACTTGGTTCTTCTGTTAACTTGCATCGTCCGTTCAGGAAAGTGTACAAGATTTACATATATTTCAAGTTCAAAACTCTAATCCCAATTCAATGTTGAAAGCATCGCTGTTCTTACAGACCCGCTTACTAGCTAGCTAATGTCAATATTTTGAACACCTTCTGGGCCCTCCAACGTCATAGTTACGTTATGGTTAAACGTGTTAAAAAATCTTACTTTAGCTTAGCCTCTACATTCATAGAAATATGCACTCTACATTAAGGTTGCCATCTGTATTTATCGAGAGAGTTGAAGGGCAAGATGAGTACATGCATCCTGTTCTGCTGTCATATGAATTGAAATGTTTCTGATATGATGCATCATCTGCATAGACAGTAACGTTAACTTGAAAATCATCTGTCGCCTGTCTCTTGTCGGATATAACAGTGGCGATCAATTTTTTCGTAACAATTTCTGTTTGGGAAAGAACAGAGTAATTAACGCTATTATCTGCGGGTCTTCTCTGTTGCGGTGTCTACAAGTTAGTCTAAACTACCAAGAGCGTATCCACCGCTAGATGGTGACAATTCGTTTTAATTCGATGTCGTTTATGACAGTCCGGTTATGGCAACATGTTCTCTCTCGTCTTCCACCCTGGCGCAACTATTCAAACAAGCAAATAACGTTAGCGTTCGCCATCGATCACGCCGACATATCGAAGCGCCACACATATTAAAAAAACTGCCCATTAATGACTAATAATGGTGGACTGGATTATCTGTGTTTCACGTCAGTAATCGTCATGAGCAAACATGATAAACCTTATCTAAGCCAATACCCAGCATCATAACTCATTGTAATGATTCCCTCCGATGGCAAAGCAAACTCTGCAATCACCTGATAACGTGTCACCGAACGTGTTATAGGAAACCATGTTTCACCGCTGCTGAGGCCTCTGCAGAGACCAGTGTAAACTAGGCATGTCACAAAGTGCAGTATAGAGCTGTTACACACAAGATGGTGTGCTTGTGTTATGGGAAATTAATGAGCAATAGAAAGACCGTCTGTATTTGGTACTTAGGCTAATATCCACTCATCAATATCTCAATTTAGTTGCCAATATCTCTAATGGTGGTCCTCTGTAAAAGTACCTATTTGGCCTACATCTCATTTGGGAGAGAATGTCCTACTGGTTTTAACCTAGGCCTATGTGGGTTTGTCTCCTCTGGTCTCCAGACTGTTATCTCATGAACAGCTGTGTTGGCTCTCTGTGCTTCATAAGCAAACCCAGTGATGTCTCATCCCTGGTAATGGTGATGGATGACCACCCCAGCGGAAATAGCCTGATGTGTGGCCTGTTTATCACTCTTCAGAAAGGCACACAACTCAATTAGTTCCAGGGTATTGATGGCCCTATGAATATGCTGCACACTGATGATTAGAATTTTTAGTCATGGTTAAGCTTAGCTATTGCTTAATAATTGCTGTGAATGAGCAGAAGTTGTAAGGTCCGTCAGATCAGTGGTGCAGTTCATGTAATATCACTTTTGTAGCAGTTTACTTGTTTAAATAGCAGCCAATGTACTGTAGCATTGGTTTGTTGTTAGTCATTTTAGACAGTGGTCTAACGTCAGACTAGCCTGACAAGCCAACCATACATCAAGATGTTGTGTCTAGGGACGCATCATTGCCATGGGTGATGGGGATAATCTATTGCTAATACATTGGCTAGTGATGGTGGAGTAGTGGTTATGGCACATGGCTAGCATGCTAGTAGACTGGTAATTGTGGGAATCGAATCCTTACTGCCAACATTGTGTCCTTGAGCAAGGCACTTAGCCCTAAGGTGCCCAAGGGGAGATTGGCTCTGATGTAATTGATAGTTGACAAAATGCAAGTCGCTTTGGACAAAAGTGCCTGCTAAATGCATAAAAAAATAATATTAGATCAATGTAAGAAAAAGACAAATTACTTTTGTTTTTTAGACATCATGATTCATGGCGGGCCACATGGAAGAACCAAACAGCTGCAGTTGGCCCTCGGGCCTCAGTTTGGCCACCCTTGCCCAAGATGGCCCTGGCAGCAAATTACATTTGTTGCTGCTAGAAGCATCTAGATTTCTAGGCTATATAGACTATCTGCAAAAAAAAAAAAGACCTTACCTTGTATCCAGCCGTTATGGAGCACCACATTCGTGTTCCATGAACTCTGGTTAGTCTCCAGACATAGAAAGTCTGGGACATCTTGACCTAGAAACATTAGTCCCCCAAGAATTTTGTCATTTCCTCTACTTACTTTTCTCTTTCCTTTCTTTTCCCGCGTCCTCATCTCCTCTTTCCTCTCCGTTGCTTTACGATAAGCCCTGTTCATGGAATGCAAATCGCCCCACTTTCCCACCAAAAATGCAAATTGTGCCTGTATTGAGCCTCCCCTTTTATTGTTTGACTTCCCCTAAACCCTGTGTTCCCTAAACCCTGTGTTGATTTCTTCCCCTTTTTTAGGAGGTTTTTAGTATTTTTGTGAGGCGCAATCGCCCGCGGGGTTGCTGTCCGGCCTGTTTGGCCTGTGTGTAATGAGCTCTGACAGCTCTGACTGTTTCTCCCCTCAGGCCAAAGAGAAGTATGAGCAGGAGGAGAGGCGCAAGGAGCTGAAGAGGGCTCGCGGCGAGGACACCTGGATGCTCCCCGACGTCGACCAGAGACTCGAGCAACTGAACGAGGTGAGCGAATGTTAAAAAAAGAAAAAAAAAAGTAATTGGATGGAGAGAAGAGATGCAATGAGTGATTAGGGAGGAAGTGAGGACAGAGTAATACTGCCAGGGTTGCGATAATATGCCACCATCTGCCAAAATATAACCCACTCATTTAGGACGGTATTATCTCTTGAGTTTAAACAAATCAATGTTTGCTCAGTTTGTGCTTTCAACGTCACACAGACTAGCCGCTTGCATCACATCGCTGCCTTCGCTGCGAGGGGTTCATGACTTTGAGCTGTGACACGACATGCTTCAGCTGGACAACGGATAGCTTCCTGGAAAGGAAACCCTAAACATCATCCTGACCCCATCAGCGCGGCGGCCGTGAGAGCTGCTCGCTCGCTCGCTCTCTCTCTCCTGCAGGCTTTCTCAGCTGGAGCTGTGACTGTCGACTGAGCGTTAGTTAGGGTTAGATACAGTATGCCGCTGATGCAATGGCCATCATGCGTGTGTGTGACACATTTAAGCAGTGCGCGTGAGAGTCCCAAGAGAAAGTGAAAAGAGAGATTGAGTATGTGTGTGTGATGGGCTGAAATTGTGGATGCGTGTTTTGTTTCGCTTTCGAGGATGTGTCAGAGTTGTGCATCACTAAAGAAACAACAGCAGCAGCAGTAGTAATAGGAGTAGGAGTAGTAGTAGATACATACACAGTGTGTGTGTGTGTGTGTGTGTGTGTGTGTGTGTGTGTGTGTGTATTGGTATGTGTGCGGCATTTGGGTGTAGCATAACAGAACCATTTGCACTCCTCCATTCCCCAAACCTCCTCCGTTAATCCTGAGCTTCGCTCTGGGGAGCCAGCCAGCCGTCATTCTCCCCTAACGAGGCACTCGGAGGTGAAATAGCTCCAGCTTGAAGCCTGTTGTCCGTGTGTCAGCTCAGACTCAGAGCATCGGAGCGCTCCCTGTCACCTCAGGATGGCTCACCCAAGACACCCACTACCTGCTAGCAAGCACTCTGCTGCAATGCCTCTTTAAAACTCAGAGGTGCTGGAGCAGAGCGAGACACACACACAAAATGTATATGTGTGTGTGTGTGTGAGTGTGTGTGTGTGTGTGTGTGTGTGTGTGTGTGTGTGTGTGTGTGTGGGAGAGAAAAAGAGAGAGGGAGAGTGTGATGGAGTAGCAGTGAAACGGAGAAAAAGAGGGAGAGAGAGAGTAGAGAACGAAAAAGAGTGAGTGAATGAGTGAGTGATTGAGTGAGTGGGTCTGAGAGAAAGACAGATCCTATTAGGTATTGTCAGTGATGTCTTCTGGCATGGCGGTGCTGCTGAATGGCGTTATGTATTCAGTGCTGGGCCTCAGCCCTCACAGAGACTTGAGACTCTTGACTCAGAGATGGGGTGCCGTTCAGGATTTCTTCAAGTTGGGCAGCCAAGCACTCAGTGCTACAGGTGTCAGAGGCCTGTCAGGGAGCCTGCCCCTGAATTTCTAATGAATTGCCTCTCAGAAAGACATGAAGTGTCTCAAAATCGAGAGAAGATTGCTAATATTTGCTTTATGCTTTCGCTTTACACTAAGCAACTCACTTGTGAGTTTAGTAATACTCTCCTGATAATGACTTATGCTTTCTTGTCCAAACTAAGAAAACATTGAAAAGGAAGTTAAGATCTCTTAAGTATGATTTTTCTCTCTTGCAGGAAAATGCAGTGAAAAGCAAGAAGAAGAAAGAGAAGAAGTCGAAGAAAAGCAAAAAAGAGAAGAAAGAGAAGAAGAAGGCCAAGAAAGAGAAGAAGAAAGGGACTCAGGATGGAAGTGCCTCGGACAGCTCTGATGTAAGGCCCACCACATCATCATCATCATCATCATCATTGAACTCCAATCCATTTCAAGACAATGATACAGCACAGATAGCCAACCCAAAAGCTCCATCTCATGACATGCAAGGAAGTGTGTGTGTGTGTGTGTGTGTGTGTGTGTGTGTGTGTGTGTGTGTGTGTGTTCAGCACGAGAGAAACAGCAGGGGCAGTAATAAATCATTATTTGAAAACGGACCGTAAATCATCTTTAAAAAAGACTTGCCAGGTTCTGTGAGGCGTTGAGATGGGGTAGGGGTGTGTGTGTGCGTGTGTGTGTGTGTGTGTGTGTGTGTGTGTGTGTGTGTGTGTGTGTGTGTGTGTGTGTGTGTGTGTGTGTGTGTGTGTGTGGGGTGGTGGGGATTGTGAATTGGAGATGTCAGGTAGCAGTGCTGAAGAGAGGGAGGCTTGTCAGGAGGACTGAATAGGCGTGAAATGAGAGGATGAGAACACAAAGAGACAAACTGCAGGGGCCAGCAGAGAGGAGAAATGGGAGGATAGGAAGAACGGAAGGAAGGAGAGAAGAAAGGGATTAAGATGGAGGGGAAGAAGGCAAAGGCCTACCTCCCTTACCTCTTTTTAAGAAAGCAATAGGAGCTGTCTGCTTAATAATTTATTAAACGGTTAGTGTTGGCAGAGCCCTTTTGCTTTGATCATAATTGCACCTTGGGTTTATAGAAATAAAGGTTGACTGATTGCGGCGCAAATGAATGAATGGACAGAGCGAAAGGAAATGAAAAAAGAGGGATGAAGAGTGAGAGATGGATGGAGGTGTGGAGAAAGAGGGATGAATAGAGAGGCGTGAAAGGGTTCCATTTGACTAAGTAGTCTGACTATATAACTTTCAAAACTGGAGTGGCCATGCATGAAGGGGCAAAATGAACTTGAGCGGTGGAATAGAATGCAAAGTGGAAAATGAATGAGAGAGCTGGAATAGAATAAAATGGTATGGACAGGAAGATGTACTGTAGAATGAAATGAAGAATGAGAGACAGATTGTCCATGGGGTAGAGAACATGTGAGTGAAGGAATGAACGAGAGAATCAGAGGAGAGAAAGAGACCATCTCTCTCTCTCTTTCTCTCTCGCTACAGCTTGAGAGGTTGACCACATGCACCGCACCAGTGTGGCCGTCGAGTGGTCTCCATGGAGACGCTGCTCCACTAGCACCCCCTACGGTGGTGTTTGTGGCGAGCCGGTCTTGGCAGGACCCCAGACGGCGGGCAGAAATTGGACGAGATCAGACCACTGCGGGGAGCCTCACACCTCAACCCCCCCGCCCTCATCCAACAGGCCCCCCGAGAGAGCGATTGAAAGAGAGAGAGAGAGATGGAGAGAAAGAGAGGGGGTTGGGGTGGGGTGGGGAGATAATGGCTAGAAGTCCAGTCCTGTAGAGTGATCAATGAGTGGCCTCCCCAGTTTTGATTCAGGGCAGCAGGACCGGGCAGCCACTGGCCATCAGCCTGAACTCTAATTCAATAACGCAGAAAATAGCAGTGTAGTCGTTCCTAATACTCCGTTACCAGGCTCTCTCTCTCTCTCTCTCTCTCTCTCTCTCTCTCTCTCATTGTATCTCTTTCTCTGTATCTATTTCTATCTCTCTGTATCTCTTTTTTTTCTCTGTATTCTCTCTCTCTCTCAGACGCAGTGCTGTCGGTTCACTCAGAGGGACTGTCAAAAGCACTGGTAGGAATGCATGTCAGTGCAAATGGCACATTCCATCATGTGCTCGGGATGAAAGGCTTTGGCTAAATAGATAAATGTAATTGTGCTGAGGGAACATGCATTTCTCTGACAGCCCGTGTGTGTGTGTGTGTGTGTGTGTGTGTGTGTGTGTGTGTGTGTGTGTGTGTGTGTGTTGGGGGGGGGGGGGGGGTGAATAAGATATTCATGTGAGATATTCATATTTGAATATTGCTCTCAAGGCTGTCAGGCTTCAAATAGATGGAGATATGCTGAAACCTCAGCGATGGGTTTGGCAAGCCCGCAGTAAAAACCAACAGCAGTTGCTGCAAATCTGGCATGTCGGCCGACAGACCGTCTATGTGCCCTCGGCCCCCTTTAGCTATTAGCCGTGTTGGCGAGCTGTTCAGGGTCAGGTAGTGTCAGCAGAACCTGTGAACCTGCGCCTCACCTGGTGTGGCCTGGAATTTTGTACAGGTGATAAAATCGAGCCTGTAGTGAAACTCTCATCTGGACACATACTGTAGCTGGGCGAGTGGAGTGGTCACCTCAGTAAGAGGGGTCGCAGGACTATATTTACCCAGGCTTTGGTGTGAATGTGCCAGGGTCTCTTGCTCCTGTGTCCCACACTCTTGCTCTGCTCTGCTCTGCTCTGACTTGCATGTCGGTCTAGTTGTAGTGTGTGTTTGCTAACTATGCTATCAGTGGTAATTGGTGGTTTTTGTGCCATAGTGGCAGGAGTAGTGGAAGGTAGTGTTTGATGGTGTCCTTATTGTTACTATTGTGTGTGTGTGTGTGTGTGTGTGTGTGTGTGAGCGTGTGTGTGCGTCTACTCTAATAGCAGCTTCATACAGACTGACTCTCATGTGGCCTGCAATTACACTCACTCTGCACCAGCTCCTTCAGGCTCCGCACAACGCACGGAGCAGACACACACTCCACGTCTCTCCTTCCCCTCCCCCTAGACACTCTCCCACCCACACACGTTCACACACACACACACACACACACATACACACACACACACACACTCCTCTGCCCTCCTATCTGATAACGAGCTCTCTCTTCTGTTTCTCGCAGGCGTCTGAGGACGAGTGGGTGGAATCTCAGCCAATGGCGGCCCGGGAGAAGGCCTGGAAGATCTCCAGCGAAGGCAAGCCCCCTGCCAGCACCGACAGCTCCACCAGCAGCCCAGCTGTCACAGAACAGGTAAGCCCTCACTCAGACACACCTGATCTGAACCATCATTCGGTGCTAGCGCAGTGGTTAAGGAGCCTGACTAGGGAGCCAATAGTGTGGAAGTTGTGGGTTCGAATCCTGCTTGCCACCATTGTGCCCTTGAGAAAGGCACTTAACCCTAAGTTGCTCTAGGTGAGACTGGCATTTTCGATAAATGTAAGTCACTTTGGATAAAAGCCTCTGCTAAATAAATAAATAGAATAAATAAATAACCAGTTAGCAGCTTAGTTGGTTGCCAATAGGCAATTGCATTGCAAGCAAAAATGTTGCTAATCTAGGTAGCAACTATATTTTTGAGAAACACATCCCTCCCTCAGACTCAGACCCTGGGCCCTGTTCCATAGAGGAAAAACATTGAGCAAAATTCCGACTGTGGTGGATCCAGCGAGAGGAAACAAGAGACTAATGCATCTAACATAGAAACCTCTGGCAAAGCGGCGCTGATAAAATCAGTATTTAATTAGTAAAGTCCCCGAGGACTCCTCTGATT
>JAODXP020000021.1:3423208-3438208 GCA_027497455.2 Sardinella longiceps
GATGCAGATCATTTAGGGTGTGCATATGAGATCTGAGGTGTGTGTGTGCATGTGTGTGTGGGGCTCAGTCTCTGGTGCCAGGTCATTCTGTGTGTGTGTGTGTGTGTGTGTGTGTGTGTGTGTGTGTGTGTGGGTGGGGGGATCAAAGCCATAGCATCTAAGGGGACATATTAGGGAGTTTGTGGAGATCAGGATCTGAAGGGATGAAATGTTCTATGTCGGAGCGTTCTGTCACTAAAAAGTCATACAGCATCTGATCCTCCATTCAATTCTGTTTCTTTCTTGCTTTTGGGTTCAGTTTTAAACTGTTACATCCTTTCTTTTTCTTCCAGTCACCCATCTCTCTCTTTCTTTCACTCCCTCACTCCCTGTCTCACCTTCACTCCCTGTCTCTCTCTCTCACACACACACACACACACACACACACTCACTCACACTCACACACTCACTCACTCATGCTGTCTCTCCGTTGTGTTCTGCAGCGACGTTGGTAAATGACGGTGGCCTGAGCTGGCTAAGAAAGTCTTATCAGCGAATGAGGGAACAGGCTGAGAGAGAGCAGCGCAGTCTGGAGGCAGTGGTGGCAGAGAGATATGGGGTGAGTACACATACACACACACACACACACACACACACACACACACACACACACACACACACACACACACACTCACACACATACACATACATAAATACAGATGCACACACGCACATACACATGCACGCGCGCCCAAAGTTTTGTCAAGTGTCTCCTTTTCCTGTCTTCTGTGAGTGTTTGTGTGTGTTGTCACAAACTAATTCAGCACCCACCCCTCCCACCCGCACACACACACACACACACACAAAGATAGTCACATTCATGCACAGCTGCGCAGTCTTCGTGTGTGTGCTTGTGCTGAATAACACACACACACACACACACACACACACACACACACACACACACACACAAACTATCTTCCGAAAGCACACTTTGAAACTAACAGCGTCCTGAAGTCCCATATCTGCCTCCTTAATTCTCTCCCAGCAAAAGTAGCAGCCCTGCACTTCTTGTGACAGAAATCACAGAAAAGCCTCTCCGAATTCCACCGCAAAGCATCATGGGAGAACCACCTCAGTGCTTCAGTCATTTTTTGTTTTTCTCCTGTAACCTTGTTTGCCAAAGGCATATTGGGTCACAATTGGTTTTGGTGCCTGAAATCCCCTTGTTGGTGCCCAGTTATGAAGCTGAACTCTTATTTTCCGTCCGTCGGTCCAGAATAAATACTTGTTTCATTTGAACACTGATCCAGAGGCATGTTTTCCCGGGGGTATAAGAAGGAGACACATGACTCCATTGAAATCCCATCCATCGTTTTTAGGAATCGTTATCTGATGGGCACCAAGTACTGTTCGCTCGCTTCTAATCTTAAGGATTTTATTTTGGGATTATTTTTTTTTCCTAATCTTAAGGATTTTATTTTTTTGTCTTTTTTTAACCCTTATTTTTTTCTTTTTAATTGTTCCTTTTCAGTCCATGGAGGAGTTTCAGCAGAGGCTACAGGAGGCGGAGAAGCTGGCTTACGGAGAGAGTGGAGGAAGAGGAGGACGAGGACGAGGAAGAGGAGGAGACAGGGAAATGGGGAGAGAGAGGTGGAGGAGGGATAACCGGGACAGAACATCGCCCCCTGCGGACCAGGACCGGGAAAGGGGTCGAGATGGCGGCCGAGGATGGGACCGCAACTGGAATCGAGATCGTGATGGAGACCGAGGTAGAGAACGAGATCGGGAGAATGCAGGGAATGATCGAGAGGACAGGGGCTACCAGAGAGACTGGCGAAGGGACAGGGACAGAGACGGAGACCGAGGGGACAGAGACCAAGAGGACAGAAGGACAGATAGGGACAGAGACAGAGACAGGGACAGAGACAGAGACCAAGGGGACAGAAGAATGGATAGAGATCGAGATAGAGATAGGGACAGGGACAGAGAGCGAGGAGACAGAAGGATGGATAGAGACAGAGACAGAGATAGCCAAAGGAGGGACCGAGAGGAAGACACAAGTAGGAGCTCCGACCGAGACTCTAGACCTCGACCCCAGCAAGAGCGCCCTCGGCCTGGCCTAGACTCTGGCTCTGCGTCCCTGAGCTCTCTGAAGGCCCGCTTCCTGAAGCCCTCCGAGGCAGACGAGGACGAGTCCTCTACATCCAGCTGGAGCTCAAGGCCCTCGGCCTCCAAGGCTCCTTCTGGCTTCATGAAACCCAGAGACGACGATGAAGATGATGATAGGCCAGCCAGCGCCTCAGCCTGGAGGAAGAGCAGCGGCCAGCAGCCCAGCCAATCCCAGCAGAAACAGGAAGTGGAGGAGCGGAGGCCGCAGAAGGAGCCGGTGGCTCAGACTAGCTCAGCGCTGGGGGAGAAGAGTCAAGACAGGAAATCTACAGAGAGCTCATCAAGGTCAGGAAATATTTCATTTCAAATCTACAGTTATGTTTATATATTTACGTTTCAATTTTAATTTACTTAACATTTATTTTATTCATTTACTTTAGTAAGATTGTTATAAGCATTTACATTAATGGTTATTATTGCTAATATTTAATCAGGATAATGCATTTCTTTGGTAACACTTTATATTAGCACACACATATTTGCCATTAACTAGCTGCTTATTATTATGGAAATGACATAAAGAAATGGAGATTACATGACGATTGGAGAACTAATTTATGATGGATAGAATAAAGTCATGAAGAAGACGGTATTAATTAGTGATTTGTAATGACTAACAAATGGCAAATATGCAAACAATTTGCATGTTAATAAACAGCTAGTTAAAGCCAATAATGTGTGTGCTAATATAAAGCCATACCATTTCTTTTTATAAGCTTCCTCTCCTGTTGAAAACGTTTTGAGTCTCACTGCCTCATTTCATCTCGAATGTTATGTAAAACTTCTCTATTTGAATCCCTCCTCTTCTACAATAATGGGCATATTAGGACTTTCAGGCTCAATGGTGTTTTTTGCCCTCAACGGCACCTTCCAGGCAGCACAGCCTAAAAGGCACTACCCTTACCCTATTCCTAACCCTAAACCCCTCAACCCTCATCCTAATCCTAAACTGAGTGGAGTAGTGCCTTGAAGGCAGCACTGCCTGGAAGGCACCGTTGAGGGCAAATAATACCAAAGACCGACTTTCAGTGGAGTGTTGGCAGCTCAGAATATGGACACACAACCCAAGGTGAAAAGTGTCATGTCAATGAAGAGTTAAAATGTCTGCATTCACGGAGACGATGCTCCTGACAACACTAAGCCATTCCCTTGGCGTCTCTCCCTCCTTGTGCATCTCATTCACATGCAGATTTAGTGCAGAAATGTCAGGTAGCTGCATAATTTTTCGGGAGGAGAGTCTTGATTTCGCTCTTCATGCTTGACGGCATGGAGCGAGAGGCGATGATTCTGCAAAGAGTCGGCGTGGCGGTGACGTCCCTGGGGTTTGCGCAGGTGGCCTTGCCAAAATGGTGGGCCATCTGCTGTGGAGAACGCAGAAAGGGAAAAAAAAAAAAGAAAAAGAAAAAATTTCCCCATCTTCAAAATTTACTGTCTCTCTCTCTCACACACACACACACACACACACACACACACACACACACACACACACACACACACACGTACTCACACACACATGCACTCAGAGAACCCTATAAGCATGACCTCGAAGATGCATGGTGTGTTAACCTGAGGCAGGAAAATAATTTCAAGCAGATTTACAGGGGCCGGGATGCTAACAGCTTGCGCAACACATACCACACCACTCGTTCCCTCTTCGCAAAGAAATGAGTTGAGCCGCCATTCGCTTCTCCTTCTTTTGGTGTCAGTCCATGCAGGAAGGTTAACCACCCAGACAGGTAGACATGAAAGTCACCCCGGAGTCGATAAACAAATATCGCAGATGCTCTGACCTGAGCTGAAGATAATGTTTATTCCTGGGCCTATCTCTCTCTGTCTCTCTCGGTCCCTCGCTGTCTCTCTCAGGGGTTGGAAGTTTCGGTTAAGTATATCATCTTGGTCTACTCTTTGTCCTTGTCCTCATTCGCGGGCCACAGCGGGTGCAAAAACTTTCCCATGACCTCGTGCTGAAAGGTTTCAGGGCCAGGGCTGAGCCGCGTCCAGTCGAGACTCCCCTGACTCGTTGATCTTCACTGTAACCTCTTTCCCCCGTCCTTCGCCCGTTAAAAAAAAAATATATATATATGAAAAGGTCTTATTCCCGCAGGCTGAAGAGCCCCATTTGCAAAGGGCTGTGGCTGGAAAGGCGTCACACAGAGGTGATGAAGGAATGTTTCGCACCCCATGGATCCCTCTGCTGGCTCCAAAAAGTACCTTCCGATGCCACGTTCTTCCATGCAGTCATTACTGCCAAACCTTGCCATGATAAAAGAAAAGAAACGAAAGCGAAAGAGGGGGAGACAAAAAAAACAGCGAAAAGCTATTTAACATTTAATTAAACCTGAATTGCCCTACATGTGATAGAGATCGGTTGGAACGTCGTCCCGGAAATGATTTCCCTCTCCTCTTTTAACGGTGGCGCCTGTAGTCCCTCAAAGTCATTTGAAAGGGAGAGCGAGGGGGAGAGTAGCGGCCGCGCGAGGAGACGTCCTTGTTATGCAGAGCGGGGCGGCTGCCGGGGCCTCGAGCGACGGCCCCGTGATTGATGGGCGTCTGTCTCTCTTTCGCTGGCTGTCTTTCATCCGTGCCAGGCTCCCTTTGCTCCCTCTCTCACCCTCTTTCTTTCTCTTTCTCTCTCGTTCTTTAGCGCTTTCTCTTGTGCTTTTCTTTCTTCTGTTCTTTCTCTCTTTCCCTCGTTCCTTTTTTTCTTTCTTAACCCATCTCTGTCTATCACTTCAGTATTCTGTGTCCCATCTGGCTAAATTTAGGGGCTGTGTTTGACCTCGTGTGCGTTAGGAGTGTGAGCTGTGTCCCTGCTAGGCTTCCGTCCCCAAGACAGAATGCTTTTACTGTATACATATTTGGGCTGATGCATTAACCTCCAGCGGTTTGGCAATTTGTCTCTCTCTCTCTCTCTCTCTCTCTCTCTCTCTCTCTCTCTCTCTCTCTCTCTCTCTCTCTCTCTGTCTCTTTCCTTTTCTCTCTCTCTCCATCCCTCCATCCCTCCCTCTGTTCCCATGCAACCCAGGAGACTGGATGGAGATGGAGGCTCATTCGTTCTGGGTTTTATTTCTGTCCTCCTCAATCAGTCACTAGTGAGACTTCCTGACCCAGGTTGTTGTGTTGTGAGAAATGTCCTAGTTTGAACCACTGATGGACTTTCTTCCTTTCTTGTTTTTTTTTTCTTTCTTTCTTTCTCCCCCCTTCATGTGTGTGCATTTGTAGTTCCCAGAGTGAGGAAGAGGAAGAGGAGGAGGAAGAGGCCCCCATCTTGACTGATGAAGAGATGAACAAGCTGGGAGCCAAACTAGTCAAGGCAGAAATAATGGGAAACACGGTGAGACCCATAAACTCTCTCCCAAGTTGCGCTGAGCTTGGTGCATAGGGGCCTTCATGGTTGGTTGGAGGCACAGTTCCTCTCTCATCCTAAACCAGAAGTTAAAGCGATACACCAGTATATTGGTGAATTTACTCATTTTCCACCTCCCCTAAAGTGAAACAATTAATTTTTACCTTTCCTTAGTTTATCCAGACTTTTTCCCAGTCTGGCGGTAGTGATTTTAGCTTCAGGCAAGCAGATATTATTGAACCAACTGGCCCCATAGCATCTCCTCATTAGCCTCTTGCTTAAAAGTGCCCATTGAATTCTGCTATTTTAAATTAGTAAATTCCCTGTCACGGTGGCGTATCACTTTAAGCTCCAGTAAAGGTATCCTGTATGTTTATGATTATGGTAATGTTTCCTAGCAGATGCTTTTCTCCAATGACAAAATTGTGTGTGTGTGTGTGTTTGTGTTTGTGTGTGTGTACTCTAAGTTGGAGAGTTCCACATTCCCCTGTCCTGACTTCACTCGTTAAAGGACGTAAAGGACGAATCTCGCCTGCGTGCCCGTAACTCGGCCAATCATTCTGTCAGTCAGTGGGGTTATTTGTGCAGTGCAGTGCTGTGCTGTGTGGCCCGCTACACACTGCTGCTGTGCTCTTAAGAGCTCCATCAAAGCGCAATGGCCAGATAAGATGGGCTCTTTTATTGCACCGTCTGACAATAGTGAAGGGAGCCGCAGCAGCACGTCCCAGTCACTTACAGGAGGCACAGAGGGAAGGGCCTTGCCCAGCAGGACAGCTGCTCTTAAGAGAGTGTGTGTGTGTGTGTGTGTGTGTGTGTGTGTGTGTGTGTGTGTGTGTGTGTGTGTGTGTGTGTGTGTGTGTGTGTGTGTGGGTACGTGCGTCCTTGTGTGTGTGTGTGTGTGTGTTTACTCTAAAGGAGAATTAATGAAGGACTGGGAGTTCTGTTGCAAGCAGAAGAGCATTATCTGTTTTCCTTAAACTACTTACTTAATGAGTAGATCTAAGTGTGTGTGTGTGTGTGTGTGTGTGTGTGTGTGTGTGTATTTCAATAGGAATGTGCAGAAAATGGTTTGAGGAGAAGTGTGTGTGGCTGTGTGTGTATGTGTGTATAAAGTTATATCCTTGTGGACATCCATCTGTTTGACTGTGTGTTTTGTTACCGGTCACACCATTCTCTGGTCCAGACGTCCGGTCTGGACATTGACCAGATCGAGCCCCTCCAAGCTGGTTTCTGTCCTGAAAAGAAGTGCGCCACTAGTTGAAAGCTCCTATCCCTCTTTCAGCATTATCTGCCTCTTCGCCATATCTGTCATGTCATCTATGCCTTTACTCATTGTTTCTGCTCCACGGTCTTCCTTTCTGTCTCCTCTTGGAAGACAAATGGCTAGACCACACACACACTCACACTCACACACACACACTCACACACACTCACACACACTCAAACACGTGTGTACCATGTGACTCGGATAGTCTTAGTGAGCCCTCTTCAGGCTCTCCCCTTTTGCTCAAGCACTGGAAAGAAATGAGCACATTCTTAGGCCACGCATGCACTAACACAGAGACACACACACACACACACACACACACACACACACACACACACACACACACACACACACACACACACCAACCGCATTGCAGTGTGTTTGTTTGACTCTCGTGTTAGTCTGCTTTTTGGTCATGTTGACGCCCTTTGTGATAAACACATCATCCCCTGCTCAGTAAGGGGCAAGTCACTGAACCTCTGTGTGTGTGTGTGTGTGTGTGTGTGTGTGTGTGTGTGTGTGTGTGTGTGTGTGTGTGTTTATTTCCATAGGCCATGGCTGAGAAAATCAAAGCGCAGTTGGAAGCGGCGCGTAAAGCCAAGGAGAGGCGAGCGCAGAGACCATTAGGACAGCAGCCTGGAAAAGCCCAGACCAATGTGAGTGACAGACAGGCCAGACACTCCACCTATGCCTTCACATCAGCACCCAGTCATGCAGAAATGGATTTCTGTTTAGCATTGGCCAGTATTTAATTGAAGGAAAAAAACCTGAGACATGCTTAATATTTTTAACATCCATAATGTTGCTAGAAAAAACCTTTAGACAAGCTTAAATATTTTTAACATCCCATAATGTTGTTTGGTGTTCTAAAGCGGGCACACTGGAGCAGCGGTCTACATTGTTCGACTGACAATTGATGACCTCGTGTTCAATTCCCGGATCTAAAAGCATTTGCTAAATACCACTCAACTTTACTTTACTTTGATTGTCTCAGGGGACCTGAACCCCATCAGATGCGTCCTCCGATGACGCCTATGAAGAATGGATCTGTCTTGTCTTGGTCGGACTGCTCTTAAGTCCGCCCTCCCTTTATTAAATACCACAGTCTTGGATGCACTTCTGCCGAGAGAGATTTATGACTCCCCTTCTCGCGGCTATCGCTGTGAGAAACAGAAAAGTTTCTCGGCTCCTCGGGCAGATTTATGACGGGTGTCGGACTTAACATGGGTTGTATACGGCCTTATCCAAACACCCTGCCATCATTTTTACTGCTAATTTTTGCAAGCTGCTGAAATTAAATCTGCTGTTACGTTATCAATCTTTCCCCAAAAATAAAATGAAGCGAGTTTGAAAAAAAAAGAAGAAAAGAAAAAAAAAAAGGTCTTTGCCGAATAGCTGTGCCTTGGCTGTAATGAATGTAGATTTCCCAGCATAGCTACCAATTCAGGAGAAAAAAGGCCTGGTGATGAAGGTTTGGTTTTTATCGCCCTCATCGTGCTTGCATGGGTCATTGCACACGTCGGCCGTTAGTCGCCGGCAACTGGCACATTCGCCGTGTCTGGCTGTAATTAGAACAAGACTTATGACTTGGCATAAAAGTCTGGATATTTTATAATGCCAGATGTGGCATTGCCTTCTATGGAGATGGCTGTCTGGTTGGGATGCAGCAGTGATCAGAAGGCTGATGGATGCGTCTGTGGAGCCTGTTGCAGTGTGCCGTGTGCGAACACGCGGCGCTCGCTCATAATTAACCGCTTGTGTAAACATGGAGGCGCAGGGACAGCGGAAGGCTCACACTGGCAGGGCAAGGAAGGGCTGCTGCTGCGGCTGCTGTTTCTGCTGCGACTGCAGTGTTGATTTGGTTTTGGTCAACACCATGTGCAGTTTACACAGCAGAGAACAGAGAAACACTCAATAAACAGGATTTTGTTTTTATTATGACCAGTAGCACAGCTTTTCTTTTCGCCCTAATTTTTTGCTGAATAGTTTCCAGGATATGAGAACACCATTCACTTGGCATGCAACACACATCCCAACATTTCTCCCAAGATTATGTTTTTTTTTGTTTTTTTTTTGGCATGTTGTTGGTGTGAAGGTGGCAGATGGCATATTAAGTGCTCATTTTTGGTGTAACGCCAAGTAGTGAAAGACATAAATCCAGAAAAATGATGCTGTAATGCTCAGGGATTTTAAATTCAGTTTGTTTATGCTTCATTGTTACGCAGTTACTGAATATCTAAGGAGGAAATGCAAGACCTGAGTTTTACAAAATTGCAGTTGTTGGCATGGAGAGACATACCTTTCAAAATCTACCAGGGATTACTTAGACTTACCTAGATTTGCTATCGTTTAACGTAGCACGAGGAAACACAACGTGGCTGGCGTATCACGTACCGCTTTGCGGTACATCCAGTTTGACAAGGGTCTGTCTAAGAACACTGAACATGTACCTCAGCTATATTTAGCCCGGCTGCAGTCTCTCATCTTTGATTGCGGAGGTAAATTGTGAGGTGATTTTTATGGCGTCTCTGGCCGAATTTAATGGCTAGTTGAGCTAGCAGCGCCAGCGCACAGAGAATAATGTCCCTGTGTGGCTTCTGGCCCGGATCTCCTCTTGCAAAGCTCGAGCCGGAGAACCGTTCTTCTTCTCCTCCTTTTTCTTCTGGAAACTTCCAAACAGGCGCACCTGAGCACCTGCCAGTGACGTGCGGCTGACGGCCTGAATGGCTTGCGGATGGTTAGTGTTTCCCATCTCCCCATCACTCCGGGGGCTCTGGCCGCTCGCTGTGTTTGTCAGGTGGAAGTCCTTCTGGAAGAACTTGGGATGAGGAATGGGGAGGACGCAGCTCTCGCTTTCAGAAGGGAATTGAGGTTGTTGTGAGGACAAGCTTTGGAACACATCCCAGGAAAATGCTGTCCATGCTAATGACAAAAGCCTCCTTTTGTCTTCTACCATCTTGTTGGCAAGCCACAGAAATATTTTGTTGGCAGTTGCCTTGTGTGGCAGTTTTTTTTTTTTTTTTTGCTTTAGATTGTGTACAGACCTGAGGCCCTACAAGTAGAGGGCATCTCAGTTTAACTGAGAGATTCAGACTCTTGTCATGCACTGTTGTACTGCTACAAACTACATTGGATCAGCTGATGGGGCTTTCATTTTTAAAATCACTAAACTTAATCAAAATACAGCTTTATTATGTTGTTATAGCCTATCCCTTTGTCAGTAGGTTTTATATGCTATGATTTCTGTGTTGGTGTGTGTGGCCCATGGCTGATGTATTGTGTTCTACAGGTATCTGGTGGATCTCAGGATCCAGAGCAAGTGGTTCTCTTCAGAACCGACCAGTCGGGTCGTGCTTGGCCTGTTAATGCTCCCTCAGAACCCATGGAGCCAAGAGAAGGACGCAGGAAGAAGAAAGCGGTAATGCGCCCACACACACACACACACACACACACACACACACACGCACACAGAGGACGGCAAATAAATTTCAGATGAAGTGCTTGAGGATAAAAGTTAAAACGAGGCCAGAAGTTTTTGCAAGGTCTCAGTGGAGATTAGCAGGGGGTATCCAGTGTCATCAAGTGCCATTGCAGGCATGCAGGCCATACGCATAGGCTTAGCTACGGGAGGGCCTTAGGCCTTACAAGCATGGGATTTGTTGATTCCCACACCAACCACCCCCCACTCCCTCCAAAAAAAGAAAGAAAGAGTGGGAAAAAGTGGAATGTTAAGTGCCTGTAGGTTGTAAGGCAGTTGGAATGTTGCTGATCCAGGAGGATCTGCTGCGGACAGATACAGCCCTTCACCACATCCTCGGGAGTCTCTATTAGTGCTGCAGGCAGACACTGATGCTTGCTTTTAAAAGAAGCAGACGGGGCTTTCTGAGGGGTTTTCACCTCCGATAACAAAAAGACTCGTGCGTAAATGTCCACTCAGATGCCCTCCTGCACAAAGTAGCCGTTAGGACAGAGATTTGATCACTCAGGCACTCGGGTACAGAATACTTCTCTTGAACATCTCTGTCAGACATGTCTTTTTAGAGTTCACCTCTTTTGTGAGTACATAGTTCCTATTTCATCTGTGCCCTGGCTTTTGATGCTAAAGCCCCAAACACACCACCCAGACTCCAGCCAACAGGCAACAGCAAACCACTCTGTTGCCTTACCCTTTAAGCAAAAAAGATCAGATCAGATCAAAGTTCAGATGTTGTAGTTAGATATAATTTAATATACACGTGATATACTATGCCCAGAATATACATATATGAAATGTAGGATTACCTGATGATATAGCATTAAGAGGCACTGCTGAAAACTGTCAGTTTTGTATCGGTTCTGATAGCATCTGGAGACACTCTTCCTGTGATCTAGGCTATCAAGATAAGAAAAAAATTGTACGCTTAATTTGGTTGTCTTTCGCAGTCAAAGAAAGATTAAGTACATAAATGCACAATTCAATGTTGTATTCGTCAATATATCAAAACATTGTCTAGATTCTGATTCACAAATAGATGTTCACAAGCTAACGTTAGCTACTAGCTAAATAACATTGGGTGCCTAGCTAACATTGTCCATAGACCAGGGGTCAATCCTCATTCCAGGTTTGGCTTTAACCATGGAAAATAAAGGCGCTACAAATTTAGATAAAACTGCTTCAGACGGCCAAAGGTGGTCCCAGTCTGTCTCTACCCTAATGTGTCAGTGAGTGGATTAATCTCTTCATGGAGGCCAGGTCCTCTCACATGTTCTGCATGCCTCTTTTCCTTCCCACTCTCTCTCTCTCTCCATCCTCCTTTCTCTTTCTCTTCTTTTCTCTTTCTCTCTCTCTTTTTCCTCGTCTTCCCATCCTGACAGCCATGGGAACCAAGGGCTACTCTGCAGGTTTCACTCCCATGGGGAGGAGGGTGGGGTCAGGGCACCTCACCTCACTCAAAGCCTTCCCTTTGCTTCACAGAGATCACAACGCCTATGGATGGAGCCCACACCCACACACACACACACACACACACACACACACACACACACACACACACACACACACGCACACATGCACACGTGCATGCTGTTGTGTGTGTCTGTGTCTGTGTGTCTGTGTCGTGTGTGCATGTGCTCAATTTTGAGGTGGATTTAGGGTATTTAATTTCTGTGAGATCATGTTGAAACTTGACTAGAGATGGTGTGACAGAGTGCCACTCACTGTGCTGAGTAGACACACACATACAGTATAAACACACACGCGCATGTGTATGCATGCAAATACTCACAGATATACACACACACACAGACACACACACAGACAGACACTCACTCTCACTCTCTTGTCCACACACAGACACACACACAGATCTCCCCAGACAGGCGCACAAACCCAAAGTCCAGATTAATTCCTTTTATTTCAGCCGGACTCTCAGATCAGTGCCCATCTGTTAAAGCTTTTAATGTGTTTATGAAGTGGCACAGATAGTGGGAAAGATTAGAGCCTCTTAGTGCACTCTCTCTATCTCTCTATCTCTCTCTCTCTCTCCCTCCATCCATCTCCCTTTCTCTCTCCCTCCCTCTCTTTCTCTCTCTCCCTCTCTTTCTCTCCTACTGTTTTTGACACACTCTCCTCCCTCCCCTCTCCATTACCTCTCTCCATACCCCTCTCTCCACTCTCTCGCTCTCTGTTCTCTCGCTCTTCTGTCCCTTCTTTTAATCCCCTCATATGAATCACTCGCTTTTTTCCCCTCCTCTGGCGCTCGCTCCTCCAGGTTACTGAGCTTTGTGTTTCAAGGGTCGTTGTGAATAGCCATCGCCATCACAACGAGTTAATGTACGTTTTGTAATTGGAACAGCTATTCAGGATTACCCAAAGCACCCGCAGTGATTGCATTGCCATACGATGCTTCACTGAACAGATTCGTTTGTAAAGTGTAAAGTAATCCTCAACAAGTTTTAGTGGCTTTTTGAAATGTAATTGCCATCGAACCACAGCAGCAAGCAAATGTAAGGACTTGTAGAGTTCTTGTGGGGTACTTGCCAAGAGCTTTTTTTTTTTCCAAGTCCTTAAAAAAGCATTATGTAGGAGCTGACCACTTCTCCAAATTGATATTAGATGGTATAGTGTATAATATGACATGTATGAACATGGTAATCTTTTTGTCATTAGCCCTATTTGCACAGGACTAGTTTAATGGGGGGACCTGGGGTAAAGTAATGATATTTTTACAAATTTAGTCCTGTCCGAACGCGCCATGTCAGTAAAGATAGCGGAGTATGTCGGTAAACTTCGCCGAGAATTTTACCTCCTGTGAAACAGTCCGGAGAATCTACCATAGGTAATACTAATCCCATGCGAATGCGACTCTCGGTAATACGTAGGGCCAGAGCCTCCTCTCTCTAACCTGACTCCGCCCTTTCTCGTCCAATTTTGGACTTTAACTTGTGCGTAACCAACAACTCCTCCCATATTAGATCACTGGGAGTTTCTTGTCCCGTCCGAATTGGTCGTTTCTAATGCCTGACGTCAGTCTGGTTAATCAACATTACTATATGTCCCCCCATTAAACTAGTTCCGTGCGAATAGGGCAATTCTCTACACATTAGCTGTGCCCTCTTACAGTTCTGTGGTCTGAGGTGGGCAAATGCCAGTCAAAAGAGACCAAAGATGCTTTAGAACCATCAGCAACTGTCTCTCAACTGTCTCTAAAGAGACCAAAATGCCATAACTAATTAGCATAATTAGTGGGATACAGTTAAAGTTACTGGTGTTGGTGTGTTTTGAAGTCATTTTTCCCCCATGCCTTGTGGGAGTGCTAGGCCCAAAACCATATGTCTGCTGCGTTAACATGCACACACTGATTAGTTTAAAGGTATCAGAGCAGTGCTGTATATATTTAGCCAGTGGTATGGCCGCACAAGATTGCCTGGTGTTGCTCTCCTTGTCTCATTTCTCTCTCCTTCTCTTCTTCAGATTGAGACCCACCGCGACGGGGAGCGTGTGCGTTATTTCCATGACGACGATGGCATGAACCTGCAGGAGATGGTGAGGCGGGAGAAGATGAGCACGGCGGAGGATCAGAATGCCCTCTACTCGCGTATGGCTGGCAAGGTGAGACACACACACACACACACACACACACACACACACACACACTCTCACACACACACACCCAAATGCTTTTTATTATTCACACTTAATTCCTTATGTTCATCCAAGTATTTCATACATTATTTTACATATTTTTAGGTGAAGCGAGAAACTTACTGGCAGTGGCAGCACATTGTCAGTTAATTAAGTATTTTAATACATGGAGAATAATCTGTATAATAGGTAGGAGGGCTTATATTAGAAATTGCAGTAGTGTTTTTAAAATGATTAACTCCTGACTGGGGACTTTAGATATGCCTTTGACTTAAGTGCAACTTTGTGTCACTGTCCTTAGGCAGAGCTAGAGAGTTATAGCACCCCATTCCCTTTTGAAAGTATCACCCAGGAGTAAGTCCTGCTTGTTTTGCTTTGCTAAAGGGTTTAAACATCACCCTGAAGTTGACTTTGGGGCCCATGACCTCTGCTGTTTTTAGCCTCATAAAGCAGTCCTATATCATTTTCTGGCACGGGTTGAAGCTTGTGGCAACGGTGCGCTGTTTTCAGATATATTGCGTTTACGTTTGACATGTGAGGACGTAAATTGTACGGGGAGCCAGGTGCATCGCTCCTCACGCACGACCTGTGCTGTGTGAAGTTCAAGCTCGTAAAATCCGCCTTTCATCAAAACATGCACTGCGGCAGGGCTACTTTAGGAAGCGATCGGACAGAAAAATAAGCCAAAAATAAAAATAAAAAATCCCTCACTACAGACCATCTAGCTAGAAAAATATATATATAAAAAATGGGTACATGATTTAAAATCAACCAATCCAAATTCATCATGTTATCGCATCTGTTACTACCAGGTATCATAATAGCGGTCATGAACTTTAATCTGTAGCCTTTCAGATTCAGTGCCGGGGATAAATCTGTGTAGCTCCAGCTAAGACAATTGTGGTAATTAAGCTGGAGAAGCAAATGACATTTCTTGAAGGAACTGACTTAGTTCACCTGTGGGTCGTGCTCCTCATTGCTTTCAAGAAGCTCTTCAAATGAGACCTGATGACCCTCTAAATGCCACTTCAGCTGCACTTGTCCACTGCGTGTTGAGAACCTGGAATGAGCTCCCGTGTTCTTATCACTTTTCTGTTACTCTGGTTATCTTGG
>JAODXP020000021.1:3445708-3463208 GCA_027497455.2 Sardinella longiceps
GGTGAAGGAGAGAGAGATAAGGGGAGAGAATCAGAGACAGAGTAACGTTATTTCCCCCCCCAAACAACTCCTCTTCTCCACGGGGAAGCTGAGGCAACATAAAGAGGGGGCTGCTGTAACCCTCTGGAAAGCAGTTCCCAGACACGCCAAAAAAACCTCTACTCTCACCCCACTAGCAACATTACTCTTTAAAGGGAAGAAATAGTAGGCTAGGGCTCATGCATATGAAGCCTACTGTGAGTTGGGGAAGGCTTTGCCTTCGTCAGGCTCTTACTGACGGGGATCTGCCAACTGTAAGCCCAGCTAAGCCCGTGGGTGTTTTCATATAGCTCAACTCCTCACCTGTCATGGAGGATATGGAGCATATTGACAGATCGCTATCAGGGCCAATGCTGAGGAATGATCCAGGGGAGCAGAGATATACTGACTGATTCCAAAAAAACAAAAACAACACAACACAACATTGCCTGAAGTTTCTAGTATGTTTCCAGACTTCCAGACTGTTTTATGTTTATTATATCATAAAACCTGTCTATTGAGAGTTCAGCGTGGAAGAAATTAGATTTTTGTTTATTTATTTATTTATTTATTAGATGTTACAAAAGATGAAGCTTTTTCTTATATATATGCTTTGTGTGTGTGTGTGTGTGTGTGTGTGTGTGTGTGTGTGTGTGTGTGTGTGTGTGTGTGTGTCTGTGTGACCGTGACCCCTTCCCCCAGGCATACCTGTGTCTACCCAACATGGTGTCTCTGGCGGAGGGCCACTGCATCATTGCTCCTCTTCAGCACCACTGTGCGGCCACTGCTCTGGACGAGGACGTGTGGACAGAGATGCAGGTCAGTCTCTCTCTCTCTCTCTCTCTCTCTCTCTCTCTCCCTCTCTCTCTCTCCCTCTCTCTCTCCCTCTCTCTCTCTCTCTCTCTCTCTCTGACTCTATCTCTCTCTCTTAGCCTCTGTCTCTTTCTCCTAGTCTCTCTCTCCATCTTTTTGTGTGCTCTCTCTAGGCCTGTAACAATAATCAATAAATCAATTAATCGCACAATAACATTTAATGAGCTCAATGACTTTTCTGGCCCCAATAAATTTTATTTGAATGCTTGTTGGTTTTCCTTGTCTCCCTCTCTCTTTCTCCCAAAGTATTATTATTCCATTATCATTACATTAGCCTCCCATACTATCATACTACAGTGCTTCCATCACAGTTTTGAACACTTTGACTCAATTAATGATGCAGATATTTTTTAACTGGCTAAAGAGCTGAAGCGTTTGATAATCTTCCCTGTGACGAGAGACTTGAAATTAGTGGGAGCAGGTACATTCAGGTGCGTTCAACAGCCTGTAAAATATGGTAGTAGAAAATGGTCTCGAAATTACCGTTTATCGCAATAATTTCTTGGTAAATTAGTCGTTCAGCAAAATTTGTTATTGTTACAGGCCTAGCTCTCATTCTCCCCCCCCGACCCCCCCCCCCCCCCTCCAATTTTCTATTCATTCCATCTACTCTGTCTTTGCCCATCAGCCCCGCAGTACAGCGCGGTGTCCAGGACAGCTGCAGGCTAACTCCTTAACTCCTACAGGTCCCATCTGCCCATTACACACTATAATCCATCAAGGAAAAAAAAACTAAACTAAAAAAACATTATCTCTCCGGTGGTACTTGATTGTGATCCTGGGAATCTTGAGGTTAACATTTATTAAATGTTAGTCATAATCTCATCCTTAACCCTAACCTTGGAGCGGCTGTGGTGTTTTAGGATGGTTTTGGGATCTGTTTGAAATATTGAAAGCTTGAGAGATGTTGACAAATAATTACAGACTCTCTCTCTCTATTATCCCTCTTTTCCTTCGTAGTTGTCTGTCTCCCTCTCTTGTCCTCACTCACCCTCTCTCTCTCTCTCTCTCTCTCTCTCTCTCTCTCTCTCTCCCTCTCCCCATCTCTCCCTTCTTCACCCCTGTAATTCGTCTGTGCAAGGCAGCGTGCGTTTGTTTGCCTCTCTTTATCGGAGGCTTGTCCTTCATTAGGCTAATTAGATGGTTGCACAGTGCCGAATCATGTGCTTGGATATTGAATTCCACGCAAGACAATGGAGCAGAAGCCCCAGTTTAATTACAGTACCATGCCAGGCCTGGAGAGACAGAGAGCGCTCGGGAACCAGGAGAGCCAACCGGCAGGAGGGAGCCGCCAGAGCTAAGGGGCAACCCAGGGAGTGGCAGCCAAAAGAACAGAGGGACATAGAAAGAGGGAGAGTTCAGGGGAGAACGGGTTTTCAGGAGAAAAGGGGGATCAGGGAGTGGAGAAGGGGACCGTGTAGAGTTTGATATATATGGAGTGTGTGTGTTTCATTTAGTGAGACCTGTCAGAATAGTCTAGGTCAGGGATGGCCAGTAGCCCTTTGCCATCTTTCATCCAGCCTGCCATAAAGTCTTTAAAAAGTTAATACCGTAGGCTTGTTGTTACTTTAATTTTGACATTAATATTATCTCTACTTCACTTGTAATTGGTCGAAAAATGCTGCTCTTAATTATGGTATCTTAGTGTATGGCCCACAAGCAAAAAAGTTTTGCCACCCTTGGTCTAGGCCAATTAAAAGTCCTAAAAAATGGAGTTTAGCACCTGGGAGAAACCAAACTATGAGGGTAATATCTAACCTGGACTTCTGACTTCTCACAGATGTTTCGACGGGCTCTGGTGAGGATGTTTGAGGCTGAAGACCTTGACTGTGTGTTCATGGAGACTCACATGAACCCAAAGCGGCGGTTGCACATGGTGTACGAGTGTGTGCCCCTGCCCAAGGAACTGGGGGACATGGCACCAATATACTTCAAGGTAAATTAGAAGCACACTTGGATGGTGTACACTAAATTACCCTTGGAGTGCCTCTTTAACTGAAAATAAATAAATAAATAAAATTATAATAATGATAACAATTTCAGAAGCCAGGTCAGGATGTGATGGCTTTATATTTTGTCTGACACACACACACACACACACACACACACTTTGTTCTTAGACACAACTACATACACACAACTACATCATGTGTACACACACATTTTAGGATGTTCTCAGAACACCCTGTTTTTGTTCTGTTCCGTGTAGAAAGCCATCATGGAGTGTGATGATGAGTGGGCCATGAACAAAAAGGTGGTGGACCTGTCGAAGAAGGATATCCGGCAGGCGGTGAGTCTCATGGGGGAGGGTACACTGCCAGAGACAGCACTTTCCCAGAAGCAGAAGGCTCTTAACAATTCAAGGAAATTAATAAAATTTGTGCTTCTAAAAAAAAACGGACAGAAAAACTTTTCCTCGAAATGATTCTTTTGTTCTGAATGAGGTTTTTCAAGTAATTAGGAACGGGGGCTTTTTGGAAAACTCAAAAGAAACAAAAAGTCCTCCTCTTCTTGACTTCATGCACCCACTTTTCGAGAGCGAGTGACCCAGTGATTGATGTGGACTTTGACGGTTTCTTTGCTTTTCACCCAGGTCCCCAAAGGCCTCCCGTACTTCTCTGTGGACTTTGGTCTCCAGGGTGGCTTCGCTCACGTCATTGAGAATGAACAGAAGTTCCCTCACTACTTCGGAAAGGTCAGTTCATTCCCATCACCTGGAGGCTGGGGCAGGATACAGCCCTAAAAAAGAACCTACAACTGTATGTCATTGTACACTTCCTTTGTTCGGTCTCTCCGGTAGAGCCTGCATGTGCTCTTACTGACTTACTGACTAGTTTCTCACCAGTAGGCCATTAGAGGAATAGTGTACACTTCCTAGTAAGGGTCAGGTATTAGTACATTTAATCTCAACTTGAAGTTCAAGTAGTTTATTTGTCATATCAGCTTGATACACCGTGTACACAAAATGCCATTCCCCCGTGGATCAAAGTGGTGTATATTTAAACTATGCCAAACGAAAAAACATACAAGGCTACATATTTAGTGCATGTATGAATTAGACATAAAGTTGATTACCTAAGGTAGTGCATTTTAAATCAGACTAGGGACAGGAGTGACAAGAAGACAATGCTCAAGTAGATCTGTCCACAAGCACAAAGTCTAAATACAAAGAATCTGACATCCCACTCTTGCTTTTTGCTTTTGTGCTTATTAAAATGAAGTGTGCTTCTGCATTTTAAGTAACTGTACTGTACCTTCCAAGCATAAACATTCTGTTCTACTTTACTGTGGGATCTGTCAGGTTCTCTGTTTTCTCTGTGAAACATGACACGCCAGCTTGTGAATTGTGAATATTCATCATGTTTGTCCTCCTGGGTCAGGAAATCCTTGGAGGGATGATGGACCTGGAGCCCCGGCGCTGGAGGAAACCTATCAGGGAGAATTTTGATGACCAGCGCAAGAAAGTGCTGCAGTTTGCCCAGTGGTGGAAGCCCTTTGACTGCACCAAGACCAATGATTGAAAACCTGTTGGCACTGTGTGTGTCTTTGGTCCCCATGGTGGGATCATAGTGGGATTTTATTGGACAACAGAACTTCACATAACACTTCACATTAAAGCAGGGATCTTAAGGACTATTTGTTTGTTTCGCAAATATTTTTTTTTTTTCATAAAAATGTGTTGTTAAGATTCCCTTCAGCCAAAATGATGAAATAAAAAAATAGATAAAATGTATTTTTAGCATGGAGCTTTTTGGAACTGGAATTTCTCTGTTGATACTCAATCATGGACGCACACCCTAAAATACACACACAAAAATAGTGGTAAACATTGGTGGTGGTTAGAACCATGAGCTAAACAAAAAAAGTGTCTTTTTTAATATTGATTTGCACGCTGTTTATGTCTTTGTGCAGAAACATATTTTTGTGGATAGACAGACATGGTCTATCCAATAAAAGTTTGACAGATAGTGTTTCTTTTAGACTAAGTATAACTCTACATTTGTTTTGTTGACTCACAACCAAAAGGTGCATTTTATCTTGTAAGTGGAGAATGTCTAACAACTTGGCCATATAATCCCTTTGGCTGCCTAGGAAGGAGAGAGGATGTGGAGAGAGGAGAGAGATAATGTGGAGGGAGAGAGATGAGATGAGAGATATGGTAATGAAACAGGAAATTCGTAAGTCAACCATACTGCCCACAAAGCGTATACAATTATTGCTGTATGCTATAGGCCAGGGGTGGGCAATTATTTTGGGCGAAGGGCCACATTGGGTTTTAGATTTTGACTAAAGGGCCGGGATGGGGGCTGATGCTGGTAAATTGGCAAGTCTCAAACCAGTAATCCCACTTTCTTCAGAGGACATGTTAACATGCAGGGTTAAAAGGGGGGATTTGTATTTCATGAATACAACAAATTTGATAAATCAGGCCTATAATCTAAGTCACCTTAGCTAAAGGAGAAATTATTCTATGTTGGGAAGGCTCCGTGGGCCAGATGAAACAGCTCAACGGGCCACATGTGGCCCCCGGGCCTTAGTTTGCCCAGGTGTGCTATAGGCTGTATAGTTTCCTGTTTTTTTTCTCCTTGGCTGATCACATCCCTGACTATATCTCCCTCTCCTAGTCAGTGGTGACAGAGGTAGTATATTTTGGTGACAATCAGTTGCACCATGTCTTTGTGTAGATATTAACACACACACACACACACACACACACACACACACACACACACTCACACTCATCATGCCATAGTGTTATCTAGGTAGATGCTGATGGTGTAGGCGTCCGGAGAATGGCCCCTGACCTCAAGTGGATTGTCATCATCATCTATGATTGGCTCTGTCATTACTGTCCTCAAATGATCCTTTTGTCCTGCAGACGTTCCAGCAGGGATTGTTTGTGTGTCTGAATAAACTGTATCCTGCCAAGAGTGTGTGTGTGTGTGTGTGTGTGTGTGTGTGTGGGTTTGAACAAGCACTCTTTCAGGTTGTATGCGCATGCTTATGAGAATAAGCTGCAATCTGGCAGGAGGTGTGTGTGTGTGTGTGTGTGTGTGTGTGTGCACACCACTAAGCCAGAAGTGTGTGAATACGCAGTGCCAGAGACTGTCGGGGCAAAGCCACCTCATACAGAGTGCTGAAAATAGCATTTTGTCTGGGCTAAGAGACCCTCTTTACCCCACCCACCTCCGCCCTCCTCCCGTCTCACCTCCAACCTCCTCTCTTATTTCCTCAAAGAATATGAGATAAATACGAGACGGCTCCAAAACTCTTGTGTCGGAGTACAGGGCTGGTCTTTTGGCTGCCGACTCGCACGGCTGCATACTGTGCTCTCTCTGTGCGCACTGTTTAACAGACTCCAGAAGAGCACGTGCAACGGGCTGTTCGCAAGGCTAGGCTATATTTAGCGCACGCACAGTGCATGAGATGAGCGAGTCGACTGTACTTGGTGCACCACACACACATCCCCCACCTCCATGCTCCCTCCCCTGCTGCATGCGCTGTGAAAGAGAGGGACTTAATAGCCTTTTATACACGAGAACATATGCTCCCAATGCCGAGATGAAATGGGTGGAAGGATTCATCTGATGAGAAACTAATTTGCGTTGCATTTGTTCTTTGTGGCAAAGGGCAGGAACGACTGTATGAGCGCTGGAATATTTATTAAATTGAAACCCATTACCTCATTATCTGGGTAAGCAGTTGCATCAAATTTAGCAGTGCCAGTCCGGACGGATGCTATTGAATGGGGCTTAACACAGTGTATGTAAAAAGGTCTTCAATGGTCCGTATGAAATGTCAGAGTTTGGTAGATAAATGAATGAATGCAGTGTAGGTGGGTGTTGTGGGTCAGAGGAAACCATCTCTATGTTACATTAATGTGATTGTAGTTGAGTAGTCTACTATGTGTTGCTCTCATGCAGACATTAAAGACACCCTTCCCCAATGATTTCTAGACACAGGAGTGAGCAGGAAAGACACTGCTTAGCAGACTAACTGTGCCCACCTAGGCATTGGCCCTTTCGGGACTTTCAATTTTAATAGGCCTACCTACTCTACCCTAGTGCAGCAGATAAGGAGCAAAATGCTAAAATGTGTGTATAAACATGAGAATTGGCCCAAGTGCTGACTATAACCCATGTTTTTAAAAGAAATGGGTTTCCACACAAAATTTCAATAAGGCCTCCATTTTCAAGATGGCTGTTAATTGTAGGCCTAGTTTTAGATTAATATAGGCACTTTATTTGATACAGTGGGGAAATTGTATTTGTATTTTAATCTTTTTAAGAGTAGGTTAGAGGTCTACTTTGTATATAAGAGACTTTTATGTGTACCAACCCCATCCCCCTTCACTCACAAGGATACTTAGGATATCTCACCTCACCTCAACTTCCCTGTGTGCATACATTGATGAACAGACAGACACACTGTAACCTTGTTTCCTTCATTATAAAATGCCAACACTGTAGCACCTTCTTCTGTCACCTACAAAAAAACCCTCTATCAAGTGAAAAAAACAACAACTATATTAGGCCAACTGTCATCCAATCTGTCACTCTCAGTACCGGCACACAGAGGACGTTGGATCACCTAGAGAATACAGCGATATGGCCATTATGATTTTATCTGATCAGCAAACAGTGTAATCTTATCTGACTTGCCCCGTGCTCTTTCCTAGTTGTTTGTTTAAACCAAAAAGGTGAGAGGTGAAACTAAAATATATAACTAATGTAGAGTATATATCTAAAACTATAGGTTAGCAGATAACTTATTAAAACTCTGTAACTCACACTTGTCTAACTTCAGGAATGATAGTGCCGCTATTCATGTGATTCTGTACATGAATCATGATAAACATGTAATATTACTGCTAGTACAGCGTGGGGAGCAGATACGAACATAGATAGTTCTCCATGTTTCCATTAGGGGATCTATGCTTTGGCCTCAGGAATGCTAGTTGTGTTTATGGAGGGACCTCTCACTTGACCAGAAGGAGCAACACCTCCCAACCCCACTGCACAACAGGGCTGATTAATGGCTAAGCCAATCCAGGGGTAAGTACCTAGCAAAACACCAAGTGCTCCTGTCTTGTCCTCTGCTCATGAGAGAGAGAGAAAAACAGAGAGAGAGAGATGCAGTTAGCCGTGGGTTTATCAGGTCTACCCAGGGTAAGTAGCATACATTGCTGAATTGGCGTTTTTTATTTTATTTTTTATTTTTGTGGCTGCTGCGGAGATCTAAAGCCTACCTACCACCCCTGGGGTGTACAGCCCTGCTCCAGAAGCCTTTCAGTGCCTGCACACACAGTCTGCTGCTTTTGCAGCTCTTGCATAACTGCCAATCAGAGAAGACGATGAGGGGTTTTGATGTGTTTGATTTTTTCCCAGATCGGGGTCAGGGGGTCTTTGGGCCCGTCATCAGCCTGAGGGCAAATCTGCCGACGCAAGCTGCACAATTTCGTCCAAGGTCCTGTTTCACTGAGGTGTTTTTTTTTTTGATTGGCGAAGTCCTTTTCTAACATTTTTTTGTGATTCATTTCTAGCGATTCACTAGCTATAGGCTCCCAGTGGCCAAAGCAGCTTTGCTGAAGCTGTACAAGGCCGATAGCTATGACTCTCCTTCCCTTTCCACCAACTCTCTCTCGCTCTCTATGTCTTTCTTTCTCTCTCTCCCTGACTTCTATTTTCTTTTATCTCTTCCCACCTTTCTGTCTCACTCTTCTTTTCAGTCTCATTTTCTTTAGTATGCAACCTCTCTCTCTCTCTCTCTCTCTCTCTCACTCACTCACTCACTCACTCACACACACACACACACACACACACACACACACACACACACTCCCTCTATGTTCTCTGGCTGTTGTTCTGTCAAGATAGGAGTGGTAATGAGGGACAATGTTATTGACTGAAGATAGGTCAGACTCATTTGGTTGGATGGGGTGGTGGGTGGGTAGGTGCTGTGGTGTGGTGGTGGTGGGGGTGTGCTGTTATAACAATGTCCTCAAGGGCACCTGTGTGAATGTGCCCATGCCTGTGCCCCTCCCCTTCTCTCCACTCCGCCGCCGCAGAAGGAGTGACTCAGCAGAGGTGCCTAGCTTAGCTGCCATGCCTCCATCATGGCTTCATTCACTTAATGGCCGACAATGTCAGTGTGGTCAAGTCTGTCTTGCATCCTCAACAATGACACTATTTGGGGTGTGTGTGTGTGTGTGTGTGTGTGTGTGTGTGTGTGTGTGTGTGTACGTGCTGCACAAGCTGTTTGCTTATGAAATGATCAGCAAGCACAGGCCTAAATTGGATTCTTCAAAAGCCTATGTGTGTGTGTGTGTGTGTGTGTGTGTGTGTGTGTGTGTGTGTGTGTGTGTGTGTGTGTGTGTGTGTGTGTGTGTGTGTGTGTGTGTGTGTGTGTGTGTTGGGGCTGCTCTCCCTGTCCTCAGTTTTGCCTGCACCCTGTCACAGGACACAGCTTGTCCCGCTGCTGGCTTTGCTGAAGTGGAGTTTTTCCTGGGTGCCCCAAACAAAATTAAAGGTGGAGACTTAATGCTGATTCACTGATGCACAGAGCAGCACACAAATTATGTATGAAGGCTGAAAATTTAATCTGAGTTTGTCATTACAGTACAGATGACTGGTATATTTCTGGGGTGTCCTGAGAATTTAATGGATGACCCCATTTGTCTTTTGAGTGATGTGAGCATCGACTCAAGTTAAAGCAACCTTATGTCATTTGTCCTTTTCCAGTAAAAAGCCTCTGGTCATTTTTTCTAAATTAACAAAATCGTTTTGGTTATGATTGCTACACAAGATTTTTTTTCTCTGGTAGCCTAAACAAGTAGGTCATGGTTCATTCAAGTGCATCTGTCAGACAGGCTACTATTAAGTTATGATCAGAATTTAAAGTTTTGAAAAATTCTCCTAAAAAGCTCAGTGTTCTATTTATTCCCATTTAAAGGAGCTCAATTACTATGGTTTTAATTTCTGTGAAGTAAAAGTTAAGTAGGCCAATTCGCAGATACGTTTTTGGTTCATGATGTGCTCCAAGTAATCTTTTGGATACATACTTTCTCAATCTAGAACTCTTTGTCCCACAAGAAAGGTCAGCATGTTTTGTTTTTGTATTATTAAGACCGCTGGTGCATGACGAATTATGTAAACATCTTCTGTTCTTTATTCTTGTTTCAAGAGAACACACGTTTTAGAAACTCACAACAGGCTACATTTCAGGTTACATGCCATTCCAACTACAGTGGGCTTCGTGCCTGTGGAAAGAAGTTGGTGATGGCCTGGGAATTCTAGACAAAGTTGTGCATGACACATCAGTGTGATGAATGAGCGAGCGGGCACAGAATACCTACGCTGACTGTGTGTGCAGAAGTCGGTGGGTGACCTTGAGCCTTGAGTTGTTACGCCGACTAAACTGTTATTGTACAGCTGAAAGACTTGATAGATTTAGGCTAGGCTACATTATGTCACATGCTTTAGTTGTTAATGTTTCAACTGTTAGCTAGCTGTGATCATCGGTGTCTCTGCAAAAAGATAAATGATCCATTTGCCTTTTCTGGGAGAATTGTAGGCTACCTTAGCTTGTAAAACAAGATATGCACACTTATGATAGGCCCATAAATGGTCAAAATGTTCAGTATCACCGTATGAATTATCCAGGTACAGATGCAATTTATTTAGATGCATTATAATGAATAGTTTAATTATTTTAATTCACTCAATTTTAGCCTAATATAAAACATATTAGGCTGCACAACCTCACTAATCTTTTGTTTCCGAAAAGGCATTGTCTTTGAACTTGGAAGTCATCCAGTTGTTTGATAAATATTTAATACAAACCCACACACAAAAGATTCCTTAATGGCTATTATTAAATGATATGGTTTTTAAGGTTCGCGCACGCCGCAGATAGACTACATGTCGCCTCTTTTCCTCTCACTGCGTGTTTGGGATCACAGAGGAAGGACTGAGGGTTGGGGGCAGGGTTTGGCCTTAGCTAAAATAACTGATTGGCTGCTAGCTGCGATAGGGATAAAAATGAATAGTGATGCTGTGGCAGAGCGAACAACGTAGCGTAAGCCTCGTTGGTTGCTCTTGAGTTGTTGAGGGTTGCCTGCGTGCAACTGTTCCAGTCTCTCCCTATGTGCTGCAGCAGCTGGGAGTCCGCATCAGCACCACCACCATCACCACCACGTATTCTCCCTTCACCCACAGACAACTGAACTGACAGCCAAAATGACGAGCATTTTTTTAGTGAACAGAAGTCTGGGGAGTCAAGGCACCAAAGACAACGCGGTTCTTTAATAGCACTGTGTGCAGCGCCAAGACGGAGAGAAGTAGGTCTTCAAACCCCTTTGGGCAATAGACACGGCCCCTGATGATCAGCATCTGCCGCTGGAGCTCATTGCTTGATTCTTCGAGAATGGGAGCGCGAGCCAGTTTCTCGGCGTTGGATACGATATGATCGCATGCCATCACCCCACCGTCTCTCGTGTCTACCTGTGCGTTCACCTCATCTCTCGCGTTTGAGAATCTAATGAATTCTCTTCGCCTGCCAGCATGTCTTCACGGAAGATTTCATCGGAATCGTACAGTTCCCTGGGCTCTGACTGCCTTGAGAGCCCCGACGACGGAGAGTGTCCCTTTTCACGGATGCTCTGGAACGGCAAAAGCCCAGTGGAGACACTGTCCTGTCCGTTCGAGGACGCGGGTATAAAGCGGACTACCAGGAGAAAGCGCGTCAACCTGGATTCATTGGGCGAAAGCTTGCGGCGGCTCACATCACCAACGGTACGCACCACCGATGCAGCATCCTCGCAACTTGCGAGCATAGGCTACTAGTTGTATTTTATGCAGTTTATGATGTGAATGCTAAGAGACAGGCTTATTGTGTTTGCAACATGCTTTAGCAGGTACATGGCTATCCTTAGAGGTTACAGGCTGTGTTTCTTTATGTAGTGATAGGTAATAACCTAGTATTATTTGGGATAAATGCATTCCATATAAATGTATATTTATCTGTATAAAGGCCCCACACATTTATCACGCTATAGTGCTGAGAGATTTTTTTTGTGTCATCAGAAATGGGATACATTTTCAACAACATAAAGTGATTTTATGGTTAGAGGAGCTTAGCCTACTTCAAATTAATTGAAACTGTGTTGTTATGGAGACAGTGTACCATTTCATTGAGAAGTGAATTCCAACTTTGCTGAAAAGATTTCATGGCTGTTTTAGCCTACGAACACAGAGTGGTTGATTGTTCATGGTTAAATTATATTTCAAATGGCTATTTCACAACTTCTTGTGATTAGAGGTTTTATGGCAAATTTATTAAGAAGTTGAGAGTTTGTGGTATGCAGTTAAGGTGAAGCCATAAGGAACACATAAAAGGCACTTTTAGCTTCTCAGTGTCTCTGCTCTCTTCATCCACTTCCACATGTGCATGCATGTGTAGAGACTTTTGTGGCTTTTATTTACAAATGAATTGGCCAAAATCCGTTGCTCTGTTCATATATGAAAGTATGCATGTGTGTGTGTGTGTGTGTGTGTGTGTAGCCTATGTGTACTTCAGAGAGCCAGAGCTGCAGGTCACTGTAACCCCCGCACACACTGACCTAGCCTGGGGCTCAGTCTGCCCTCCTGTGCAGCTCTCTCCCTTGAACCTGACAGCACTGCAAGGGGCTGGAGAACCCAGCAACCCCCCACTATCAGCGGCCATCAAAATAACCATTACAGTCAGAGCCATGGCTGCTTGAGATGGTTACATGGGTATTACACACATGGCTTCCCAAGGGAGACTTCAAATGAATGTGAAGATACAACTGTGACTTGGGAAAATGTATATGGCCAAGGTCTGGGCAGATAGACATTTTTATTGTGACACTGTCAGTTTTTATTTTCTCACGAAAGTCTGGTGAAGTGTTTTTTGCTGTCTGTTTTGTTTGCAGATCATTATCATGTGGATTTTTTTGCTCAATAGACCCTTCTTTCTCTTCACTAGCTGCTGTTGTGGTTAAGCCCCCTTCATGCAAACTCCTCAAATATTAACCTGGAGTTTGCGTCATCTGTTAATATTCTTCTTTATTGCACCCTTCCTTTGAATTTTTTTTGATGAGGGTCCCCCTTTCACATACATAGAAACACACACACACACACAAACACACACACACACACACACACACACACACACACACACACACACACACACACACACACTCCCTTCTTGAGGTTGAATGTGTGCTGCTCCCTCTTTGGCCGATCTTGTCCTTTCTGAGGTGGAGTGGCACTCAAGGCTGCATTCAGCCAACCAGCTGTTCACTGACTCAAGTCCACGGTGTGTGTGTGTGTGTGTGTGTGTGTGTGTGTGTGTGTGTGTATGTATGTGAAGAGTGTATTAAACTGTATATGAGTATATGAGCTTGGTTGTAGTGAGAAATACATATTAAGAATCTCTCTCTCTCTCTCTCTCTCTCTCTCTCTCTCTCTCTCTCTCTCTCTCTCTCTCTCTCTCTCTCTCTCTCTCTCTCTCTGTCTCTGACCTCCCCCATCTATTCTTTAGTCTCTTGGAGAGTGGATGAATCCAGTGCTTCAAAGAGAATAGCCAGTGTAATTACATTAGCCAATTGCTCTGTTAAGTGTTTGGATGGGAGTTAATGCCCGAGAGATACCTTTTCTTGGATCCCAAAGGGCATTGTAAATGCTTTTTATTTGTGTGTAGTGTAGGTGTGTGTGTGTGTGTGTGTGTGTGTGTGTGTGTGTGTGTGTGTGTGTGTGTGTGTGTGTGTGTGTGTGTGTGTGTGTGTGCGTGCTTGTGTGAATGCAATGTGCATCACACACACACCATCACACCTCAGTCTCAGTCTGTGACAGAAGATGATATCAGAAGGTACATGCTGTATTTGATGCCTTATTTCACATTCAGCAATTTGTGTGTGTGTGTGTGTGTGGGTGTGGGGGGGGGGGGGGGGGGTGGTCCACTGTGAATGAATAGCCAGTACAAGGACACTCTCATGGGAACACATTGTTTCATTATTCCTAATAGAGTCTAGAAACATTATTTGCTTTCAACCATGTTTAGATCAGCATCCCATTTAACACATACACACGCACACACACACACACACACACATACGCGCACACAGATGTTTAGTCTCATCGCAGCGCATGCATGAGGGTCTTCTGTTCTGGTCACGGCCCCTGCAGGCCTCCCTGAGGGCGTGCAATGCACATAATGTTCCTGTAGCGTTGCTTCCATGTTGCATTAGTGTTAATCACATTAAACAAAGCCTCTGGAGGATCCCAGGGGGAAAATAGTCTCAGAGACCCCCTCACAAAAGCAGATTTGGTGGGAGAAAAGCTGGATTTGCTTTTATTTCCAGCTTGCTGTTTTATGTTCTCATCCAGTCATAGGGATTTGCCCTCCATCTACAGTCAGTTGCTTTTAGTAAGCAATTATCTCTGTGTTGGATACCTAAGATAGTGTTACATGGTGAGTGTAGTATATTACATGTACTGTAATATGGAAATATAGTTATAATGCTTCTCCCACATTCCAGGCAGAAATTTGTCTCCGGTAGCCGCTGCTCAAAAGCCCTGTTGAGAATATTTCCTGTCTAAAGGGCTCTTTACTTTGGTCTAGAAGAAATGTAATCATGAGCCCAGCGGGCATCAGAGTCTGTGTATTTCCCTCTTCTTACAGACGGTCAACGTCGCGTCCGGAAATCTTGCTGTGTTGAGTAATGATTTTTGCCCTGTTTTTTTCCCCCCTCCTTTCAGACTCAAACAATTCAACTGGCCCTGCAGAGAACGGTGGAGTTCTACAGACAGAGGGGAAGCAGGTAGACATCATACCAGTCAGTCACATTTGGTTTGTCTTTTCCCTGTTTTTTTTTCTGGATTATTTTTCTTATTTCCTTGATTTCCTATTCTTGATCCTATTTTGGGTGTCTATCGTGTGTGTGTGTGTGTGTGTGTGTGTGTGTGTGTGTGTGTGTGTGTGTGTGTGTGTGTGTGTGTGTGTGTGTGAGAGGGTAAGGAGGTAGAAATCATACCAGTCAGTCACGGACCAGTCAGTCACATTGGATTTGTTGTTTGTTTTTTTCTCTCTTTTGTTTTTTTTTTTTCTCGTACTTCCTTGATTTCCTATTCTTGATACTATATTGTGTGTGTACCGTATGTGTATATGTGTGTGTGTGTGTGTGTGTGTGTGTGTGTGTGTGTGTGTGTGTGTGTGTGTGTACATTCTTGATTTCCTTCTTGTTGTCTTTCTTTTTTCATTCAAAGAATTCTGTATGTTTATTTATATTTCTTTTCTTTCACTGGTTCTGTGTGTGTTCCTTTCTCTCCGACCGCCTCAGATAAGTGGACTGCATGGCTATGTGTGTATTCACGCACATCCGTTACCAATGCGTCATAAATTGTAATTCAAATGGGTGTGCGATTGTTAGAGACTGCTACTTTGCTGCTATTTTCCTGCCACTGATTGCGATTGATTGTGCTTTTGTGTGTGTGTGTACGTGTGTGTGTGTGTGTGTGTGTCCATATTTCATAGGTGCAAAGAGGATGGAACGGAAGAGAGACGAGTGTTTGAGAAATGCCCCTATGCGGATAACGCTGGCTCAGGGGAAGAGGCGGACATCTCAGGAATTCTTCAGTACATGGCACCAATGCTGGGTAAATCCCTCCTCCTCTACTTTATCATCCAATCAGGCTTGGGCAGGCCAGGGAGGAGAGTGCTGATAAGCTCAAAACTCATTTACTGTAATAGAAGAACTTTTCAAACATCTTGAGAGTTATTTTACCTCAAGTAGGTGGAATGTGGGTGTGTGTGTGTGTGTGTGTGTGTGTGTGTGTGTGTGCGCGTGTGTGCATGTGTGTAAGCATGTGTGTGTGTGTGTGTGTGTGTGTGTGTGTGTGTGTGTGTGTGTGTGTGTAAGCATGTGTGCACATGTACCTTATCTACACCTGTGACGCCAGCAAAGCACCTATAGGTTCCCCCGTAGCTGTAAAAAGATGACGTCCAGTCCTACCTCTCCTGCAGCCTCCATATAACCTACTCGCTCTCTGTCCCTGGAAACGGGACAGAATAAAATACAACCAGCAGCGCTGATGTGTCTAAAGCGTAGCTCTTCATTCATGCCTCTCCAAAAGCCCACAGACTGATTTGGCGGATGCTTGTTGTACCCCCGGTGCTGTGTCTCTATTCTGCAGTCCTCTAAGCTGGTGCTGCGTGGGTGCTTGTGACGCTTCTGCTGTGCTGCGTTGCCATATCTGCTGTAGCTGGCATCAGTGTGTGTGTGTGTGTGTGTGTGTGTGTGTGTGTGTGTGTGTTTTAGGGTGTGTGGTGGTGAGGATTGTTTAGGGGAGGCCTTGGACAGATGCCTGGAGAGCTGCACTGAGCTCTTTTTATGCTGGCAGGGCAACCTCTGGGTTTGATGCATGGCGCTCGGGGCCCTGAGCAGTAATATTTGATTCTGCACCGACCGGCGAGCCAAAAGCACACTCACGCACTGCCCCTCAGAAAAGCACAGAGAAAGAGTGTTTTGATAAAAAAAAAAAAAATATATATATATATGGAAAAAATTCGAGGAGAGGGTCGAGATGTCTCAGGATTGTGCCGAGGAAGAGCACATAAACTCCCTTGGGAAGATCGAGATTGGATTTAGTACAATCAGGAAGACAGCTCCCCATGTCTGCGTGGGTGCTTATTAAAATTTGCATGCTTAATAGTGCTGTTAGCAATACGCTTCTGTAATCCTTGCAGAGGCTGGATTTACATTGTGTTAAGAATGGTGAAAGTAACAAGCTCTGAGAATAGTGAAATATCTCTGTGCCGCACTCCTGATTTAGTTTATCAGCAAATGCACTTTAGTGGCCCTGTTGGTTTGATAGTATTAAACAATGCATGAATTTTATAAAGAAATGTTGTTACCTGCTTATACCACTGAGTCAATATCAATTGGATTAGTCTGGGGAATGCTATGTAAAATATTTGCTATGCTAAATAAATATCTCGCAGCATCGTTGCAAATATAGCAATGAAACAGACACATTTTGCCAGTAAACCATGTTCTTTATGTTACAGAGTATAATAAAATCAAGTCTTCACTGGCTTATTGTTAATGATAATTAGGTGTTAATTAATTCATTGCGTAATCAGCCCCTAAATGCCATTTGAGCAAATGCCTCTTCTTCTACTAAACAATGCTGCTTTTCTCACAACTGTGCTACTTCAGCACAACAACAACATCAACATTGACCACCAAAGTGCAGATCCCCCATGGCCCCAATTCTAATCCTCTTGTGTCATATCCACACAGCTTCCATTCTTACCCTTGTTACAGATCTAGACCCTGGTCACTATGGCTCTTAGGCTGCAGATATGCTATGCTAATTGCTGGCTAGTGGCTAGAGTACGGGGAATGGGGCTAAAGAAGGGTCTGATTGTCTAAAGGAGACATGGAATTATGGAGGTTCATTTGGCCAACAGCTCTTGGAGCTTGGAGCTAATGCAAATGGATGAAATAAATGATCCATTTGCATTAGGAGTTATTTATTGAAGAGGACAATGCTTGAAATAATGTTCCAAATCATTTTTTTTTTTT
>JAODXP020000021.1:3483208-3488208 GCA_027497455.2 Sardinella longiceps
AACACACACACACACACACACACACACACACACACACACACACAAATACACAGACACACACACACACACACACACACACACACATACACACACACACACACACACACACACACACACACACACACACACACACACACACAAACAGACACACACACACACACACACACACACACACACACACACACACACACACACACACAGCCTCATAAGCCCTGTCTTCAAGAGTGAGGAGAACTCTCATTGTGAGAGGGAAAAGGGGGATAGAGTGGGGAAGAGATGGAGAGATAAAAAGAAGCAGAGGATGAGAGAAAGAAAAGCAGAATGGACAGAGTGAGAATGGAAGGGTTAGAGAGAGTGTACAAGCAAGCCTTGGAATTCCACCATAGCAACCAAAGGCTAATAAAAGCAACATGAGAAAACAGTCTTTCCCCTACTCACAGAGAGAAAAAAAGAAAGAGAGAGATAGAAAGAGAAAGAGAGAGAGATCATGATATAAAAAGAAGCAATAGATTGAGAAATTGCTTCTCTTCCAAAAATGGTGTATGAGGTGTGTACAATACTTTGAAGAAGAATTGGAGCCATATTTAAGGGAAGAGAGAGAAATAAAGAGAGATTCAGAGAGATAGTTAGCGTGGATTAAAGCGCACTTGAAGGCTTCGCTTCTTTTGATCCTCTCTGGCCCAGCTGGAGCTGGATGCGGTGTGTGTGTGTCTAAATGTGTGTGTGTGTGTGTGTGTGTGTGTGTGTGTGTGTGTGTGAGTCTGCTGGGAATCTGCTGTGGCTCTGTGCACACACAACTGTCTGGCTTTTGAGGAGAATTTGGGGTATGTTTGAGTGTGTTTAAGGGGGTGTATATTTTCAGAACATGAGCACCGATCCCCTGTAGACTGAAGTGAGGGCTCTCTCTCTCTCTCTCTCTCTCTCTCTCTCTCTCTCTCTCTCTCTCTCTCTCTCTCTCTCTCTCTCTCTCTCTCTCTCTCTCTCTCTCTCTCGCTCTCTCTCTCTCACACTCTTTCTCTTTATCTGTGTTGTGTGTGAGAGAGGTATTTAGTCAGGCTTAGGTGTGTTGCTGGGATTTGTGTGTGTTGTTGACTGCTGACACTGCTGATGTGTGTGCGCTTGTGAATATATGTGTGTGTGTGTGTGTGTGTGTGTATATATACTTTCATATATTGTATGCTTGTGAATGTTTAAGAGAGTGTGTGAAATCATGTCATGAGTGCACTGCTGATGCAGGGGGAGGTTTTTAAGTGTGACACGCAAGGGTGCAGAGAAGTGGGGGAAGGTTTCAGCTGTCGCACTGGACCCTTCTGCTTTTAGAGAGAGAGAGAGAGAGAGAGAGAGAGAGAGAGAAGGAGAAAAAGGGAGAGAAAGGGAGAGAGTGCAGGAGTACCCAGACAGTCACGGCTGAATGCACATGTTTGCTAAATGAGTGAGTGACCCAAACAGAGCTGCAGTCTGTGTGTCTGTGCATGCGTGCGTGCTCACCAATATCTGTTTGACATAACCGCCTGAATGTCAACAAAGAAGGGCACACGGAAAACAGACTCACCCCTCTCTTACCATCTCTAACACACATACACACGTACACATACACACTGCACATACTGTACACAAATCCACAGAATACACACACACACACACACACAGTCTCACAGACACACAAACAGAGACCGAGATCATCATCATCATCATCATCATCATCATCATCATCATCAAATACATACAGTGTTGGAAGATCCAAATGAGGAAATTGTGTTTTTTCTTCTTTTCCTCTCTCTCTCTCTCTCTCTCTCTCTCTCTCTCTCTCTCTCTCTCTCTCTCTCTCTCTCTCTCTCTCTCCCTCCCTCTTAGCTTCTCTATGTGTGCCATTTCCTACACTCCTTCACTTCTGTTATCTATAATACTACAAACTCTCTGTCCTTCTCTTCTCTTCCCTGCCTGTCTTGCTTGTCTGCTGAAGGAGCTAGCGAGTAATGGACTCACACACGCCTCGGCATCTGTGGAAAATGTTGTCATGTTCTCATTGACCAGACGTGTGCGTTTGCTGAAGCGACCGAGACGAGATGAGCTAAATGCGAGAGTGACATGTGGGGGGTGTGGGCGATACACATGACCTCCCCTCTCCCAAGCTAACCATTCATCATCATTCATCTACCATGTCACACAAATCATTCTGTAACCGCTGCTAATGGTCGTGCGCTAGCCAATCTTACAACCTCTATTTTCTCTCTAGCCTTTAGCTACAGACTTCAAAAATGCTGATATGCATTTTATAGTATGACGGGTCATTGTTTCGACAGCATGTCAGTTTTATTGTGCCGTATAAAATGTATACATGCTTTTGATGAACTCTGCTGCCGCCGATGTATGGAGTTGAATGAAAATAAATGTTGGCTGTCGGAGCTGCTGTGCGGCTGCCTTAAATGTATTATTGCTGACCACTTACATGGTTTTCCACCATGTATTTTTATTTATATTAATCAATTGTGTCTCTTCCCACATTCCACAAAGTAATTGGGATATATTATATTTGTGTTAATATTTATTTAATGTAAATGTGTCTATATTTGTGTCTCATCTCAATTTACTGTATCTTGTTCTCTGTCCTTGTCAGGTGATGGAGATCAAGGGCCAGATGATCCACGTCCCAGAGTCGCGCTCACTGATGTTCCTGGGTTCGCCACGCGTGGACAAGCTGGAGGAGCTGATGGGCCGCGGTCTGCATTTGTCCGACATCCCCATCCACGACGCCACGCGTGACGTCATCCTGGTAGGCGAGCAGGCCAAGGCACAGGACGGCCTGAAGAAACGCATGGACAAGCTGAAGGCCACGTTGGAGCGAACGCACCAGGCCCTCGAAGAGGAGAAACGCCGCACCGTGGACCTGCTCTACTCCATCTTCCCGGGCGATGTGGCCCAGCGCCTGTGGCAAGGGCTGCCCGTGCAGGCCAAGAAGTTTGACGACGTCACCATGCTGTTCTCGGACATTGTGGGCTTCACAGCCGTCTGTGCCCAGTGCACACCCATGCAGGTCATCAGCATGCTCAACGAGCTCTACACACGCTTCGACTACCAGTGTGGAATACTGGACGTCTACAAGGTGAGGAGTGTGTGGGGATGCATGAAGGAGTACATGGCATGGGTGATCACACACACACACTCACACACACACACACACACACACACACACACACACACACACACACACACACACACACACACACACACACACACACACACACACACACACACACACACACACACACACACACACACACACACACACAGAGGAAGAAGGAAGAAGGTGGTGACACACACACATGTACACTTACAGTGCACACACACACACACACACACACACACAAACACACATACATAGAAGCACACATGCTCACATTTACACATGTAAACGTGTTAATGGGCTGTAAGTGCGTTAGCTTTTGTGTGCCATTGCAGGACCCTGAGACAAGTTCATGGTGAATGTTTAAACACATTTTCTTGACTTATACACACAGACAAATAAGTTTTGGCTATCTGTGTATTTGTGTATGTTTGCTATATGCAAATGCTTTTACTATCTTGGGTGAGATATTGTCTGCTCACCAGGGCACGTCTCCTATAGGCAAACAAATACAGTTACCACACGCCCGCAAACACCCACATAATGTCCATGGTTATGCATCATAAATAATTACAGATCAATTTGCATGATGCATTCAAATGCAAAAAAAAAAAAAAATGCAAAGATGCATTGAATAAGTCTGTTTTTCATGCTTATGTGAGAGATAAGGTGGAAGCAAAGAACATTATGGCAACAGAACAGAAAGTGGTATCTGTTACAGTATCTGTTATGTTATGGTTCATCATTCTAAAGAGCATTGATATGGAACGGGTGATCCATATCATATTGATGACTTTTTCACTACATAAATGTCACCCATGTCCCGTTATCTGACCCCACCCTTCCGGCCAATCAGAAAACAGTATTTCATTTCTCCACATGAGATGTTCCTATAAAACTGCATGGGCTGGTGATAGGAGCAGTCTGCATGCTTGTGCATGTCCTGTTAGAGAGTAAGAGGACAAAAGTGTTGATGTCTGTGAAAACGATAATATCCCCACCTCTCACTCAATAGGCTCCAGCATCAACGTGTTAGCGTGCTGGTGGCCTTGCATGTTAGCACTGTGGCAGCACAGTGCTTGCAAGTTTTTTTTTGTTTTTTTTTTGGTCATGGTCGTGTTTTCCCCCCCAAGCGGTGGAAAAATACGGCCTGACAAATGAGCAGGGTAATCGCACTTAACAAGCGTGTGTCAATAATCTGGCATGCCAAAGTGACTTTAGTGCATTGGCCAGCGGGGCCATTAACACTAGCCACTCAGCCTGTATGACTGGGGTTGGGGGTGGGTGGTGGGGGTAGTGTTGAGTCAGCATAGAGGAACCTGGGACATAAGGCAACATTCTACACTTCTATCCCTCTCGGTCTCTCCCACTAACTCTCTCTATCACTTGTTCTCCGCACTAACTCTCTCTATCACTTGTTCTTTTACTTTAAGGCTTTCTTGATTTAAGATACACATACAAATACAGACACTAAGTATACACATGCACTCACACACACACACACACATGCAGCCTCTCTTATATCTTTTCTTTTTCCCTGTCTCTCTCTCTCTCTCTCTCTCTCTCTCTCTCTCTCTCTCTCTCACACACACACACACACACACACACACACACACACACACACACACACACACACACACACACACACTCTCTTACCCTCCTAACCAGACAAACAGTGCATTGCTCTCCCCTGTGTGTTTCCCAATATAGCCTTTGTATAATTTGGCTCCTGTGCTTACTCAGCACCCCTCACTGCACACCGATTAGCAGCTCATGTTCCTCATTAACCTTTCACCTGGATGTTCTTACAGCATAGTGCACGTGTACACTAATGTCAGTGTGTGTGTGTGTGTGTGTGTGTGTGTGTGTGTGTGTG
>JAODXP020000021.1:3498208-3512415 GCA_027497455.2 Sardinella longiceps
GTAGATAGGCTAGTAAACCATTGATATGAATAATTTTGGTCAGTCTAGTGTACCGTACATAAATACATCTTACACCACTGATCAAGGCTAACATTAACACATATGCTCTATTATAGCGTCATAGTTTTTTTTATCATGGACTTTATCTGGGCTAGCTTTAGAATCAAAACAAGATGAAAGAAATGTGTTAGTGTAGGTGGAGTCGCACACAGTCTCTATCTCTCTCTCTCTCCCACTCTCTCTCTCCATAAAACCCCACCCCAATGGGGGTCATTGTACTGTGTGTCCATGCTGTGGTCACCATGGCAGCGCAGTGGCGTGCGTGATGCAGGGCCCTCTCTCTCCTGCTGGGTGTCTTATTGAAGTAGATGATCAGGGCTAGAGCCCTAGCTAGTGTGGCCCCTGATGAAGACAAACAGACCTGAGACAGAGCAGTGGCCCCGTGCACATGGCTGACCTTTCCGCCCCAGATGGGAGACTGTTGGGTGGGCAGGGGGGTGTTAAGGCCATGGTTTCAGACACCATCGTGGAGCATTTTTGAATTAGACTATTTTGTTTACCCCCGCACACTGGTAGCACACTACAGGGATCTAATTAGGTACAGTAGGCTGTGGAATCACCTATGGATGTTAATAAACGACTCTGATAAAAAAGACTTCAATCATAATCAACAGGTGGCGGCAGAGTTTGGTGTTGGTGTGCACCCTTGCATTGAAAAAAGTGCTGTCAAACGATTAAAAAAATCTATATGATTAATCACAAAATTTTGCAATGAATAATCGTGATTAATCACTTTTAATCGTAACTCATTTCTCTCAGAAAGAATTTGGATGCTAGGGTATGTTGGATCCTTATTTTACCCCGTAAAGGCCCTGATACTAAATAGCTGGCTTTGTTCTTCTCAAATGGGCCAATTCACACCTACCCCAAACATGTTGTTGGACATTCAGGAACTAGGCCATAATCTTTGTCTAGTTTGACTTGATAGCCAAGCCATTTTTTATCTGAAAGTGAACATAATACATGTCATGAAAGTGGAACCATATCCATCAGGATTAATCTGAGTTGATTTTTTTAATTTGAGTTAAATATTTTTGAGTAATCATTCGATTAATCAGTTAATTTTGCCAGCCCTAATTGAAAACAATGGAATAGAACTTTGGAAGAGCAGTGCTCCGCACTCTGTCCAAACCTGTGTGCAGAGGCCTTATCTCCATTCTACTGCTGAGCTAAATCTGTGGGTGTAGTATACTAATGTGAGACAAATATTTGGATATTGGATGCTTAATGTTTTTGTCAAATGCCATGATTGAGTTTCTAGGTGGAATTGTTCCTACAGTAGTATTGTCTGCCCAAGGCCTGTATTCTAACTTCTTCACTTTCCTCTTTTCTCCCCTCCAATTCTCTCTCTCTCTCTCTCTCTCTCTCTCTCTCTCTCTCTCTCTCTCTCTCTCTCTCTCTCCCAACACTCCCTCTCTCTTCTACCTCTTCTTCTCATTCCCTTCTTCAGCTTCGGATTGGGATTCACACAGGTTCGGTGCTGGCGGGGGTCGTGGGCGTTAAGATGCCCCGTTACTGTCTGTTCGGGAACAACGTGACGCTGGCCAGCAAGTTTGAGTCGGGGAGCCACCCGCGCTGCATCAACGTCAGCCCCACCACATACCAGTAAGGCCCAGCACTGAGTCGCCGGGAAACTCGTTAAAACTTGAGTGGAGTTTTATGGGTTGTTAAAAAACATGCCTACTTTTACTATTTGCCTTGCGTTTGTGTATATGGATTATATATGTATACATTATGTATGTGTATATGAAAGGGATTCAGCCATTTCTGTGTGTGTGTATGTGTGTTTGACCTCATTTAACCTCAGAGGCCTGTTTCTGACCTTTTGACAGATCATGTTAGGTTCAAAGGATTTTATTGATGGTTCTCTCTTTCTTTTTTTCTCTTCCTATCTCTCACTCTCTCTCTCTCTGAAAGTGTGTGTGCTTGTATTTGTGTGTGTGTTTATAAGAGAATGATTAGATCTCATAAATGCGGTCACCGATCATTATACAGTGTGTGCGTGTGTGTGTGTGTGTGTGTGTGTGTGTGTGTGTGTGTACTAAAAGAGGTATCAAGTTACCCGCTGAGTATCGTCCACCGTGAGAATGGTGAGGACTGCATTAGGGTTTGTTCCACAGATCGATAGGCACTTACTAAGATCAGAGGTCAAACCTACTGGACTGTGGGTGTCTCTTTGTGAGCTAGACTTTGTTTAATGACTCTCTGCCCATTGAATAGCTTTCCTCTAATGTGTTGGTGTGCTATTGAACTGCCTCAGCCCTCCCCATTGTTTTCTGCTTGAATGGAAAATGAATTGCGACTGAGTTGAGGTCATGACCTGTTTTTGTCCGTTCTGAAATGATTTGTCTTACACAGTAGTCTTAATGACCTTACAGGAAGGAATTATAACAAAGTTGTGTATATAGATGTCTTGATGACACAATGTTGTGATCGCTTCTTCAAGTGTTTTTCAACCTGTTTCGCCTTTGACATCGAGAACAATTTGTCCGAAAAGAGTTGTGAGTAGTTTCTGTTTTTTTTCTCACACAGGCAGTGTGTAAGTGCAGGAATTTGGCCGTGTAAAATAATTGTATATTGTATATATTCCCAGACATAGTTGTTGAGGGTATATAAACCATGTCACGTTATCTAAACACATTCAGCTGTTATGGAGGCTAATGTGATTACAAGGCCATCTTTGAAGAATGTTCAGGGTACTGAGAGCTGTAGGCCTCTAAAGACCCTATAAGGCACATTTGACTTGTATGTCAGGACAGACTGTGTCAGCTGAGTCCTCTCCCATGTGTCTGTCTGTCTCCTCTCCTGCTGGGTCTGCATACTCAGAGGCTACATCTGGCCACTTCTCTCCCAGCCTCTCTCTCTCTCTTTCTGTCTCTCTCCTTTCTCTATCTCACTCTTTCTTTCTTTATCTCACTCTTTCTTTCTTTCTTTCTGTCATTCTTTCTCTTCTTCTCATTCTTTTCCTATATGTTCTTCTCTCCTCTCCAGGTCACCTTCTTCCTTTCTCTTTCACCTCTCCTCTTCCCTCTATTTCTTTCTCTCTCTCGCTCTGTTGTTTCTGCTCCCCTAATGGATCGGAGCTAATTACCAATAGACCAACTAATGTAGCCCAGCCTAGCCCAGCCCAACCCAGCCTTACCTAGCCCAGCCAATCCCAGCCCAGTCCCAGATGCCATGCTGACTCACGCTGCCCACTGACATTTGCTCTCTGCCCGGCAGCCAGCCACAGACAGCGGCTTGGCCAGCAGCCAGGGGGGTTGGGGGGTTGGCTGGTTGTTGTGTGTGTGTATATTTATGTGTGTGTGTGTGTGTGTGTGTGTGTGTGTGAGTGGGGGTCTATCATTCTCCTCACTCTGTCTCCTGTGTCATCAGCATCATTATTCATTATCTGTGATGACAATGTGGCAGCAGCTGGGGCACGTAAGGCAGGAAGTCGTGACGTGTTGGCTAGGGGAATCTTTAAGAAGACTGATTCAAGGATTTTCACCACATAATGAAAGCTCACACACACACACATGCACAAACAGAGAGACACACACTTTCAGACATGCACGCTAAAACAGACACACATACATGTATACATACATACATACATACACTTGTACATACACATCCAAATATACACATACACACACACAATACTGCAGCAAACACAGACAGACAGACACACACACACACACACACACTCAGTCACTACTTCCTTATTTCACGGCTCTGTGCATTTCCAGCATTGGCCCTCCCTCCGCAGCAGTGCTCTACTCCCTGATCCCGATCTGATCTGGGTCTGGCCCAAGCCTGGCCCGGATCCGCTACACTTGTGCCAGCTCATTGTCCGCCTGAATTACACCAGGCCCATGCACTCGTCCTCTTAGCCTTTTTGTTTATCCATCCATCTGGCAGTTTCTGTTCCCTCGTTCAGGGCCGGCGGCCCCCAGGGGACGTGCATGGGGAAAGGGCAGCTCTACCGAGGAAAGGGGGAATGTTACTGCAGGTTATCATGGGACCATGTGGGCCTCTGCTGCTTGCTTGGAGCAGATTGAATGTGGAGTGGAGCCACTGGGGGGTTGGGGAAGGAGGGGGGGGGTATCTCTTCTACATATTCATGCACAAATGTTTGACCTCGCTTGCATACACACAGTCAAGAAAAATACCTAAGCAACCTTTTTTGCACATGCACACACACACACACACATATGTATGTAGACACAAATACACAAGCACACTGTCAATATATATGGTATAAGTAATGTATGTAGGCACAGATGCACTTCTAACTTACACTTATGCACATAGCCACACACACACACACACACACACAAATACACAAGCACACTGTCAATATATATGGTATAAGTAATGTATGTAGGCACAGATGCACTTCTAAATTACACTTATGCACATAGCCACACACACACAAACTTACACATGCACACACACACACACACACACACACACACACACATGCACTATATGGACTGGCCTGTCATGTGAGGAGTCATATGCATGTGGCTGTATGTGAGAACGAGAGAACAGGAGAGAAAGATGCCGGAGAGAGAGAGAGATCAGCTGACTCCTGCTGTTTCCATGTTTATTTCAACAGTGTGCACTCAAAGAGAGAGACAGAGAGAGAGAGAGAGAGAGAGAGAGAGAGGAAGGAAAGTAGAGAGAGAGAGAGTTAGAGAGAGTTAGAGAGAGATCAGTTGAATTCTCTCAGTAGTCATCCTCTTTACGTGTTTATTTTAACAGTGGGTACTCGAGAAGAAAAGGAGGGAGGGAGAGGGGGAGAATGAGATAGATAGATACAGTAGTGTAGTAGAGAAAAAGAGGAGGATGAGAGTGAAAAGGTGATGGAGAGGATGAAAACTGGGAGAGGATGAAGCAAGAGGAGTGAATGGAGAAAGGAGGGGGAGATTGCAGGAGGGATAGAGAGAGAGAGAGAGAGAGAGAGAGAGAGATGATGATGACGGTGAGAGAGAGAACAAGAGAGGGGAGAGAGAGAGAACGAGTTGAAGTCAGAGTGGTTGCTGTGGCGACCGGTCTTTAGTTTTGCCGTTCAAGGGCACTCTCTCGCAGCTCACACTCATAATTGTTGTGGAACAGAGAGAGCTAATTGGAACAGGTTCCTGTTGCCGCTGCCTGGACTCGAGAAGCCTGTGGGGGCAGGAGAAGAGTGTGTGTGTTTTAGTATTTGTGTGTGTGTGTGTGTGTGTGTGTGTGTGTGTGTGTGTGTGTGTGAGTCTTCAGAATTCTGTGTTCCATATTTCATGAATGCAAATTTGACAACTACATAAGAGCTGGGTCTTTTCTCTTAAGAAGGTGGTGCCTTTGTGTGTGTGTGTGTGTGTGTGTGTGTGTGTGTGTGTGTGTGTGTGTGTGTGTGTGTGTTTGAGTTGGATTTTGTGTGCTTTGTTCACATACAGCGATTCAAATATTCACTACATTGTCTGATTATATTTGAGCATTTGATGTTATATACTGGTATGTGCGTTGGTTTGGTGCTCACATTCCTCTAATCCAAACTGACTAATAGCCTTAAATAAATCTTAAAACCACCTTCCCCTGAGATTAAATGCAAGTATATGTGTGTGTGTGTGTGTGTGTGTGTGTGTGAGAGAGAGAGAGAGAGAGAGAGAGAGAGAGAGAGAGAGAGAGAGAGAGAGAGAGAGAATTTAACTCTATGCCCACACTGATTTTTTCAGCCTGGTGCATCATTCACATTCCTCCATAGAGTACAGTGCACTCTCTCTCTCTTTCTCTTCACTTTCACCTGTGCTGTTTGATGGTGGTGGATATGGTGATGTGTGTGTGATGATGGCTGTACTAGGGGTGATTTTAGTTTGCTCTGCTGGCATGACTCATATTGTGCTGCTGAACAAGTCCGTATTGTACATAGATTTACAATACAGACCCTACGTTTCTTCTTCACTATTTAATTTCAACTTGATATACTTGTAGGGGAAATATACCTTATATATAAAACCGTTAACAGTAACTATAACAGATATTTGTAATTAACTGATTGATTTTCTTCCATCTCTCTCTTTCTCTCTCCCTCTTTCTCTCTCTCCTGTCTGTCTGTTTGTCTCAGGCTCCTGCGAGATGATCGTTCGTTCACCTTCGTCCCTCGCTCGCGGCAGGAGCTCCCTGACAACTTTCCCAAAGAAATCCCAGGCATCTGCTACTTCCTGGAGGCGGGCAAATCTCAGAGCCACTCCTCCCTGACCAGCTCACGTTCGGCTCCGCCCGCCCCCATCCGCAGAGTCTCCTACAACATTGGCACCATGTTCCTCCGAGAGACTAGCCTATGAGGACACTGCGGCTCTGGACTCTGGCGGCCAATCACCCCCTACTCTCTAGATGGCCACACCCACCCCAAGCCCCTCCCCCTCGCTGCACAGACTGGTGATGCCAGCGGAGACTTCCTGCTTCCTGCACAAGGCCCAGCCTCCCGGATGGCTACGGCTGACGGGAGCCTGCAAGGGTCAAAAAGAGGAATGCAGGGGGAGGAATTATTACTAGATAGAGACATAGAGAAAAAAAAAACATTGAAATGAAACACAAAATGAAAGCCTTTCTACTAACAGGACACAGCCAATGGCATTCACACAAGACATGCTTTTGCACAGGCAAAACAGAAACGCACACATAATGATGACAAACACAAGGACAGACAGATCAGTATAGGCGTGCAAACACACACACACACACACACACACACACACACACACACACACACACACACACACACACACACACACACAGAGACATGCTCACAGTGCTCTCAGCATTGCAGGTACTAGATTATTCATTCGCAGAACTTGGTGCCTTCTTATAACTGCACAGCGGCAAAGAGCAGGGCAAGCGTCCACCCCCCCAATCATCCCCCCTCCTCATCTGTCTCTCCCTTCCTCCTCCTCCGCCACGTCCTCTTGTCTGCACCCCACTCTGGCTACTGCAGTGACCTTGGAGCCCTCTGTGGGGGAGGGAGCTTAACGTGGGGTGGGGTTAGGCAAGCGAAGAGGACCACTACAGAACCAGCTACTGTTATATCATTTCTGTCCGTGTGTGTGTGCGTGTGTGTGTGTGCACGTATGTGTGCTCTGCATGCATAAAAAAGTCAGTTCACATTATTTTCCTTCTCTGTCTCTCTTTCTTTCTTTCTCTCTCTCTCTTTCTCTCCCCTCCCCTCTCTTTCTCACCTGGCCCGCGGCAGTCTTTGACCTGTCAATCATCCATGACAATGCCAATAAAGAGACAGCAGTGCGCAGGTCATGCTCTGTGGCTTTCTTTTCCTGCTCCATGTTCAGCTTCCCTGCCTGTCTGTCAGGATGTGTCTCTCCTGGAGCCCACAGGTTCATTGTGGTTACACTTGAAGTCACAGAACAGGAAGCACATTCCATTGTTCCACACAAATTCTTGGAAAAGCATTTTTTTGAAGATGCTTGGAAACTGTAGTTCCTCAAACATTCTTGGAAAAGCATATTGCGCAGTTCCACACATAAGGAATTGGACCTATTGGAAGAATAGCAAGGTCAGTTAGGGGTGTTAGAACAGGGAAAGAATCATTTTGATGTATCAGACCTTTTTTTAAAGTAATCAGTTTATGTTCAATTTACATTCATTTAAAGTTTAGGATTTAGGAAGTTTAAATTCATCTCATCCACATAGTCCTGTTCTTAATCCATCCTCTCTTTCTTCTGGTCTTACCTGAGTCCCAGAGAATAGAAGCTCAGGCTTTCCCTACGGATATCCCTTTAAATCCCAGCGGGAATATTGTATAATCCCATACAGAAACATGGGCGATTTGGTACAGTAAAAGTGAGATCCGTGTTAAACACACACTCACACACACACCCATTCACTCACACGTACACACACACACACACACACACACACATTCACACAAATAAAATGATGACATTGTCCCTGCTTTGCAATACATTGCAGGTCTACTGGCGTTTCGCCCATTGCTTGAAAGGGCCTCCTGATGAATGCTATATAAAAGCCCAGAGCCATTGAAAAGATTTTTGGTCTAAAGATGCAGACGGTCCAGATTGCCTCACAGCTGTGCTTGTCTCACTTCAGTGGCCCACACACTTCCATTCATACCACATTTTTCTATCATTTTCACTTTCTATCAGCAAGTTTTACCTTCCTCTTCTTTTTTTTAACAGTAGGCCTATCTCCCATGTGGTTTATGTGAAACCAACAGTGTAATGACAAGAGTTGAGAAAAAGTTGCACAGTCGCTTCTCTGGGGGTTTTGAGCCTCCCGAAGCCACTCCACAAAAGTCATTTGTCATTGGCACTGGCACACAACACAACATGCAATAATCTCCCCCATCTAAAGATGCAGTGATGGCAGTTGGGCAGTTATGCAGCCAGGTTCAACCTGTCTTAGTGATTTATTACGCTTTGCAAATACATTGGCTTTCATGTGCCGTGACGATCCATCTTTGATGGTTAGTTTAAGGTCAATCTGATGTCCTTCAAGGTGAATTGTGTTCATGCTTAAACAGCAAGGAGAGGGTGATGAGTGCAGAGTGTGAACTGAGAGTTTTTTCTTCTTCTTTTTTTTCTTTACTTGGTTCATATTTCATGGATTTATTTCTGTGGCCCCATGTAAAGAGTAAGGTCATGCATATCAGCAATATGCACACCTCCACCTTGTCCTTGCCCTGGTTTCATATCCTGATCTGTTTGTGTTGTTAAAAAAAAAACTGTTTTTGTCTGCAGTTTTTGTTAATATTTTACAGCAATAAGCAAAAAAACTTGATGTTTTATGTAAGCAAGATAACTCTCTCTCTCTACCCCCCGCCCCCCTCCCTATCTATCTCTCCTTCTCTATTTTTCTTTCCCTCCCTCGTTTTGAGTCCGTGTTCTTTGCTGTTGCTTTGCTGTAGAGACATATAGAGGGCTGGTATAGCACAGGTACTGTAGATTTGTATTGACTTACATCCATCATAGTCCCCAGACTTGTGTTCTTTTGTGTTAGACACACACACACACACACGCACACACACACACACACACACACACATGCAGTCCAGACAAGTGTTTTTGTGTGCCATGCAAATTGTCTTAAAATAAAAAACTGTGTGTGTGTGTGTGTGTGTGTGATTATAATTATTTACCATTTCTGGAGGGCTTGGAGTAGTCAGTGCCATCAAAAAATTCCCTCCTTGCATCTGTTGTTGAAGAGCGCTTAGACCCAGTCATTGTTGTTAAATGTCAGAGGAAAAGCAAACACATTAAGTTTAATGTTGCTCATTTATGCCTGTATATCACCTATTCTTTCTTTCACACTATTAGAAAGGACACCACGCTGTATGATTCTTTTTTTTTCTTTTTATATTACCAATTGCCAAGTAAATCCATTATTAATTTAAACCTCCAGGGTTTATTAATAGACTATATGAGCAAATTGATTTGTTATGCATCTGTATATACTCAAAAGAACAATATATCGACCATTGCCTCTTGTGTGTATGCACATATGTAGATTGTACAGATATTATTTTAATAACTGTCAAAATTTTTGAAATATCTGTAAGTGCCAATATTTGATATATTTTCAATGAGAGATCAATGACTACTACTATTTGGAGAACTACATGGCAAATTTCCTGTAATCAATTTCAGAAGTCTGTTCCCCATGGATTTTGCTTATTTGTGTTTTCGTTTTGTTTCGTCCTCATAGTGCGTTTATGTGTTTGTGTGTGTCTGTGCGTGTGCGTATGTACATGGTACGTCTGCGTACATGTATTTACATACATATGTGTGTGTGTGTGTTGATCTGTTTCCGGTCGAAAAAAGATCACAGTGGTTGCTTAGCGAAGCAGCATTTTATGCTTGGCACCCAGTTGTTCATTAATTGAAAGGAGTTCTACACCAAAGAGCTTCATAATGTAAATATGTATGTATTTGCTTACATATGTAACATACAAAAAAATCTTCTCACATTTGATTTGTAAATATATATATGTACATATGTTTATTATGTCCTGCAGTAAAATAATGATTCAGACTTTTTTTTTTTTTTTAAATAATCTGTTAGGCGTAGTTTATTCATTTCTCCCCGAGCAACAGTGTGTATGTGCATTTCATTTTCTTCACAGTACGTAAGCCATGCCAAATGACATGTAAATAAATGCCACCAGATATTATTTAACAAAGTGGGTAGCCTCCGTGTCTGATTATTACATTGCTTGAATTTTAAAATTTGTGTGTGTGAGTGTGTTGAAAGGATTGTAGGCTACATGTGTGCGGCAGTGGAGGTGGTGTAGTCTCTGTATTGTATGTGTTCAGGATATATTTATATATGGGCAATTCCAGCGTTATGGACGTGACATTTTCGTGCATTATTGATGAACAAAAGGCCAGATAACCTCCGCAAACCTAGCAGTATTTCACAATTTTTTTTCATATTCTTCTGCAAACTCCATGGCTGAATACAGGCAAACAGAAAAAATTAATATCATGATTTGCATCATAAGAATATGAGCCTTTCAATTTGCGTTATGGACGTGACGAAAAACGGACAAACTTTTGAGAGAGCGTAGTTTTTGCTGTGAAGTGTGTGAAATTTCTAGAGAAATGTAAATATTACTACATTCATACCAAACAGGACACCTCAGTAAAGACAGAGAAAGACTTAATTTCAAATGTAAATGTAAAAAAAGTTGGTTTTCATTGGGAGACATGGCGTTATGGATGTGACGTTATGGACGTGACGTCTGGAAAAACCCTCAAAATATTAACATTATGACTGCAAAGTCATGATATAACAATGAAAAATAACTGATAGTATTGCTGCTTTGCCTGTATTATCAGCCACTTGTGCCCAGTTATAAGCCCCAGACTAGATTATAGCTGAATAGGAAAAATTGTAGCAAACAGATATCCTGCTAGGCTTGCTCGTGAGTGTTTACATCTAGACAATCCTTTTGTATCGGAAGTTTTCTGAAAAATTGTATGTCCATGTAGGTGAGACTTAAGTTTTGTTCACGTCTCATGAACTGCCTGTATATATATGCCTATATATATATTTTTTTTTTGCATGAGGACTGGATTGGAGGGCTTTGCTTCTGTTTCCTGATCTCACACTCTTACACTTTCACACACACACTCATACGCACAACCACATGCACACACACACACATTCTCTCACATATAGCAATTGGAGAGCTCTTCAGCACAAGGGAGAAGGAGCTGAGACTGCCCACCACTCCCTCTGCTCTCTCTCTCTGTCTTCACACACACACATTCTCTTCATCTTTTGTTTGCTTAGAATCAAGAATGGTTTTAGTTGGTTACTGATTGAGACTGCGTGTGTGTGTGTGGCTCAGCATGAGAGAACATGTTTTTGAAGTGATGCTCCATGTAACACCCAAAGACACACGAACACACACACACGCACACACACACACACACACAGAAAGAGGAATATGCACAGATACACACACATGCAACCCAGATGAGGTAGGGGGTAAAAGTAGCAAGGCAAAGCAAGGTAAGGAAAAGTTTACATAGCACATTTCATACTTAAAGAATAGCAGTTCAATGTGCTAAACAGAATTGATATAGAAAATAGAAATAGAACGAATTGAGCTAAAAAATTTTTTAGAAGAATCCATCAAGGAAATAAAACTCATAAGACATAAGATCTATCAAGTGCAACAACTCACATTGATGGGGAGAGGGAAGAAAAAGATAGATAGAGAACTTCACAATGAGATAAAGGAAGGTGGAGAAGATGTGCTGTGGTGGTGGCAGTGTGTGTGTTTAGCAGTGGGGTCGGCTGTACATGCGGGTCACATAGGGTTCTTCTGTCACTCAGCATCACGGTCATCATATGAGAGAGAAAGAGAGAGGGAGAGAGAGCATGAGTCATCCTTAACTGGTTCTCACCAGTTTGCTTCTCATTCAGATTCTTTCTGAAGTAAATTCTGTGTGACTCTTTTGTCTGTCACATTATGAACTGTGTGTGTGTGTGTGTGTATGTGTGTGTGAATGTTTGTCTGTCCCTTTCCTTGGTTACAAGCCCATTGTAGCATGAAGCAGAGCAGACAGATGTCACGTGAGAGTCACTCCCCCGTCAATCTCAGCAGCACCACTTGCCTGTCTTGCCAGCCTGCTCCAACACAAAAGCATGGACAACACTGTCAGGCCCAGACACAATACGCAAACTCACACACACATACACACACACACACACACACACACACACACGCAGGCGCTTCTCCAAAATAGCATCAATGTGCCTCTCAGAATAGTAGCGACTTCATCGTGAGATACAGGCTGACTCAGCAAACACAGGGGAACGCAGTAACCCTCAAATGATGCTGATGATTGTGTACATTACTATCACACAAACCCACACAAAAATAAACAGCTGTGATGAATGGAACCAGTGGACACACACACACACACACACACACTAGGCAAAGACTAAAATACACATTCAACAAGTACTACTGCTACTACAACTATAAGCAATGCACCAGGTGTATTAGTGTCCGGTGCCATCTTACCAAGCTTTCTGCTACCCATGATACTTCTTGTGTTGTGGTTTTCTTGAGAATCACCATAGATTACATTAGCTGCACCAAAGCATTGGTGACGAAACAGTGGCAATCACTGTAATGCATGAATGTATATAACTATTGCCATTACAGTAAAGCACTTCTGAAAATATATAGTCTTCTGTATGTAATCTGGAGGCCTGGAGGGGCTAATTGAATGGCCCATTGTCTTTTCTAGAGTGGTAGAAGTGCAATCACTTGCCTGGCTCGTCTTCATGCCCTATTATTTGAGTCTCCAAATCTTCCCTGTTACAGTAGTGCCAGGCTCTTAGAATCATCCTTACGCTCCTTACTTTTCTTACCCTGGTGGTACCCTACCGAAATCAAGTTGTGAATTGCCTAGATTAGATTAGATTATATTAGATAACTTTATTTATACCCTGAGATTTGGTGTGCAGACAAGTGAGTTGGCACTTCATTTAAACATACATAACACATACAACATAGTGGACACATCACACATCAGACCACAACTCACAACAGGACGGGCAATTAGTGACACCAGACTGATAGCTATTGGAAGCAGACATATAAAGTGCATCAGTGCATCCCATTAATAAATACATAAAAAAAAACCTTAGACTTATGGCCTAGGCAACAAACAAGATGACTTGGTAGCCATGGAAGCAGTTACCATGAGTTTGGCAGAACAAATATTGAATATCTAAAACATGGGACCATAGGGTTTCCTTTTGAGAAATATCTTAGGCCCTGTCCACAGTAACCCTGACAAATGTAAAAATGCACATTTAAAATAAAATGAAAATGATCTCCATCCACATCAGAGATTTTCAGAATGTTTCACACATTCCACAGCGTTATTACATTCATCCACCTCAGCAATCATTTTTTAAAAACATTTTTTTCAGTTTCAGAATCCTCCATTCTAAAGTGGACAGAAGGGCTAACTGGATGTGAACATTGCTGTGGGAAAACAGCAATTCTGGGGGGGGGGATCTTAGTAATGTAGGTGTAACGGAGGCCAGCTAGCGCGGCTAGCTCGGTGGTAGTGTGTAAATCCTCATCACCCAACTCCATGGGCGCTTCTAACACGCTGAGTTAGAAGCTCGGGCTTTTAGCTCAGTTGGTTAGAGCATTCCACTCCCACGCCGGGAGTTTGTAGCTTGCGGGGTGGCGGGTTCGAGACCCGTGTGCGGTGCGGACCGCCACCGGCTACATTGGTGCCGTGACCCGGATGGGAGTGAGGATTTGGAGGGTGAGTGTAACGGAGGCCAGCTAGCGCGGCTAGCTCGGTGGTAGTGTGTAAATCCTCATCACCCAACTCCATGGGCGCTTCTAACACGCTGAGTTAGCTCGGGCTTTTAGCTCAGTTGGTTAGAGCATTCCACTCCCACGCCGGGAGTTTGTAGCTTGCGGGGTGGCGGGTTCGAGACCTGTGTGCGGTGCGGACCGCCACCGGCTACATAGGACCATTGTGCTGTGGGAACAGAAGGCCTAATTTTCACACTTTTCTGTGAAACAAAAATCCTAAGAAATGTGGGCACATAGAGCTGACCCCTTTATGACAATCACTAACACAGTCCTAATGCGCCACCACATA
>JAODXP020000021.1:3512515-3545015 GCA_027497455.2 Sardinella longiceps
TATTGTATTCCTTTCCTGTTGGTCAGCAGTTCCATGACGCACATCATAGGGAGTTGTTGCAGGAAATACATCTCTAGAACTATTTTTTAAAAGGCCTTAGGCCTATGTCTACAATTCTTTTCAAGCTTTTTGAAACGGGCCGAATGAAATGATGTAAAGGGCTGCATCCGGCCCTCGGGCCTTATGTTTGACACCCTTGCACTATAAACATCATCATGGATGCTTGGCTATTTGCTGACTATCTTTTCTCCTTCTATCAGTTCAAAGTATAGAGACAGCTTAGTATGGATTGAATTGCAAGCCAGGGAACTGAACAATACGTAGAAGGAGATTGCACCGCACACCAAAACACAAAGGTGCTGGCTACCGAGAAATATTTCCAAAGTATTACAGAAAAGGTACCGCACATTCAAAGTCCAAAAGAAAATTTAATGAATAAAAAGTAATGATGACGTTTCGGCGGTGAGCCTTCATCAGATGAGGGAATTGAACAATGTCATTATTTATTATTGACAGTGTTGCCTGCTCAAACATCCTCCCGGGATGCTCTGGAAGATCTCCAGAAACAAAACCATGTCCGATTGGCCCTGGTCCTCGCTCTCTCCTCTTTTGCCCTCTTCTTCTCCAGTTTTTCAGCCTCCTTTCTCTCCTTAGCCTCCTGCTTTTGTTTTTGTTTCCACTCAGCCTTCAGAATTTTCTCCAACTCTCTCTCTATCTGTTCTTCCAATTTGCTCCTCTTTTTAAGCTCAGCAGCTCTGGCCTTCGCCTGTTTTTTCTCTGCCTCTGCCCTGCAACGCTGTACTGTTGCCTCAAACTTTGAGTTGATCTTTCCCTCGAGCATCTGGTTTTTCAAAATGACCTTTTCGATTGCTTGCCGCTTAATGAAGCTCTGAGAACAGAATGTTTGAATTAAGACCAATAAAGTTTACAGGCTTTTTCAATGGTACTACAGTACATATAACATTTTAAGGTTATATGGACTCATTACAGCTCTGTGTTCAAGTACCTGGAGTCCATCGTTAAGGCAAGCTTTGTTTCCTTGGAGTTTCCTCCACTCCTCCCTCATCCTCCAGTTCTGGAAAACCGGTAGTGTTTCCCCGGTGATACTGCCCACCAGCGCGGGTTCTGCAGATACCTGAGATAAACAAGCACAGCAATGGTTTTTTTTTCCATCTAGTGTGGGCTTAGTGAAAACATTAAGATAGTCCACTAGCTTGATGTGAGATCTCTAATACCACTAGCTTGATGTGAGATCTCTAATAGTGACATTTCTCACCATCCACGTCTCCACCTGGCTCTTTGTGTCGCTGAGTAACCTCTGCTTCATTGCCATGGCAGTCAGAGCAATGTTCAGTGAGCAGTGCTCTTCCTCTTCGGTCTGCTTGCACCAGCACTTAGAGTCTGCAATCATGTGCTCTGTATCCTTTGCCATCATCCTATCATAGTCCTCCTCCTCCTTCCGCTCCAAGCGGAGGTTCACCCTTTTCAGTTCCCACTCCAGAGCATAGCGCTTCTCCCTCTCCTTCTCAAACTCCTCGGTTCGAGTCTGAGTCTCAGACTTCAGGCGTGTGAGGATCTCGCGATTCTGCTCCATAGGGTCACGCTTGGCAGCCTCTAGGGCAGTCTTCAGACGCGCCCTTTCCAGTTGCCGCTCCTCCTCCTCAGCCTTCCTGATCTGATCCAGACCCTTCATGTCTCCAAGAAGCTGCAGAAGACTGGAATTGAGGATCCGCTCTTTTTCCTGAGCCTCCTCACCCCAGTCATCTAGGAAAAGCTTTAGCTCCTGAGCCAAGGCCGGATCCAGGGCCGCTCTCAGGTCCTCGCTGAGGTCTTCCATCATACAATTCCTGTAAACATAACATAGTAGCCTATTCAGAGCTTGATTCATCATTTGGTGATCATCAGTAGCCTATGTGTGCGAGGACACACCAATTTCAAAGGTTTTCCACAATACTGTCAGAGACTAAGCAGCAGGGGTTTGTGTCTTATTGTCTTCTATCAAAGCCTACTGCATATATTGGCATAACCTCTCCCATACAACTAAAGTTGCTAGTTATGTCTCAGTGTGGCTTATGTCAAAAGGCTTTTTTCTATTGTTTCCTAATTTATCACTGTCTTGTAACTTTACACTTTTCCCCAATTCTGTTCTAAGTGGATAGGTTTTCATTGTTTGGCCTACCTCAAATAGGATTTAGCAGATGTAAACAATTTCGTAGTCCAACTAGTGTATTCTCTGTCCGTGTCTCTATCTCGTCGATTTGTGGTGACAATCAATCATGTGCGCGGCTTTTTATAGGCGAGTGGAATGTGTCTTTGTTTATGTAATAATCGCCTTTTGAAAAAAATAATCGTCATAATGGAGCACATCAACCAGAGAGGTTCTATATTCCATGACCTTTGGAATGAACCAGAGAGGGTTCGGTTCGCCCAAAACCAAGTCAGGGAAGATGGAAGCAATGTAGCATTCCATCATTTTGCACACACCTAAAACATTGTTTTTAATTGTTGTAAGGCGCGACACAAGTTAAAGATAAAAAAATAGTTATAAAATTTCAAAAATCATGTTTGAATTTGTTTACCCAAATAGCTGGCCAACTCATTTTCGTCTCAGGCTTGTTGTGCGTCCAGTATGACTTGTCTAGGCGGTTAGCTAAGCCTCACCGCTAACACAGGGAAATTATGGGACAGGGGGAGAAGGACCCAGGATAGGTCGTCTCCCTCACACAGGGAGTTTGAAATGCGCATTTTCGAGTTGCAGGGATATACACACATTGCAGTGGCGTAAGTCTATCACGGGCCCAGGCGCGACTGTGCATTGCGGGCCCCCCTCAGCCCAAGAAAATAAAAAATATATATTATGGAGACCTATCCCTAAATGGGCTCTGAGGTTAGCCTAACTTTAGTAGTTTACTCATCATCTGCATTAAACGTCAAAACGGACTCACTGTATGCATAAATGACAAATGTAGCCAACTATGCACAAGATCACCCTCTTGCACTTAACCCTTGCTTTGGATAAAAGCCTCTGATAAATGCACAAATGTTAGTGCTGAGTCTCTCTTGCCCCATGCTCAAGCAAGATTATCAAGGTGCCCCCCCCTAAGCACAATGTCCACGAATACCAGAGAAGATGATGAAACACAAGTAACGGCCTATCCCAGGCTAATCGTAACGTTAACGTCACCACATCAAAGACACAAATTGATGACAGCGAGCGCACCATTCATTTAGCCTAAATAAAGAGGAAAAACATTGGTGACGGCGCACCATGCACAAAACTCTTAACTTACTTTTGAGCAGTCCTCGTCCGATTTTAAGTCAAATTGGCTCTCTCTCGATTCTTCTTTTCCTCCTATGAAAGCCACTCGTCCTTATTAGAAAAAAACCTTCACTACCACCCAAGTCTAACTGCTGCAACATTAATATTAAACTTTTCAAAAGTAGCCCAGCCATTTTAGTGACTGAAACTTTCGTTCATTCAAACGAGAGATGCAACTTCAAATAATATGCTACGTTACAGATATCCTGATATACATGTTGGAATCTGTTTTGTTTTTTTTTCTTCTGAAAACCACTTCTGTTTATTTCGACTCATAGCTATCAACTCAACTCTGCACGTAGCCTAAAGCGGAGGTTCATAAGGCTACCATAGGCTATCCCACAATCCCTAGCAAATTAGACTACCAAAATACACGTTGTTGTTCACTTCGCTGATTATTATCACTATATGTTGATAATAATTTAAACACATATGCATATAGTTTACATTGCCCTATTAAGTTGCATAATATTTCAGTTGTCACCATAGTGAGATTCAGGGTAAATTGCGCCTATATAATGCTAGCGTCACCATTTGTCCTCAAGTGAGACGAGAACATCCCATGTTTATTCTAAATATGATCGCATACACTTCATCAGAGATGTAGCGAAATAGAATTACTTAAGAAGCCTACTTAAGTACTAAAATGCAGAATCTGTACTTTACTGGAGTATTCTTTTTTTCTCCTACTTCCACTTTTACTTCACTACATTTCTTTGATAAATTTAATACTTCTACTTCGTTACATTTTTGATGTGGTGATTAGTTACGCGTTACTTTTTTTAAAAAAATGTTGCAAATCATACCACATCCAATGATAGCCTATCGATGTCAGACCAGACCATCACCATCACCAGACCATCATTATTGTGCGATTCAAGCGGTATAAGAAACTTAATGCTCCCTTTCGACCTTTCGCACTACTGAATGCTGTCAATTGGGAACGATTACCAAGGGTCAGTCTACTGCTCCATTTCGAGATGGAAGAAGAACACCAAGTTCTTTAACTTTGTAGTGTGGGGAATGGTGATGACCATCCCTGGCCCTACTTAGAGTCCATGGCCGAACAGACTATTTCAGCCAAACAAATGTAAAACAATATGATATTCAAACTTTCGACTGCTTTCTTTAAAATATACTTCTACTTTTACTTTCAGTACTTGAGTAGCAATTTTTAAAATACTTTTACTTGCAATACTTAAGTACAAAACATTTTGAATACTTTAGTACTTCCACTTAAGTATGATGTTTAAAGAACACTTCTACTTCTACTCAAGTCATTTTTTTGATATGGTACTTTTACTTCTACTCCACTCCTCTATTCCAGTACTTTATACAACTCTGCACTTCATATATGTTCAAGAGAACACTGTTACATTGAGATGCCCGTTGCTTGCTTCATGGGCCTATGCGTAATTGTGGTGTCCCGATAGCTACGCTACCAAGCTGATACTTAAAGCCAATTCTCTATACCTACGGGGCGACGGACGAGCCCTAAAAGGCCATGGGCCCCGATGCGGCCGCACCCGCTGAACCTGCGACAGTTACGCGTCTGCACACACACATACATACAAACACTATACGTACATGCACATTTTTAAGACGGAGTAAAACATTATTGGTCTTTCTACACAGTAAATGAGTCTGAAGCAGAGGCGACAAAAATGTCCACTGAAGGAGATATCCATCTACTGTGTGTCCATGTATGTGTGTATATGTATGTGTGCATGTACAGTGTGTGTGTGTGTGTGTGTGTGTGTGTGGAGGACACTTTTGCACATTTCCACCTTTAACAGAGATAGCGCTATCGGGAACTACTTGACTTGCTGGGCCTTGAGGGAAAGGTGTAAGGAGGAAAGGACATTTGTAGGTCACGTCCAGAGGCAGTGATAGAGTAACACCAGTGCCGTATGCAAGACATGACAGCAGGGCCAAGAGACAGGGGCAAACAGAGATAGGAGACAAGCTGAATGCAAAAACAAAAACAAAACAAGGAAAAGGCTGGAGTGGAGAAGATAAGATAGGCAGGATGGTTGGTATTTTGGTATTTATTTTCTTATCAGTTCGTTTTTTTTTTCATAGCAGTAATAAAATTGTTGCCATTAGCCTGTAATGATCTTTTTTTCCCCACTAATTGTTCTGACGCCATTGCACCTAGATGCCTGTGGTGAGGTTACGTTACGGGAGTGGGGGGATGGGAGAAGAGAGGAGGGGTGAAAAGAAGAAACCAGTGAAGAAAAGAGAAAAACAGGGTAAGCAGCAGTGAAACAACACGACACAAGACGACAGCCTCTCCAACAGCAGGATTTGAGGCTCCCTCCAGCTACCTACTGAAGCATCGCTGACTGGGCCTCCACCACCACCACCACCACCTCCTCTAACCCCTGCTGTTCTGGGAGCTGTGGGACCCAGGGCTCCTCTCTGGCATGGCAGGGTGTGTGGGACCCACTGTGACTGGGTGCTGCCCACGGCTCCTGGCTGCCAGCCTGCCACTGCAGCTCCTTAAGTGGCATCTGCCAGACAAGAGCAGCGCAGGCAGCACGACATCCAGGACAAACTGAACATCTAATTATGGGGGTGGCCATTAGGATGCACCATCCACTCACTATCCATCACTGAGCAGAGAGGTGGTCAGACTGTGGAATGTGAGTGTTACTGTTGTAGAGAATGGGATACTGTTTTTACAGTAATACCCGTCTATTATTGTACGTTCAGACCGTAAGCGCTAAATTGAGGAGTTGACTCAGGGGCATAGCACCAAATTCTGGGCCCTGCAAAAGCAGTGGTCATGGGCCCTCCTCACAGCCTGATGTACAATTCCAGACTCTTAAGGGCCCTACCCCCTCTTGGGGCCCTGGTAACTCAGTCCCCCTTTTCCCCCCACCACGACGCCCCTGCTGAAGTCTCCCAAGAAACATCGCTTGGCACAACAACAAAAACAGCAAAGTTGCCCATGACATTACGTAACATTCGATCTTGCTTCTCTACACCGGGAAATCGATATTCTGATTCGTAGTCGCCGAACCTTATCATAGCTCATTATATAAAGTTAACCAAAGTTTAACTTTCTGTCATCGCACAAGTTTTGTCGCCCACCACACCTGTTGCTTTTGTTGCCGAAGTTGCCCGTCTCCATACAAAGTCAGTTACTTCCGTCGCTCGTGTCGCCTGAATTGCTTGCGGTCTGAACGTACAGTAAGGGCAATAATATGAATCACTTGATATTTGCATGAGATAGCATTATGTACCGCTCTGTTACACACACTACGTAACACACTAACTTCTTCAACCCAAGTAAAGTGTTTTCTTTGTATCCTGTGTGTGTACTTGCATGTGGGTGAATGGGTATTGTGTAACCAGGCTTTCCAAGGGCATTTAATTGTATCTGTGAATCTGTTGGATATACTGTATATATGAGTGTGTATGTTTGTATTTCTGGCATTTGTGTGTGTGTATGTGTGTCAGTGAGAGTAGTGTTTTGTGTGTGTGTGCATGTGTGTCTGTGAGAAGTGTTTTGTGTGTGTGTGCATGTGTGTCTGTGAGAAGTGTTTTGTGTGTGTGTGTGCGTGTGTCTGTGAGTAATGTTTTGTGTGTGTGTGTGTGTTTGTGTGTCTCTGTTGGCATTCCAAGCGGCTCCCCCGAGGCTGGTGCTGGCTGTCCACTTTGGGATGAGGTCACACTGAGAAGCGCCAGAGGCTTTTCAGTCAGGTGAAGCTGCAGGGCCAGCAATTACCCTTCCCGAATTAAACACAGGACCCTCTCCAAGGACCCTCATCCACACTCCCTCCCTCCCTCCCTCCTTTCTGCCCTCTCTCACTCTCTCTCTCTATCCCTCCGTCACCACTATCGTTCTCATTCTCTCTGTTTTGATCTCGTCTCTGATGTCTCTCGTTCCCCTCTCTGTGTCTGTTTGTTCTGTATGTCCACGAGTGCCTGTGTTTGATGAGATTAAATTAACTTGATTGTCTCAAAGGAAATTTGCGTTGAGTTGCTTTATCCACAGGAGTGCACAGGCATTAGTGGCACTTAGTCATTGTTGCAGAAAGTGAAGTGTTTTCAAGCAAAAGAGCTGAGCAATTTATCACTCTCTCTGTTTCAACTTTTATTGACTTACTGTAGGATTGTTTTATTCCTTTATTTCCTCTGGGATAGGTAATGCATTAATAAAGTTAAAATGACTATCTATTGATCTATTCATCTACAGTGTCTATTGTATCTATCTATCTGCCTGCCAACCTAGGCTACCTAAAGTACCTGTCTATTATTTAAACATTTTTTATGTCTCTTATGTCCAAGGAATGAGAATGATTTTTATAATCTTGTGTGTGTGTGTGTGTGTGTGTGTGTTGGGGTGGGGTCTTTTCAACCCTTCTGGCTCTGGGCTGACAAATAACATCCCTGACAAAGAAACCATTTGCATTCTCTAGGCTGCTGAATGAGACTGCTGATTTCACTCCAAGAGCTTTTTAGCTAAGGGTGAGAATGAGCGTTTTGATGATTAGTGATGAGTATCGGTGTGACGCACGTGACAGCTGCATGTTAAAGGAGGCTTGGTCTTTCATTTACCTGGTGGCGGCCTGATAGCGCTGTCGCATTATCTAAATGAAGAGGGAGGGAAAGGGACCAATGAGGGGCCTTGTCCCTAATAATTCACGTTTGGCGCTGGAAGCCGTGCAATGGCTTCTCATGTAATTACTTACTGCATCCATGCAAGACTCACACACACACACACACACACACACACACACACACACACACACACACACACAGAGGATAATATGCAAAGTGGGCCCTATACATAGGGACATGAGGTAAATATTCATGAAAATGTGTGGGAAGACATGGCTATAAATGAATGTTTATAGCACACGTCAAGTCATATTTCTTTCATTACAAAAGAAAAAAGTATGTAATGTCAAGTGTATATTAGACATGTGTACAGAATCTGCTTTTTTTTATTAGGCCTAGTATGTTGAACAGTCCAAATTGATCCACAGCTTTCTTTGCTGTCTTACAGACTTGGTGTATCAGCCCATTTGTATGCAGAAGGCCTGCAGCCTACAGTAGCATAAAGAGGAAGCGTCCGTCGTCAAATCTTTCCTTTTCTCATCTCCACATCTCCTGCCCACTGTTGTAAATGTATTAGCCATGACATTGCCAGCGACCTTTCAGCAAAGTTTCACTGCCATCTAATTATCCAGGCACTGATCTGGATACTGGTGCTCTCACATGCAGCCAATAGAAGTTGAAATTTGTCCTCCATCCCCCATCTTTGTCCTTGACCCACCCCCTCCACACACACACACACACACACATCTCCAAAGCATGAATCTGCCAGTGTGTGGAGGAGGCTGGAGATGGTGGAGGAGTTGTACTGCAGCCCTCCATCAGTGGCTGGGTGTGTGATCAGATAATGAAATAGCGGTCTGTGTCGCCTGGAGATGGACACCGTAGAAACACCCCCCATCCTCTCAGGGGGGGAAATGGAGAGGGCACACCCTCTGTCTCATGCCGTTTCATGGAATGATTCAGAAAATGATTAAACTGAGCGAGAGAGAGAGAGAGAGATGCTGCCAAGCCTGCAGTGATGTACGAGAAACATATAAGAGAAAGTGAATGAAACTGATAGGAAAGCAGCTGAGCAGGGAGAGATGATGACTTCTTTATCACCGTCGCTCTGTGCTGTCGTGAACCCATTTGTAACAGCTGATGAGAACATCCACACTAGTAGAGGAAGAACACACCCTGTTTCGGCACAAGGGCCTCCACTCAGAACACTCATTAGTGGCATTTTACTGTGTCACTGAGAGTTGTAAGTGAAATCCCTCAATGCAAGATAACACACTCTTGGCTAAGGTTTCTTACCGTTATGACACCTAAAGGCTCCATGCTTCTGTTAAGACTTGCACTCAAGTATGGTGCGTTCACACCAAGAGCTACAATACTACAGCTATAAAAACAGAGAAGGTAATTCACTTTCTACTGAACAAAAAGACAAGAGCGTTTTGAGCAATAAAAACGACATGCAACAAAATATGGGCAACTAGAGCAATGAAGAAAAGCTTCATTTATGCTATGATGCCCTTCACCTGAAAATTGTATGGCAATGTGACATTTCACATTGATTGATGATTTCACATTGACTTTTACATTTCTTTTTATGAGATCTTGTGCCTGAAGAAGACTCTTATCTGGTGGGTCGAAATGTTGCACTATGCTTTCAATCCAATAAATTAAATTGTTTTACTACTACCACTACTACTAGTCTAATATTACTATTAAAATAATTTACAGTAATATAAATGCCGATACATTAGCATTAGGAATGGATTACCATGTTGTTCTCCGCATCATATAGCCTATGTGGTTTCATAAGATTTATCTCTGTGTGTAGAATACTGTTCTTGACCGATAAACAACATGGCAGACATTCACGCTGTATCCTCCGCTCAGCCAGATTGATATCTGGCGTATGGTCGGAGCAGATTAATGACGTCTGTCAATAAATACCTGAGAAGGCTTCTAGAGCCAACAAGACTGAGATAATGCTGCTAGGATTACAAAAAGCTGTTTTGAATTACATTGGATGAGATTACAGATTACAATTTCCTGCAAAAAAATGCGTCAATCTGTCCTCAGCTTTATATGGGCTGGAGTTTCTGTTCTGTTTTTTTCTTTAGGAGGAAGAGAACAGTACAGTAACCTATTGAGAAACAAGACCAAACCTGTTTCTAAACAGGATCACATAAGTGGAGCAAATCAATAACAGATAAGGCTAGTTGACACCCACAACACACAAGACCTCTTATCCTCTCTCTAGAGGACTTCCAGGAGGCCTTGGACATCCTATTTCTTTACTCTCCTCTCTCTCCCTCTCTTTCTCCCTTCATCTCTCTCCTGTCCCCTCTTGTCTACCTTATCCATCGCTGAGAGGCTAATACAAACAGACAATTGTCAGGGGAGAGATAACCCAACATCTCTCTCTCTCTCTCTCTCATACAGACCAAGTATTTCCCTCCTCTCCTCCATCTCTTTTCCACTATTACACTGGGCAGTGGCACCCAGAGTTGGGCAAGTGGGCGATGGTCAGCCGATGCTGAGCGGGCCTCCGCCTGTCTTGTCTGCATCCTTCACGGCTATTTAGCATCAGATCCCTTCTGCTCAGATCAATCTGGCGCTGCAGGCAAGGTCGACTGACTGACCAAAGGAGTTTGTCAGGGGAAGGGGACTGATGCACTGACCACCACTACCGCTGTATGTCTGTGCTTCTGGAGAGGACCTTGGACTGACCCAGCTCCAGTGGTGATTTACCAACTCTGCACTTAATTCACCGCCTTATGACATCTCACAGAAGCGGTTTGTTTTGCTGATATATGGCAGACTTTTTAAATTGGTCTCTCTCTAGTTTGTGACTGGCACTTTTTTTCCATTTAAGAATATATCACAACATTGTTCATCTAAAAATACATTTAAAAAAGCAGATTTACCTTTCATGCATTTTTGATGAATCAACAAACAGCCCCACCATTAAATAGACTACACTTTTAATTCAATTTCTGGTGTGATATGATTTCTGATACACCCATTCTCATTAGCAGTAGCCTACTCTACACAGAACTCAAACTACTTTATGTTGTTTGGGTTATTCTAACAATATGCAGACTATTAGCCTGGGAGTTCCCATGCTCCTTTGCACGCTTATTTCATTCCACTCTGCAAAGCAGCATGGTGACCATGGCCGTTTTTCTCGCTTACTTTCGGTATCCAATCGCAGAACAAAAAGGGATTTGTACGGCCCTCGATTGCATTTTACGTCACGTGGTGGCTCTGGTATTGGCTCCGAGGTATGTATAGACGCTCTGATAGACATTCGTAGCGCCCAATAAACGGCTTTGGACAATCGTAAACGACGCTTCCGCTACGAGAAATGCAATAGGTAGGTCCCCAGACTAAATATCACTTGTGATTAGCATTCGCTAATTTTTGGCATTCGCCAGGCTAGCAGACTATATATATTTTTTAGAACATTGTTCTTATCTACCCCTTACCTAGCACTTAAAGGGCTGTAATTTTAAGCATTACTGACTAATTCAAATTAATTAAATGAATGCTGTAAGCATAATGGAGTATTTTCCAAACTCTTGGACTTGTAGCAAGAAAATAAAATAAGCCATACATATGTATTTCTTTTTTTATAAAGTATACTGTTTTATTTTCAAATACAATTTGTGCATTGAAATGCTGGTAAATATGGGTCATGTCCAGGGCCAGTGCAAGCACGGGTGTGGGCCATGCCGTCCTCAGAGACTGTAGTAGTCCTTCAGGAGGGAATCTTCTGGAACCACTGACCAGGTCTTCATGGCAGGGGGCACAATTATTCTCATAATTCTTCTCTTCCTGTTTATACCAGTGACAGCTGGCTGAGCATGGCAGTCAGGGCATCTACGTCAGGAGAGAGGTACTGATTTGGGCTGGCCTCCCAGTCCATCGGCTCCTCCTGGTCCCAAACTGGCCGAGGGTTGAGCCCATAGAGGGGCTGCTGGACAGGCGGGCACCCGGCACACAGCCACTGGATGTAGGGGTGCTGCCAGTCCAGGTACCGTCCGTTGGATACAATGTATGCAAGGTATTCCATATTGTAGCTACACTGTTTTCAAAAAAGTCTCCAACTCTATCTGACTGCAGTTTTCAAAAAAGTGTCTATTCTCTCTAAATTTGATTGGTCATATGAGTGGAATTTTGCTACATACAATTTTGATGATGACAATTCCATTGTGAGGTCGTCATGAAGGCTGCACGTGTCATAAAGGAAACTTTCCTAAAAATTCTATGATTAAAATACGGGTTAATTTGCATAGTCTTCATAGTTTGATGACTGCTAGAGTTCATATTTTCAACATTTAGCCTATGGTTATCTTGAGGTGGTTTGGTTATGGCCATTCCCAAAGGCAAAGGCAATGAAGAAAAAAATAAAATAAAATGGATTTTAAAAAAAAATGTGTTAGGCCTATAACAAGGGCTACAAACTTCGATGAAGTCATCAAACCCATATTATAGTAATGTGTCTAATATTAATTCCCACAATTATTTATTTAAAACCTGTTCTTGCTGGTGCTATTGTCACGTCAGGCACTCAGGTCACTCATGAGCAGCCTATCTTGATAACCAAAAACGGATTGCTTGTGGTATGGGTGGGATTAAAGTCATGATTCTCATGTGTGACAACCAAGCAGTTGCATGGAGAGTGGTTCAGATCAGAGACAATTTCTGGTGTGAATGCACAAGCCCACAGCACCGGGAATACACCGCTCCTGGACAGCGAACGCGCAGTTTGTGTGTGAATCAGGCCTTACCCTACATACAGTCAGACTAGCTACTAATCCAAGCGACTCAGGTCGCTGAGGAGGCGTGACTCAGGGCTGTGATTCGTTGGTAACATGTTGCTAACTTATGTGCTTGGTAGAAAATCGTTCATCTGTGACAGGCCACTGTCGAACATCATCAATCCAAGTAGCCAGGTGGTAAACGCGAAGTATTCCATGTCTTTGCTGACCGTGCCTTGTCACGAAGGTTTGTTTACAGTCCAATAATGCCGTCACCACAAGATGGCAGCTTACACAAAACCCTTGTCGGATTCGCCTAGAGGTAGCCTGGCTTTGGCCATCCCCTTGGTCTACGCTATAGCTTCGTACAAGGGTTTGGCATTTCACCATTGACGAACGATTGCAAGATGGAGGTGTGAACTGTAGAGGTTTGAAACAATTAAATGTGATTTCACCCTATCGCTAACGGTATGCACAAACTTGGTCGTGAAGTAACACTACAACAACAGAAACAACGTTATCTCTCAACTCCCGATCCTGCTTGCTTTTTAGCACGGTATCTAGAGGGATTTCATGTTTACAAACATTGCGCCTGCGCACACAAACTCGGGGCAAGAGATTTTAAGTGGCTACATGGCTAACATTACAAATCCTATTAGAGCTCAGCACAGTGAGAGATTAAAACCGGTTTTCTAGTTCGCTGGTGGTTTTGTGTGGTTTGTATACTCTTGCTAATACCATGTTGGATAGCATGTCATGTCATGCTCGGATATAAGTGTTTATGCTCTTTTATTAAATTATGCATAGGTACATAGCCGAAAAAGTGGTGATAGCTAAAAATATTTACGACATCTTGCGAAACTTGCGACTGTACATGTCACTGTACACATTACATCATTTGTAAACAAATATGCTTATGCTAACTTAGCTAAGGAAAGGTGATGGCTACAGCAACAGTTTACACATCGACCATCAGTAGCTCCGATAGTGCGGGATACCTGAGTAAGTTGGTCCTCAGCAAAGGTCACCAGTCGCCTGATCCATACAGTATTCCCGCAGAGCAGTGGGTGGTAGACAGATCTAAAAGGCCACCGATTAGCTAGCCTAACATACAGTATAAAACTATCTTATATGGACAACCAGTGTCTACACAAAAGATAACCTGAGCTCTGCTTGAATCCTCTCTGCTGAGAGCCTATAAATCTCTAGATGCCTACAATTATGTGCCATGTGGGCATGTACAGACAGTTAAATATTTCTACATTGATGGAACCGATTTCTGCGTTTTGAGGGCAGATGTACTTCCCAGTCAGAGACTGGGCATCAAACCCAAGGCCTATGATGCCTGGATCTACATCCATAAGGACTTGGGGTAGGCTACATCCTCATCGCTAACTGCACATGTATGGCAGGGTATGTATACTTGACACTATGAATAATTAGAGATAATTTCATGTCACTCACATAAATAAAGCTAATGAACTATCCATCTTCAGCCTGGCATCTTGCCGTAGTCATGCTGCAGCCATCATGTGCATGGTGGAGTTGACAGGGAGAACAAATCCCACGGAAGAAGTTTCCTGCACGTACAGTAGGCCAATCAATGGAAGAAGTCCAAGAAAAATGCTGAGCCGCAGAAGCTTAAATTGATTAACTTCCTCAACCCCACCACCACTCCGAAACCTCCACGAATGATGTGCTAAGATAATCTCATGTAGACAAATTCGACTATGCTGAGGAGGTCAAAGGGCGCTTTACCATGTTGCCAGACTGTGATGTAGGCCTGTTGTAGGCTATCAAATGCATTAAATTATACTTTTTTGAAGTAAAAGAAATAGTTTATCAATCAATGAAATATACACATTTTATAAACAATTTTGTCCACACAGGCTTTCCCAAACTATTCAGGCAAACTCAAGTTGAATCAAAAATTGCAGTAGCAAGTTTACTGTTCGAATAACTCTCTTACAGTTCATCACACCACCTAACCTGCACCTTCGGTTGATCTGATATCACGTATCTGATTGGTGGACCTTTTTGAACCCCTTGAAAATCAACGTCACATGGGCCCTCAGAATGTTGCCCATTTCTTTTCAGAAGCTCTGCCTTTCTCCTGCTTTTGCATTAGTTTACTGTTCAATAAGCTACTTACATCCGACCTTACACATCTTAGATTACACTTTGTTTATCTTCTCATTTCTTTGTTTTCTTTATTCATTTGATGTCAAATTTTGCGCTTACCTCTCTCAAAATAATTTCACTTAATGTCAGGGGGATACGAAACCATATTAAGAGGAAAGCATTATTTTTATTTACTCGGAGAACAAATGCCAATATCATCTTTCTACAAGAAACTCATTCATGCAATAGTGATAACAAATTTTGGAAAACTCAGTGGGGGGGGGGATCAGGCACAGTTCTGTCATGCTTCTAATTATTCAGGTGGTGTTGCTATATTGTACAACAGATGATTCTATATAAATCTATGATCTCAGTGAAAAGATATCTATAATAGACACATGCCATTGTTTTAAGCATTAAAGAATTTACCTGGTCTGACTCCAGAATTATGAACAATGGTCCTGGATCACTTTGAACAGTAAAATGAACAATGGTCCTGGATCGCTGGTAGGTGTGTATTTCCCCTAAACCATAGTTGCTAACTATGTAAGCTACTATGTTAACTAGTTGTTAACTATGTTAGATACCATAGTTGCTACTAAAGATGCTAGCTGGCTAACAAGTATGCTTTCAAAAAAACACAAACCTGAGCCAGAGATCCTTCTTTACGGAGACAAATCATGAGGACCCACTGGAGTCATGAGGCTAATGCTAATTCTGGGCGGCGCTAACATTTATGCAGTGGAGAAGTTCATTCTGTAACATTGAAGTCTATATTAGAACACTTTTAGCACCCAGCCATATCAAAATGCAAGAATAGTTTTTTTTTGATGCACCCTAGTGTTTTCTTGTGATATCACAATTAGAATATGTTTTAATAAAAGATGCCATATGAACCCATGGAATTGTTATGATCACAGGCAATCATTTTGTTCTGCCGTAGGTATGGAAGTCTACGTTGTGAGGTTAAGAAAGCGTGGGTAATAATTGATTCTCAATAGCAAAAATGACTGGTGTTGTCTCTACCAGCACCAGGCCAAAACTTGCTTACACGGCCTATATTTTTGTCAGTGCTAGCAATTGTCATAGCTAGCAAAATTGTACTAAAACTAGTAGTGCTAGTTTTAGTACAATTTTGTGTTTGACAAATAAACTTGAAATGAAAACTGTTACTGTATGTTCACACCACCACAAAATCGCTTTTGATGCTCAAAAAAGCAGCTGCTAAAAATGTCTGTGTTCGCCCAAATTGCTCATTATGTGAATGTCGTCATTCCATTAACATCACAGCATTTAGATTTTACAGCTGAAACGTGTCATAGCTAATTTGCATAAAGTTAACCTTTTTTTTTTTTTTTAGCATTTTTTAGTCGCTCAAATCGCCCAATTCCCCCAACTTTTACAGCTGGTAGCTTTTGTCGCTTTTATCGCTTTTTGTCTCCCTTGCCCATAGAGAGTGAATGGCTTCCAGCAATTTTACAGCTTTAGTAGGCCTAGCTCTTGGTGTGAACGTACAGTTAAGAAACAAGAAGCTTTTCAAACATCATACAATCAATTTTAGAGTGATATTTCAACGAACTATATCAGATAAAGCAATCTGAGAGATTATCAAAGATGAGCAAGATGTCTAGCATCTCATTTTGTTTTGGCTGGTAACAGGCTGTATCAGTGCGTTCACACTGCATCCGTCCGTTGACGGACGACGGGGTAGGGGTCTGACGGAGGGGGGAGTCAATTCTCTCAATCCCGATTGGTTTGACGGATCCGTCGCTAGTTGAAAGTTGGACATGGTTTAGACTTTTGACGGACGCAGGAGCTGCTTTGACGGACGGACCCACAATGCATTTCGCGAAAGCTCCATTCAAAGTCCATGGGATCCGTCAACTGACGGATGCAGTGTGAACGCCCTGTTAGTCATTAATTTTGTGCATTTTACTGTTTGTATAGGTCCTATTGAAGGGTGGTTAGACTTTCATAGGGGCCTTTCTGCTTTCATTCACAGCCTGAAAGCAAGGACTAGGATGACTTACTGGGTAGTCTAGTATTTGACTTTCCATGTCATTGAATATCCAACAATTGTAGGTACCTACGATTGCTGCAGTTTATCATGTTTGCAATTAATGCTTGGTACCTTAATCCAAACAGATATTTTGTACAATATATCTTATCATATCCAAGATGAACAAGATGGCTAGCATCTCATTCCATTTTGGCTGGTAACAGGTATTTCATTTCTGCTACCTAGCAGGCTATACTGTCTCTAGTTTATTTTGTGCTTTTTATGTTTGCTGTTTGTACAGATCTACAGATATTTTCTACAATATCACTACTGAATTTGACATCCTGTAGATTTATTAATACATAGGAATGTGCAATATATTTGGATATGACAATAACCTGGATTAATACAAGATAGTCTACTTCACCCAACTCAACATTTTGGACTAAAACATTGCAGTAGGTCTATGCATTATATTTTGGTATGCTTCTTTTTTTTCCACATTGATAATAATTGCATGAAATAACAGAGCAGTGTGACAACATTTAGTCTACCGCTCGAAAGTTCTTCCAAATGGTTATCAATATTTATTTTTAATGACTTGTCTGTCATTATTCTGCAGCATTTGGTACACCTGGTTTCCTGCTTCTCTCAGTGCTCAGCATTCCCACAAATCAGTCTGCTGTGTTCTCAATCTCCCTCCTTCTGTGCAACAGGTTAGTGTCACTATGACCAGTTATTTTAAGAAATTTAAGAAGTCTGTTGCAGTTTGTTGTAAAGTAGGCCTATCAGATAAATGAGCTTGACATAAAAATATTAACTTTAACCTTTTTTCTATGTAGCCTACAATGAGCAGATAGTGTTAAGTATTTGATGGATCAGTGTTTCATCACACTGGTGCAGGAGTTCTTGGACACAGCTTCTCAATGGAATGTCCTCACGTATGCAGTGCAGTGACGGGCCAACTCAATATTAAAGGTATAAAGCACTACTAAATCCATCTAAAGCTTTACTGATTAAATTAATTCAGTTAATGGTATAATGGAATATTTTTCAAACTCCTAGACAAATCGTCGTAATAAATAAAATAAGCCATAGAGTTATTTATTTATTTATCTATTTTAAAACAGTCGACTATTTTATTTTCAAAAACAGTTTGTGCAGTGAAATGCTGGTGAATATGGGTCATGTCCAGGGCCAGTGCAAGCACGGGTGTTGGCCACGCCGTCCTCAGAGACAGTAGTAGTCCTTCAGGAGTGAATCTTTTGGAACCACTGTCCATGACAGGGGGCACAGTTATTCTCCTTAGCAGTCTATCTCCTCAGTCCTCTCTTCCTGTTTAAACCAGTGACAGCAGGCTGAGCATGGCATTCAGGGCAGAGGTACATCAGGAGAGAGGTACTGATTTGGACTGGCCTCCCAGTCCATGGGCTCCTCGGCGTCGATGGCTGGGTGCTGCACAAGTAGACCGTGGTCAATGGTGGCCCTCCTGTCCATCGGCTCCTCCTGGTCCTAAACTGGCCGAGGGTTGAGCCCATATAGGAGCTGCTGAATACATGGGCAGCCGGCACACAGCCATTGGACATAGCTATGCTGCCAGTCGAGGTTCCGTCCGTTGGATACAATATATGCAAGATATTCCATTCTGTTTTCAAAAAAAATCACTGGTCACTGTGGATGTGCTGTTTTCTAAAAGTGTCTATTCTCTCTGAATTTGATTGCTCATATGAGTGGAAATTTGCTACATAGAATCCTGCTGATGACGATTCCATTCTGAGGTCGTCATGAAGGCTGTACATGTCTAGATGACATTTTCCTAAAAATTCTATGGTTTGTTTATGACAATGAAGGGAAAAATATAGGTAACACTTCATTTGTCATAACTATGACATGACGTCATGAATTTTTACATAAAGTTTATAAACTTGAAACATGAATGGTTATGACTTCTGTCATTAAGTGTCACTCGGTATTTGTCATGACAAGTTGACATTGTTTGAGTTGTCTTGATTATGACACCTTGACATAAATTGATGTGACATTACCAGAAGTTGTCTTTGTCATGACAAGTTGACATTAAATTTGTTTTTGCAATGTCTTTGTAATGACAGCTTGACATTAATCAGGATGACATTACCTGAGGATGTCTTTGTCATGAAAACTTGACGGTAACAGCATAGATCACAACTGGTTGTCGGAGCTCAAGTAAAGTGGTAGCATTTTGATTTGTCATAAGACATCATGAAGGATAGACTGACTGTCATGACACCATTATGACAGTGTAATGAATACATTCTCGTACCCCAAGTAAAATGGTAGGATTTGAATTCTCATTTAGACGTCATGAAGGATACACTAGCTCAGGGGTTCTCAAACTTTCTCAGGCCGGGGACCCCTCATGAAGCGAAATGTTTTCGAGGACCCCTCTTGATCGCAAAAAAAAAATAAAAATATATAGCTATTGTTCTTTCAGATGCAACAGTTTTAAATAGGCATGTAATTGCATATGGCAAAATATGAGAGTGCAGAAGTGGTTTTCCGTAGGTCTACTGATGCCCAAGGGATGTGTCTGAGTAGTATATCTATCTCAAGTTTATTTTTGTAGCAATTTTTTTTACGGAGCCCCTGGCATTGTGCCGCGGACCCCTGTTTGAGAACCAATGCACTAGCTGTCATGACACCATTTTGACAGTGTCATGACACCATTTCGTAGTGTTCCAACTTTTTATGATGTTGCAATATACATTCCGTCCTTATCACACCGCATTTCTGCTTTAAATTAAGAATTACAACATTTTCTGACATGAGCTTTACTGTATTGGCATATGCATATGATGACGTAGCTGCTGCACATTTAAATGCTAAATCTGTAGTTTACACACAAATGAGCGTGCTGCGTTTCTGAGTTAATTCTCACCTCCTCATGAGAACATGTTCCAGAAAATGCAAAGGACTTGTCTAATTACAACTCTATCGGTTATGAGACAACCACCCTGCTGTATGGCCTGGAGTGGGAAAAGAAAGACACACTTAATACACACTTGGCATGCTCGATTGAACTCCGTACTCCTTCCTCGTTCTCAGTGATGTTAATATCCCTTAGGGTGTGTGTATGTTGGGTGGGGGGTGCTGCTTTAAAGAGAATTGCCAGTTTTCTCGAGGATTAGTGGGCATTCTGCCTGGCTCTCTCTCTCTCTCGCTCTCTCTCTCTCTGTGTGTGTGTGTGTGTGTGTGTGTGTGTATGTGGGGGTATATCTGAAGGGTTTGAGCCATCCTCAGTGCTGCTGCTGAATTATGCCAAAGAATGCAGTGTGTGAGAAACAGCATCTAAGGCTCTCTCTCTTTCTCTCTCCCTCACACACACAGACACCATACGCATTACACACACACACACACACACACACACACACTCACACATTAAAGCTTACATAACTGGGCCTTCTGTGTCTCTCTCAGTGCAGGCAGCAGGCAAACAGCAGCATCCAAAGACTCGGAGCCCAGATCAAAACCAGCGACTGTCAGAGACCGTCACTATGACAGATGAGCCAGGGAGAGGTACTGGAGGGGCAGGAAGTCATCCCCTTGCCAGAGATATGAAGGAGAAGGTGTGTGTATCTGTGTGTCTGTACATTTGTGCATGTGTGTGTGTGTGTGTGTTGCACTTTTTGTGTCTCTCTTCTGCAAAATCACCTTTGGTATCCGCGCAGTGACCCTTTTGAAAAGTGGCTTCAAAGGTGACCCAGTTGGACTCTGACAGAATTGCTTGTGTGGAGCGGTTCTGCTCACCATGTGACCCACATAAAGTATACAGTCTGTCTGACGCACACCAAAAAGCCCTTTAAGGTCATCGGAGAGGACCGATGACGCAAATTACCGGACCGGTGGCTTTCCAGAAAGATTGTATATCCTCTCTTTATGCCCATGGTCTGTATTGTGTACTGTATCCTCTCCCTTCAACCTCCCCCCCCCAAAGTGCTGCTACTACTCTCAAGTGTCCTCTGATGTTGTGTTCTGACACTCCAGGAGACAGACACACACACAGACACACATCCAGGCAACCAGCCATCCAGAGGCTGTGCAGAGGAGACAGCTCCTCTGTAAACAGTGCCAGCCTTGAGCTGCCTGTCTGGGAGAGAAAGAGAGAGAGGGGGGGGGGACTCTGTGTGCTGCTTGAAATGCTGCTCCTCAGCTTGATCCCCCAAACCTTGGTGACTCTAGTGCTCTTTGACACATGAGGAAGAAGAAGGCAGAGTGCTTTACTTTTGATATGTGAGTGTCTGTGTGTGTGTGAATGTGTGTGTCTAGGTGGTGTCAGACCATGTGGTTATGTGTGTCTGTGTGTGTGCGCACACACCTACATGGGTGTGATTGTGTGTTTAGGTAGTCCAAGATAGTGTGTGTGTGTGTGTGTGTGTGTGTGTGTGTGTGTGTTAGGTGTTAGGCAGGTCTAGTACTCTAACAGGCTCCAGGAGTGTCACTGTAATGGATTGTCACAGTAGACAGTTTTTACTCTTAAGACCCTGTGCCTGTGCTCCAGAATGGGGAGATGTGACAGCATTCACTGCAGGTTGTCATGGATGAAGAAGAAGGACTTTGGGGATACTTTGGGATACCTACAGTACTGTAGCTTTTCCTGATTATATACAATATGACACTGACTTTGGTAAGCTGACAAGCATACAGTAGTCAGAACCGAACTTGGATAACAAACACACACAGACATACATACACACTCTCTTTCTCAAACACACACAGACTCTCTCTCTTTCTCTCTCTCCTTAACACACACAAACTCAAACACTCTCTCTCACAAACACGCACACACACACACACAGACACACTAATCTGGTTGATCAGGTAGCATCCATCATGCTTTTCTCACTCTTTCATTTGGAGATAATCACACAGGCTGGATTTAATTAGCCTTCATACATTATGGCTACATAAGCCGTATTCATGGGTGGACTCCCCCCTAATGAAGTGCTCTGTCCTGAGAGAGAGGAACCCAACCCAGAGACGCCATGCCCAGATCGAAAGAGAGAGAGAGAGAGAGAGAGAAAAGAGACAGAGAGAGAGATGACGCACATCAAATTGTACATCAGTGCAGACGTCTACCATGTCCTGTTACTTTTTGGGTGCATGGATCTCTATCAGCCATGTTACATTACTATGACAACAACAGTAATAAAAATATTATTACTGTTAATATAAATCATAATCATAATAAGATATGCCATATACATATATAGCGATAAGAAATGTCTGACAGCAATGGCCTCAGTTGTGCACACAGATTTCCCTCCTCTCTCCCCTCTCTATTTTAAGCTCTCTGATGTACACAGTCATGATCGTTGCTCTTTTCTCCATCTTCATTTTTTATCTTTCCATGCACCCCTCTCTGTATCTCTCTATCTCTCATTCCAGCTCTTTCCCTTATCTCCTTGGGCTAATGCTCAGTATCGTCTCTCCTACCTCACTCCATCTATCCTATTTTAGTTTCTCTGTTCGCCCCTCATTCAGATTCGCTCTCTCTGTCAATTCATCTCCATTCTATTCTCAGACTTATCTTTTTCCTCATGATTTCCCTGTCTCTTGGGCTAAATCTCTTGCCCCCCCTCCTGCCTCTCACTCTTTCTTTAAATATCTCTATCTTTTTCTCTCTATTTCTTTCTTTCTTTTCTTATCTTCTCTTTCGTTTTCTCTCACATACACATACACACTCTTCCTCTCCCCACATCTCTCTTCTTTCCCTGACTCTCTCTCTCTCTCTCTGTCTCTCTCTCATACATACACACACACACACACACACACACACACACACACACACGCACACTCTCTTTCTACCCCCCCTGAACTCTCTCTCGCCTACCCCCTCCCCTCCCTCCCTTTTCCTCCCACATCAATCTGCATCTCTTTACCATGCAGGTCCTGTTTGAATGAACTCTGTCAGTTTTCCCGTCTCACTCCCACTTCATCCTCTCTGTTCTCACCACACTGCCTCTCCTCCATCTCTCCCCCTGCAGAGGCATCTCTCTCTCTCTCTTCATTCTTTCCTCTCTTTCTCTCTCTCTCTTCATTCCTCTCAGTCTGATTGATTTCCAGGTCCTGTGCTGTCCTCCAATGAAGACAATTAAAAGCTTTGGACATTATCCTTCCCAATAACCCCAAGTGGTCAGTTGAGGTGAGAGAGAGAGAGAGAGAGAGAGAGAGAGAGAGAGAGAGAATGAAAAAGAGAGAAAATCCATATTTTTAACTGTGGCTCATTTCTCCCCTGATGGTATTTCTACAGCCCATAGTAAATCCCCAGCCTTTTCATTCATATATCGGTTTTCAGGCTTTGTGGGTTTACAGTTGGGAGTGTATGGGATGGGCGTTGTAAATACTGTGGTGCAGTAATGGAAAAATCAATAGGGTTACTTTGACTGCGTCCTCACCGTCGGTCAGAGATCAGCTGTAAATCAAGAATGTCTTGTCACGTTTATGTGGAGATCACGTATCTTGGCTCCATATGTTGTACAGTATGTAGTTAAACACCATGAGAAAGCAGAGACAGCTTCCACACAGGTTGAGTGCACTCATCTAACAGGTTGTCAGTGTAGAGTCTGGTCAGCACATTTCAGGTCAAGATTGCTGCATTTATGTAATACAGTAGTATAGTTGAATGTTTTTATTTGTATTTACTATCAGTTTATTTGGTAAAGACCATGCATTCATTTTATTATGGCCATTATTGTATAAGAAATTCTCCCATTTCGATTTTGAAGGGGTTTACTGTAATTGGCTGTAGCACACAGGGATGTATACTAATTGGCCACTAAAAGATATATTCTCCTCATTTACTCTTAATGATAAAATTATAAATGTTGAATTGGTAGGTTGAAATATCAACAATGGAAATTGAAAATTGAGTATTAAAGCCAGTGCTTTCACCAGTTTCCAGAACATGTCTGTGCAAAAAAGAGAATGTGTGAAGCTACAAAAGGCTATAAATGGACATGACAATGCTTTAAAAGAAACTATACAAGACCGGCCTTTACTTTCTGTTTGTGCGCACATTTTTCACCACATAGCTCCCCCATGCAGACATGTTTCCCAAAAGCTTCTCAAAGGCATTGCTGTCAAGTTAACAACTTTGTTGATTGCACTGCAATTGCCCATTATACCAATCAAGTTAGCATGCATTTGGAAAGCAGAGCCAAGCACCGTCCGTTACATGCCTTAATTTTCTTGGATTGTGCATGCTCACATTTTTACCAATAGAGTTCCCCAAACATCTCCACAAGACCGTGCCACTGGTCCGCCACCCAAATCCTGCATATTCCCTATCTCCGCTCATAGGAGCTTGAGCGAGGTGAAACAGCCATCAATCGACCCAAAAAGTAGAACCATCACAATGACTCTTAACCTGATAAATTAAGGTAGAGAAATCTAAAATAGTTGCACAGTTCCTCTTCAAACTAAACCACTTCCGTATACTGACCGTAGGCCTGTATTGAATTATCTAAGCTGACCGACCAAAAAAGAAATGCTATAAATGCAGACATGCAGATCAGCATTTAACACCCACAGAGTTTCTTTAGCTAATCTCTGACTTAAATACTCTGTTTTTTTGTTGACTTATTTATACCTTGGGCTGCTCTTGTGGAGGTTCTGAATGTTCTCACCTGGCAGTCTCCTCTGAATAAGGCCGGTGTTTCTTCTTTTCATTATGGGGGATGATACAACTCTTTTTGAACCGGACAAATATGATCAGCAGAATACAAGTTATGTATATTATTATGATGATATGTATTATTATGATACCTGGGATGATATGTATAATTTCTGGCTGAACGGAGAGTCAGAGGTTGAAAAAGACGGGCCACAGGATTCTATACAGATGTTCGCCACCATCTTGTACAGCCTGATTTTCTGCATCGGCCTGACTGGGAACACCTTTCTGCTCTGGGTTCTGCTGAGGCGCGAGGACTTAAAGCGGACGTCCAACCTGTTGCTGTTCCACCTCACTGTGGCTGACCTGATGGTAATTTTACCATTACCATTTTGGGCGGCACAATACTATAACAACTGGGTGATGGGCAATGCAATGTGTAAGCTCCTATATGGTGTACGCTCCTTAGGCTTATACAGCTACATGATGTTTCTCACAGCCATGACTGTCCACCGCTACAGGGCTGTAGTGCATGCTCTCAGTGCATCCAACTCTGTGCCTCATATACGCACTTTGTGTTATACTTTGTGGCTGTTGTGTTCTCTCTTCGCTATACCTGAAATGTTATCTGCTAATGCAAAAGCCATAGGCGTAGACAAGGTGCACTGTATAATAAGCTACAGGTCTGCCATAATGGAGAATTTGGTTGATTACATGCAGATAATAATGTGCTTCTTGTTGCCATTTGCCATTATTACATTCTGCTACTTGAGGATGTGGCTACGTATTAGGCAATGCAGGACGGCAAAGAAGAACCAAGCAGTGAGGCTGATCTTCCTGATCGTGGTGGGCTTTTTTATCTGCTGGGCTCCCTACAATATTTTTATTTTCATTCGCTCTATTTTAAGTTTCAAGGGACAGATTGCAACATTGAATGACACAATAACCTTTAAGTTTTCGCATGTCACAACTTATACTTTGACTTACTTGCACTGCGGCTTCAGTCCATTTATTCAAATTTTTGGTGCTGAGAAGTTCAGAAAACACCTACCTCTGCCCTTCATTAAATCTCCAGGCTCTGAAACAACAGGTAGCAGTAGAACACCTGAAATGTTTCTGCAATAGGTTTTTATAAGACATGTATTTAATATGTCTTTCTATTTGTCTATTTGTTGTAGAATTTAAAGATTTGAATTTCCAGTAGGTTTTTAAGTTGACCAAATGCATGGCTGAACAACAATATTCTATAAACGCTTTTGGTGTGCCAAAAAGTAGGTTGAAATTAAAGTTAACTTTGAGATGAAAAAAGCTCTGTGCTATTCCCCTTCATGTTTGTGAAGTTAGTGTTTTACTGTGATGAATGTACTGTTATGGTGTACACAGTAGTCTGATGAATTTACTTTGTTTAAAGCAGTAGCCTATGTTATTTGTACAAAGTATAGGGGTTTTGAATGTGTTTTTAATTGCATGTCTTCAAATTGCTGTAAATGTTGAAACGTTTGCATTAAGTAAATAATACAGTTTTTTTGTGCTTTATGATAACCAAATCCAGCCAAGAGCAGTTATCAAATGTTTGTAGGGGAATAAATGGTGGAATTTGTCCTTTTCCTTAATTTTGTCCGGAGACAGTCATGGAGACAAACTCTTCCCCTTCAGGGGGTCCATTATAGAGATTCTTCTGACTCTTGACCACAGGAGCTAAAAATGCAGTGGTTTACTATAAACACGAGGAGGCCACATTAGCACGACAACCCTGCAATGTCTTCTGATACTTGCATGTTGTCCTTTTTCCTTATTCAGTATATTTTGCTTTGGGTTTTCTCTTTCTCTTTTTTTTCATGTCTTGTGACATTTGCAAAAGTAAGAAGCATAAAATTGCATAAAACTGACTCACTCAATGGCCCACAACATATTTTTTGAGTTTTGAGACCCATTTTGTCATTTATATGTAATATTTAAAATTATCCTTTTAACTTTCAAATAATCTTTGTTACACTATTTATTTACTATAATTTAATTTAATTTAATTGAGGGTAGTACCATAGTTAAATATCGTCACATGCCAGCAACAGTCTCACGTCCTTGATCACATTAATAAGAACATTTCAGATCCCATTATTAGGTTTATTTTTAAAATACCAAATAAGGGTGGCTATTTTCTCTTATTTCTAAGTGGATATTGTTCTCATGGAGTTTGAGAAGTTGTAGAACCCCAGCCATCTCTCCCAGGGTTTCATTAATGCTGTATAAACCACAAAACCACTTGACTAACCTTCTACTGTAGAGTTGAATAACTAAAGAGGAGCATCAAAATACAGCTGGAACAACACTCCCATGACGGATCAACTATGAAACCCCCCCCCCGCCCCCCTGTCGAATCCCCTCCCAATACCACAACCGCTACCCTTGATCCAGCAGCAGTGGCTGTGCTGCCGGTTCAGCTACTGAAAATAGCCATGGAGGGCCATCTCCCCCCCTGCTGGGATGCGACTGTTTGTCTGCCGGAGCATTTCAGGCCTCTGTCTCTCTTTCTAGCTCTCGTGCTCCCACAGGGGGATTGTGGGTGAAAAAGCACAACAGCGTTATTGGATTAGCGGCTTCCTGTCAGAGCCAAAATGGCTGTCCTCTGGGCGCTTGTAGCGGCGCTTGCACTTAGAGGAGCGCTAGGGCATGTGACACATCACACCTCTTGCGTGTAAGGCATGCATGCATGCAGACAGATACAGACCAATCACAAATAGAAACACTCCTAGACATGCCTGCACACACACAGGATGCCCTTTACACCAAGATGGACACTCTGTACCGACCCTTCATGAACACCCACACCCACACACACAAACACACACATGCACAAAAACACCCCTCACACGTGAAGAACACCCTTCAACTACCCCTTCGGCCATTACGTCATCCATATTCACCTTGTCTGTGAGATGAAGAGGAAACAAAATGGCGTTAAAAGCCCAGGGAGGAAATCAGAGGGCCCCACAGGAACCAGTGTGTGTGTGTGTGTGTCGTGCTCATGGAGAGAGTCTGTCAAATGGACCCACTCTGACAGTGTAAGAGGCTCAGTTAGGGGCCCTGAGCCTGGCTGTAGGAATAGATAGAAGGAGAGAGAGAGAGAGAGAGAGAGAGGACGATGAGGTGACTCATGCGGGCATCCGGGAGGGAAATGTCTATTAAAGCCCTACTAAAAATCTCTCTCTCTCTCTCTCTCTCTCTCTCTCTCTCTCTCTCTCTCTCTCTCTCTCTCCTGCTCTCTCTTCCTTCTAGACTTGTCACCATCAGCGCACAATGGTAGATGTGTAATGATGACGGACATAATGGTCTGCGCAGGCTTCAGCTTCAAACACACTTTCAGACCGATACATAACGCAGGGGTAGCATCCCTAGATTTTTAGTCTCCAAGACTAAAAAACACACTTCAATCTTCACTGAGTTTCTCTCTCTTTTAGTCTAGGACTAAGATTTACATAAATCTGTGGATGAGATTCTGGGAAACTGTCCAAAACTGTGTCTAACTGGACACATGGAAATAAGGTCCTCTCTCTGCTCTGCACTGCTCTACTCTGTCCTGTTGTGAACAGAGAGTTCATATTCAGGTCAGAATTCATATAGCACTCAAGAATCACCATGATTTATAACACAACTTAATCACTCACGCTTTTCTGTCTCTCACATACGTAATACATAAATGTAGTTCTGTGATCTGAGGCTTTCTGAAACACATGATTTTGAGATAAAAGGCCGCAGTAGGCTACAGTATGTGCTTACAGAGTGCTGTAACAGGCTAGAGAAGGAGGGTCACATGGGAGCAGACGGCTGGTGGAATGGGAGAACATACAAATATCCCCCTAACTGATATTAAATCTGGGCTTTGATAATTGTACGCTCTCTCTCTCTCTATGGTCTCCACCCCCTCCCAAGTCAAATGATCCACGTCAAATGAACACAAATTTAATCCCAAAGAGGAGAAATTGAATTGTGACCCAATTCCCATAGAGACAGAGAAGAGAGAGAGAGAGCGAGAGAGAGAGATGATCCAAAAAGAGGGAGGGAGAGAGAGAAAGAGAGAGATAAGTCCCACATCTATATCTGAAATCAGCTGCTGTGTATAGCTATGCTAATACAACCCAATATCAATTTAGCAATATTGCTTTTCCCATTACTGAGCCCCGCTTAAGGAGAATAAAACAAACAAAATAAACTGCATAGCGCTAGCGGGATCCAAACAGTTCAGGTGACGAGGGACACGCTAGACTTATTACTGTGTCAAAGACCGATTTCAACCTCAGGCTATCCATCTGTGACTATTCCAAAGAGTCCATGTCAGGTCATTTGGTGCAATTAGGGGGTTCCCCCCTTGTGTGTTAGTGCTGTGTGTGAGATTAATGGCGGGTGAAAAGAGCAGAGGGGTCCGGAGGAAGCAGAACTCCTCTCTCTCTCTCTGTCTCTGTGCTGCTCCCATCACTGGCAGGGGGCCTGCTTAGGCTTAACACTAACACTAACCCAATCAACATCATGTGCAAATGTATTAGTGTCACACTTTCTCTTCTGCTGCCACTGCCTCTCTCTCTCTGTCTGTCTGTCTGTCTCTCTCTCTCTCTCTCACACACACACACATACACACACTAACAGACACACACACTCTCTCTCTCTCTCACACACACACATGCAAACACACTTTCTCTTACACACAAACACACACACACACACACACACACACACACACACACATTCTTGCGCCACATAAGACACATAGCCTAGGGAGACATAGATAGCCTCTGGCGTAAAGATAAAAAAGATAGCAAGAGTGTGTGACTGTGTATGTGTGTGTGTGTGTGTGTGTGTGTGTGTGTGTGTGTGAGAGTGTGTGTACAGGTGTGCAAGGGCACAGAGTAGCCAATCACATTTGTAATTCTGTTTTCCGTATCGGTGGAAACCATGGATTTTCCCTACCATGCTCTGCTGTGTGGAGCAAATGATCTGGCACAGGCTCAGCACAGGAAATGAGAAACCACAGGATGAAACCGATGAGAGTAAACAAGAGCATGGCTGGAAAAATGGAGCCAGGGCTAGATGTCAACTTCCCAGAGTCACATCGTACGGATCATTGGGAATGCATCTGGATATTTTTGGGTGTTCAGGAGAGTGAACGCTGGCAAAGGAGACATCATGGCATGGCACACACACACACACACACACACACACCCCTTCCCAGTTAGGTCTGCATTCATTTGAATAGCACTAAGCCTTTGACCTGTCTGTCTATGTGTTTTGGTGTGTGTGATGTAGAGGGGACAGTGACAGAATGAGGACGTATTAGCACTAGCCTCTGCATTTACGCACAGTGGACCTAACCAAACAACATCAATATTGCTCTAATATGGACAAAAAGAAAGAAATGTGTGTGTCCTGCAATTGCTTTCAATTCAGGGCAGCATGAAAAATAAAGAAGTCAGGTCATTTGCGTGACTGGAATCGATGTAGTGGAATCAAGCAGAAATGACGGGTGTGGAGTCTCTATTGATCCAGGTATTCACACCTACCGGCTACTCAACAAAAGCACAGTGACCCATCACCAAAGGCAATTTAAATAAACCAATATACTGTTCTCTTACTCAAAATACTCTCTCTCTCTCTCTCTCTCTCTCTCTCACACACACACACACACACACACACACACACACACACACACACACACACACACACACACACACACACACACACCCACACACATGCACTAAGAGGACTAAAAGCCTTTAAGACAAAGTGCTTTCAACTGTGTCTCTTGGGTGCCCTCTAAATTCTCAAAAGGCACAAAGGAGGCACTGATTCAACTAATTAGCTAAAAATAAACGTCTGAGAGGACATCTGTACTAGCCTAGTGTCATTCCAACATTAAGTATGCATTTAAAGACCAAATAACATTTGTGTGTTCTATAAAAACCTTAGTTCCCGATGGCTTACGGAGGATAAAAAAAGCTTGCACAACAAGAAGAGATAATCTGCACTGATAAGTCATGGAGAACAATCTGGTTTTAAGAACGTAGAAATTTGCTTGCGGCCTGGTCTCTCTCTCTCTCTCTCTCTCTCTCTCTCTCTCTCTCTCTCTCTCTCTCTCTCTCTCTCTCTCTCTCTCTCTCTCTCTCCCTCTCTCTCTCTCATCCCTTTCCATAAACAGCTCCCCATACCCCTCTATGTCAACATTGCTTGAGTGTATAACTCTTGCGTGGGAGGACCATGTTTGTGACCCTCGTCCTAGACGATATTAGATTTCTCTCCCCGATGTGCGGCTTTTTAATTTGGAGCGATAAACATTGTGTTCCATCGTCTCATCTGCTGCTGCGTGTCAGCGCACTATGCCGCGCTACCCCGGGCAGCGCACTCGGAACATTAATAAGTTATAACGTGGGTTTGGCGAGCCAGAGCTGTCATATGCGCTGTGCTGTGCTGTGGAGTCTGAGAACTAAAGGTCAAAGTGAAGACAGGTTGACAGTGAAGATGCCGTCATGAATATTTTGCAGATCTCTCTCTCTCTGCATCTCATTCACATCACTCAAAGTATGGTCTTGTATGGACAACAAAAGGTTCCTGCACGCTATATGTAATAACACACAATTCAAATAAACTGTTTCCTTAGCAGCCTAGACTTTGTTTATGGTTATTGTCAGTTTTACACGTCAGTTTTGTCTCTATGCAATGTCTACTCTCAAAAGTTTTCACACTTTAACAGTAATCAGACAATGGAAGCCAGACAGTGTTCTCTTCTCCTTTGCTTTAGGATATCCATTCAATCATAACTTTAGCCTATGGATTTTCAAATTCATGGATGCTTTTTCTTGTCAATGTTCACCTCCAGCAAAGTTATTTATATGTTGTTGCATTTTCCTTTTCAGTAATGAAACCATGGCACATGTGAAAATTATTGGCAAAAAAAAAAAAAAAGAAGAAGAAAAGAAAAGAAGAAATATGGGTAAATAAATAAATAAAAAAAACCTTGTCCTGCAGGGGCATCATTCCATTCACTACTAATAACCCAGTGATGCGGTAAGACACCTGGCCCCTCTGGAGCTAAGAGTGTGCCACTCACGTCAGCTTCCAAAATAAAACCCACCTGGGACACTAGAATGGGCTGAGGGCTTAGTCAGGGCAACACTGGAATACATTACGGAAGCATTGTCACATGAAAACACAGTTAAAATACTAGTCTATTAAGAATGTTGTTGCATCTGGTGTAGTAGCCAGTCCCATTGATTAGAGTGGAAGTTAAAGGAAAATACCGGAGTGAATTCAAGCATAGCCCTGTTGAAAGAGCTTGCTAAATGCGCTAGTTAGCGAGTGGAACAAAATAATTTGGTACAGCACAGACCGAACGCAGAAGCGAACAGGCACTTTACACTGAATCAATGGGACCTGACTGTTGGAAACCGAAAGTAAGATCTGAGGTTACATTGACTCAATGTAAAGTGTTTCGCGTTCGCGTTAGGTCTATGCTGTTTGAAATTCTTTCATTTCATACTAAATATATTGCTGTTAGAAGGCTCGTGCAGCAGGGCTATGCTTAAACTTACTCCGGTATATTCCTTTAATTGTTATGGCAGATGTGACTTTGTAACATACTAAAATACATGTATGCTTCTATAACGTGTCTGATGTTGCCTCTCTGTCAGGACTGTGGCATTCATCCCTTGGCTTCTGTCCCTCGCCTGACAACTCACTCCTGAGAGCACACAGAAATGTGGCGGGGAGACAGACTGGCGCCATCAATCTTGCAGCTCGGTCCAGCCAGTGTCATCATGAATTTACATTGGCGATCATCAAAATGAATGGGGCTCCTGTTCATACATTCAATTATATTATGGAATGTCTTCCTACTAGCTGCATCCACAATTGTAGTTAGTAGGCTACTGCTGGTGCATCTTCTTGTTTGTATGTGCTTCTATGACATTTACTTGTATTTTTCTCTGGTGATTTGTATACAATGTGCAGTAACACTTTATTTTAAGGTTCACATATTAGCTACTAATACATACCTAATTAATGGCTGTATTAGTGACTTGCTTATTCCATAAGTGTTCTTC
>JAODXP020000021.1:3550015-3592515 GCA_027497455.2 Sardinella longiceps
TCACACGGCCTCTGCACAGAACCGTCTTTCTCTAAGAATAAGGCCCCAAGGTAGAGGGGGCCCATATTTCTCAAACGTCATATAAAAGACATATGGACGCTGAGAATAGAGAGTCCCATGACTCCAATGAAAGTAAATCAAAGTTATTTGTGCTATTGTGTGGAAATCTTCCCTGAAATCGCTTCCCTGAAAATCTACTCACACGTGAATGGTTTCAGATAAGTTGTATAAAGATAACAAGCAAGAGAACATAAGAGAGTGTTTGGTGTTGGGGGAAAAAAAAACAGGTAAAATCACTGCAGTTTTTAGAAGCAGAGGTTACTGTCCTAACACATCCTGTTGCCGCAAGGGGACGTGGTGATGCTAAGGCCATCTAAAATTGTTGCGCCACACGTTTGAGGGTCGTCCTCCGGGGGTGAGATCACACATTCCTCCCTTTTATCACTCCCTGCGCCTGACACCCGCCTGAGTCTCTACCCATCACGTCAAAAATCTTGTCTGTCCGTCAGACTGACAGCATCATATGCCAGACAGGCCAGAAGCTCTGAAAAGGCCATTCTTCTTTCATCTCTGCAACACTTTGACATTTTCTCTCCTGAGTTCTAGACATAACCAGAGTATTGCAGTAATTCAATTTAAGAAAAGAAAAAAAAAAACCACACAGGCACATAGGCATTTGTACACACACACACACACACACACACACACACACACACACACACACACACACACACACACACACACACACACATACTCTTCACACCTCGTGGTTACAGGCTATCTAAAGAAGACACAATAGAGCCAAGATACTATTTTGTCTGTTGTTGTGTTTTGCATAAACTCCAGCAGCAGCTTCAGTGTTTTTAAAATAGCCATGCTGCTTGTTTTGGTCCAGGCCCTGAGGCAGAGAAGGTTATCTTTTACAGCTCTACAGAAAGAAGACGTGGGACAAACACAGCTGCTGAATTCACAAACAGGGACCATGGTGCACCAGCGCTAGGGGGGGTGGGGGGATCAGGCATGTCTGATCATTGCCCACGCACCAAGGGTGTGTTTGTGTGTTAACAACATCACAGTGAAATCACTGTTTGTATAGTTTTATACACAGCCTTTGAACTGCTGTATGCAAGCTTATAGCTATGATGTGGCCATTTAAAACACTTCTGGGAGAAACTTGTAAATGCAGAAAGAGGTACCCTAACCCACCCCCACCCTGGAGAGAGTCTCCTGAAACAATAAGAGCTCCTTTTGTCGCTGTCTCACTCATTCGGTCTCCTATATACTCTTTTAGAAATATCCATAGTGAGTTATAGATTGAAGAGAATCAAAAGTTGATGGTATAATACACAGTGCAGCATTTACAGTACTTGCATAAACAACCTCTTTAGAGCAGCTGTGAGCACAAACGTTACTCCTTTAAAACAAAACTCCCATAGAGTAAAGTAGTTCATAAAATTGAGATATTTTTGAGTGTGTATTTTGTCATACGCTATATGCCTTGTTTTTATTGTTTTGTGAGGTGAATGTCTTGTGAGGACCACTGGGAGGCTTGTGTGAGTGTGTGTGTGTGTGTGTGTGTGTGTGTGTGTGTGTGTGTGTGTGTGTGTGTGAGAGAGAGAGAGAGAGAGAGAGAGAGAGAGAGAGAGAGAGAGAGAGAGAGAGAGAGAGAGAGAGAGTTTGTAATTGTAATGTACAATTGTTTGCATGTTCACACTGCACATATTAACCAAGCTATTTGTTGTTAGGAATAGCATGGATGTTGGTGTATTTGCCTCTGTGTGTGTGTGTGTGTGTGTGTGTGTCGGGGTGAGACATAGAGGCCGCAGGGGGAGATGGTGGCCATGTGTGTGAAGTCAGAGGATGTCAGAGCTCCACCCCCACTAAAGGGCTCTCAGTGACACACAGGCTGACTCAGGCCTCTATGAGAAGCACCACTCACACACACTCAGTCCAGAGATGGGGGTATGACACACACACACACACACACACACACACACACACACACACACACACACACACACACACACACACACACACAATTCTTTCTCTTCCTTGCAAACACAGACGTGTGCTTACACATACATTATTCTCTCTCTCACCCTCAACATATATGAAAACACATATGCACTTTCCTTCTCTAACAAACACACACTCTCCCTCCCCTCTCTCTCTACACACACAGACATACAGACACACACATAAACACACTGACACAGAAAACAACCATCAACCATTAAGCCAGACAGGGACATGATGAAGGGACAGATTACAGTAGAGCATTCTCCTCTCAATTTCTCTAACAGTAATGTGAACCAAGACATCCAGGTAGCAATAACTCCACACACACACACACACACACACACACACAATACAAACCACAAACCCCTGATAAAGAGTGGAGAATGTTGGAGTGGGGAGGGGGTACAGAGTGCAAGCCTCGGTTTGTTAAAAGCAATGGCTTCCCCTCTAAACACAAACCCCTAATGGCACACTAAATGTCTCCAGACAAAAATAGACTGTGCGGCAGATGGAGTGTAAGATGGGCATGAGAGAGAATGAAGGAGAAGGGGGGTAAAAGTGTGTGTGTGTGTGTACGCGAGGCATCAGAGATAGCACACAGCGAGCAGACGGGTTAGAGAAGGCAGCGCGATAAAAAATAGACAAGCTTAGCTCTTTTTTTTTCCCTTACCCAAGATGAAGGCATAAAAAAACCCACCAAACGACTCCCTAAGATCATACACAGATAACACTACACAGCCCAACAGGAGCAAAAATACGCCATTAAGCAAAAGTAAGCCATTAATCTGTGGGGGTATTCAGAAAAACCCACTGGATCTGCACCGTCAAGGGTTCTTTCACAGGCCTCTGTCTCTCAACAGTGAGAGTTCATTTCGACGTGCTCATCTTCATTTTCGGCACAGACCACTCTCTCGTGAATTAGATCATCATCTCCAATCTCCTTTTGGAATGACGTCTTTCCTTCCCCCCTCCCTTTCGGTGCTTCTCATTCAGACACATTAGGTGCAGTCAGTGTGTCACAGAACCGTCTAAAAGTGACACAGGAAGTGAGACAAACTCTTCTCTTGACTTCACTTATTTATTTTTTGTAAACAAGGTTGGTGTTTTTTTTCCCCATGAGTTTACAAAACACATCAAGACGAGAGAAATGAGTGTTTTTCTTTTTTTCCTTCCTTTTTGGAAAGTAGGACAGAGTAAGACCAGACAGTTCTTTCTGGCCACTTGGGGCACCTGTAGGGCATACAGCTGGAGTGCCCCTCCCATCCCGTCTCTCACACACACACACACACACACACACACACACACACACACACACACACACACACACACACACTCCCCCTCCCTCCAGAGGTGGGACGAGATGCCCTATTTTCACCAGACGTAAAGGCCGCAAAAAAGTCCAGAAGGCAGTAGCCTTTAACTTCCAGCAAATCGCCAATTTTTTGATCCAGCATCTTGATAGTGGGCCCATACAATAGCCCCTGGTCCCTGCTCCCTGAGGGAGGTCAGGTCTGGTCCCTCTGGCGTCTGGGAGCCTCCTGCTTCTTCTCAAAGCTCTCCCAGTAGGCGAGGTCCTCCTCAGAGAGAGGCACGGCCCCAGAGACCAGCTCGCTGAAGCTCAGCACCCTGAACTTTAGTGGCCCAGAGGCAACGAGGCCAGGATGACCATCTTCCTGCTCACAGAACGAGAGAGAGAGAGAGAGAGAGAGAGAGAGAGAGAGAGAGAGAGAGAGAGAGAGAGAGAGAGATACAGAAACATTACAATCAATGTTTGAGACATATGAACCATCTACAGACGGAACAAACAGGCAGAAATATTGTGTGAGAGAGACAGAGGGAGAGGAGATGAGAGAGAGAGAGAGGGAGAAAAGGAGAGGGTCAGGGGGATAAACAGTGGCTATTTTTGCACTCAGTGTTTGCACACAGCTGCGTGTGTTTGGGTGCGTGAGGCCATCCACTACTCCCCTACACTGCCCCCTGTGGAGCACCCCCCCCCCCCCCCCCTCCGCCTCTTCCCCCTCCCATCCATCTCTAGTGACTCACCCTCTCGCCCACCGCTGCTGTTGCTGCCGCAGCCGCCGGCGCTCCTCCACGGCCCAGGGCCACCGCCACATGATGGTTCTGGTCCAACAGACACTCCTGCAAAGGGCCATTAGACAGCCTTAAACCACACTGGGTTGGAATTCAGTTTTTACATTCATCACATTACTCCACCATGTACAGTGTTTGGTTCAACACCATTTTTTATTATAATTCTAGCTCTTGTGTGCGGTCTTCCTTTCTTTTGATGTCTGATCCCACCATATACAACTAATTCTGTCTAGAAACATTATTGAGTCAATCACCATCATCATCGCCCTTCCACTACACGTGCAGGATAACGTTTATGCTTCAGGCAACGCAACAGGTCATACAGCTGGCTTTCTGTGTGGGTATCTAAAGCATGCTGAGTAAAAGCAAGAAGAAGCATGTTTACAAAAAAACTATTCATGTTTACAAAAAATCGTTTCTCGAAAAGAACGCTTTGTGCCACTCTGAGAAAATGAAAAATAAATAAATAAATAAATAAATAAATGGGTGGAAACTCCTGTCTGGCATAAGATTGAGTTTCAATCACAGAATCGCTCCCTCCTTACCTCCCATTTAAAAGTCTCCAGCATTCTGCCTATTTTATTATTCTCTTCTCTTCTCTCTCCCTCCCTCCCATCCTCTCCAGTCTCCACTCCACTCCACTGTTCTGTCCCTGCTGTCCCCCTGCCGCTAAATCAATTACACAAACACTGAGGTTCTCATTCCCTGCTCTCCGCTTAACTCATCGCACCCCGACGCTGCTATTATCTGCCGCCGGCTCCCGGCCCTCCGAGCGCCACTCTCGCAGACGCTGTGCCCATTACGGACAGTCAATTTCCATCCCGCCCAGACACCGAAAACGGCCCTGACAGGGGTACACACACACACACACACACACACACACACACACATCTGCTGTGCATGCTGGGGAGACACTTATGCTTGCAGAGAGACGTGATGGTTTTTGGATGAGAGCGCATGTGTGTGTGTGTGTGTGTGTGTGTTTGTGGGAGATGTGATGTCAGAGTTTGCTCCCAAAAATCCCAAAACATTCCTAGCAGGGGTCCGTGGAGAGGTGTCATGGGAAAAAATGAGCTCCTCCTGCAGATCAAGGGGAGCCGCTGGCTGCTCCTCTCTCTCCCCAGGATGCTGCCTTTGAAGTGGGGGAGTGTACGTGAGGAGATGTGCATCAGAGAGGGGTCCTCAGTGACCCAACAACTCCGTCTGGTTCTCTGTCTCGGTCGCACCAATGTGTGATGGGTGGAAGAGGGCGGTGCAGACAGACAAGTATCTCCCAGAATGAAATCAACATTAGGATCAGCAAGAGGGACAGAGAGAGAGAGAGAGAGAGAGAGAGAGAAAGATGGAATAGACGACAAGGACCCTCCATCTCAGAGGTCAGCCTAAGGTCAAGGTCAAGGTCTCCTTTATGGCTGGGGGATTAAGGCCTAACACTCTGCACTATTGATGCTCAAGATACAAGACTAAATGAGACGGAAATATGAACTATGCTTTGCACAAACTCTAATGTGTTAAAAAGATCTTTGTTACTTTGCAGAGTATCAGGTGCAGGAAAAGAGCAATATGGCTGATTACAATCTCGCTCTGAAAAGGCAGCAATGACACACACACACACACACACACACATGCTAAGTGAGTTGTGACAGGCACCCCTTACTTTGTTGGCAGCACAGGTGCCATAACATGACCTCCGTGGCAGCACACCCCACCAACCCCGACTTCAGCATCCATTGACCTAAACAGGAGATGCCTCGTGTCGATGGCTTCCTCATCTTCCTCTGCCTCGTCTTCATTTTCGCCCAGGGGCCACGGCGCTGCTGGTGGCCCCGCACTATTATTAAGTCAAACCTGCAATTATGTAGAGAGCCCGAGCACTGACCTTCCCGAGCTCCCGCTGTCACACACGGCAGCACGTATGCCACGCGTTGTGTACCACACACACACACACATTTTCTCTCTCTCTCTCTCTCTCACACACACACACACAAATGCATGCGTATACACACAGCAATTGAAAATGACACAACAGACATATACCTACTGCACACATACACACATGAAAATGACACCACAGACATACCACACACACACACACACACACACACAGAAAATGAGACCACAGACCTACACCAGCATGTCCTCATTGACCCGTATGCCCCATCGACACAAGGCTGGAGGGAGAGGGTCAAACGGGGCAGAGGGTCATAGGAGGGGTGCCATTTTTTTTTGCTTTGCTTTGATGTGATGCTCAGGAGGCGAGTCTGAGGTCTGAGGTGTGGGTGTAATGACAGCATGAGTAACAGGGTTGTACGAAGCACTAATAGAAGCGTTTCTATGCGGACGGGCTAGCTAGAGAAACCCAGGGACAGATCCATTTCCTTAACACAGGGGGCTCTCGAGGAGGTCAGCTGTTGGGGTGAAGCAGGATGCACCAGCTCAATGCAATATGGAGTGGAGAAGGTGTGAGTGTGTTTGTGTGTGTGTATAAGTGTGTGTTTGTGTGTGGATATGACCTATGGCAAAACAATACAGGAAACACGGCACTGACCCTCATGTTAAAAGCTTCTGCAAGGGCCTTGCCCTGGGTCTGCAATGCAAAAAGAAAAAAAAAACACACTAAACCTAATTCCCTCAATATTCCCTGCATCACAACTGGTTTTACTAAGAGTCATAACACAGTTTTATGTTGTTTCTACCCCTCAAACACCCCATAAAGATAATGAAAGGGAAAGAGAAAAGAACATGAAGAACAATGAGAGAGAGAGAGAGAGAGAGAGAGAGAGAGAGAGAGAGAGAGAGAGAGACCCTCTCATAGCACCCAACACAATGCTTTATTCATGCATCTCCTCCTCTTGTGTGTCATCTATCTGATGATCATAGTAAACGCTCCCGTCTCCCGTATGAAAGGCCTCTGTCAACTCACTTGATCCCTCTCCTTGATCTCTTTGGAGGGACCGTGGCACAGACAGGTGTTGTTGTGTCACCCTGTCGTGTCACTGATCATGCAGAGGTGTGTGTGTGTGTGTGTGTGTGTGTGTGTGTGTGTGTGTGTGTGTGTGTGTGTGTGTGTGTGTGTGTGTGTGTGTCATTGCTGGTTTGTCATCAAGGCTTACTGCATCACACCCCGTCATGTTGTTTTATAATCTCTGTGAGTGTGCTGTGTCGGAGGCCCTTGGAAGAACGGAAGAGCGTTTTTGTCTGTCCTTTTCATCTCCGCGCTTGTATGTACCTTCTCCCACCACGGGGGAGCAGTTTCCTGCACGCTCCCTTGAGCTCCTCTGCTCCTCTCGCACAACCTTTTCACATGCATATTAAAGTGTCTCGCCAAAGGGCTTCAAGGTGACTCTCTTGGGGAGAATAGAGTGAGAATGGAGATGGAACTGTGCTTTACCGTCCTTTTTTTTTAAATTCTGCTTCAGTGCCCACGTGTGGTTGTGTGGGAGTGTGTGTGTGTGTGTGTGTGTGTGTGTGTGTGTAAGACAGAAAGTGATTTTCAACTGATCAGGTACATCCACTACAATAGAAGATATACCACATGTTCCAATGTAGTTTTCCAATTCTACTTAAAGCTAGACCTAGACAAGAGTGACACCCTCTGGACAAAAACAAAACTGCAGCATCTAAAAACCAGTGCTGCAGTGTGTGGTATATACAGTATAGCCTCATTTGACCATTCACTTTCACATCGTTTTATTTCGTGCAAAGCGTCTGGAACATCTCCACTGACAATTGTTTTATCTCTAAAGGGCCCTATGCTTTCTTCTTCACGCAATCTCAATCTGCTTGATCGTCATGATGTTATCTGCTGGTCAGGGGCGTAGCACCACATTCTGGGCCCTATGCATAAGCATTGGCCATGGGCCCCCCTCACCCCCTACAGTAGAAGTCCAGACTCCTCAAGGGCCCTCACCCCATTCAGGGCCCTGGTAACTTACTACCCCTTTTCCCTCCACTATGACACCCCCTGGTGCCAGTGCTCATGGTTGACAAATTCAGCCGTCGCAACATTTTGAAATATCTTACTACGTACGGCTTGTATAAAGTGTATAAGAAATGTTGCAACATAGCTTGCAGCATTTTGTTATCTTGAACCTGAGGCTGGTGTTGTCCGGGTTCAACGTTGTGGCTTCCGTTTCTCACTCTATTCGCTGATTGGATGCACAGCTCAGTGACGGCTGAAAACAAGAATGCATTATGCTCTTCCTGACTATCTGGTAGACTGATGTGGAGCCAGTGGGTGGCACTCGTCTGGCTATGGTATAACCTGTGACTGTGACTGTGTTGAAAGGCTTTGAATTCCCATAATGCACAAATGCAAAGGACTATTCACTGCTTTATGAAGGGCTAGTAGAAATGACCTATTCTACAAAGAGACACCAAGGCTGTGTCTCAAATTGCACACTTCAATCAGTGCACTGCAAATCAGTCCACAGTGTGAACCAAGAACTTGCTGTCATACTGTGCGTATTCATCATTAACACAACACAGCCAATACACAGCTTTCACACAATCACACACACATAACTGGTTCATAGGAATGGTGTTTTTATCTTCCTTACCTCAAATACCCAGTCTTCTTCCTCCTCCCCATCCAGGTGCATTGTGGTCCCGGTGTACACCTGTCCCTCATGGATTTGCACAGGTGATACATGAAACTCTATTCTCTGTAGGTCAAACCCCAAGCCTGTCCCAATAGCTTTGATGAAACTCTCCTTCAGAGCCTGGAGAGAGAGAGAGAGAGAGAGAGAGAGAGAGAGAGAGAGAGAGAGAGAGAGAGAGAGAAATATGCAATGGTCAAATTGAGTGAACGGTCAAATGAATGTTTCTAGGGGACCAGAGACTTTTTTATAGCACAATTTCTAACAAAAAGCTTGTGATTGGGAGTCAAAAAGGTCCGGGCTTTGAGACAGACTGATTGCAGTGGTGGTGAGGGGGGTCTGGACTATACCCCCTGGCGAGGAGATTGGGAGAGGAATCAGAGCAAAGCCCTGGTGTTGCCATGGTTACCCAGTGCCGGTGGAACATGTGGAGCTGCTCCCACTCTGACCCCGGGGCCCTGATGGTGTTCCATTCGTGTTCCGTGAACTGCCGGGTCATGAGCCGGAAAAATTCTGGGATGGAGCTGGTGCCTAAGAGAAAACATAAGTGAAGAGATTGAGCATTTTCAATATTTATTTACTATAGGCCAAGACTTTTGCCTGATCGGGAAGGTGTAAATGGATGCGTCACAAGACTACATGTAGCTAGTCAAAAAGTAAACACTACATTTACATTCTCACAAGACAAAATTCCTAGATTGTATTTAAATCTGAATTACAATATGTCCCAATAAATCAATAAATACAAGTCCATATTGGAGCAACTCTGAACTTTTGTTGAGTAACACCAATTTAAGAGTGTGCTTAGTTACTCAGGTAGGCACTAGCCCTACTGATTGTAAGAAATGTTGTATGTGGCGACATGAAGTTGCTAAGAAAGATCATAACTTTAAGCATTTTCTATAGGATTCCAATGGAGAGCCGGCAACGCAGCCTCTGAAAATAGTGGCAATTTTCGTTGTGAGTGACATCAGATTCCCAAGCTCTATTGCAGTGATGACAGCTGCTTTCAGTGAAATGACTACAAATAATGTAATGTGCCATAGGCTTATCACAGGAGTCTGCCCGGTCTTCAGAGACAAACTATTGTGAAGATTTCACAATCACTGCACATGCTCAGACAGCATTGCACTACCAACATCCCAGTCAGTGCTTCAATTCCCAGATAACACACATCATGATGAAATACACACTGAACCAGACAGCAACTGGTCCCATGAAATCATCGACTTAAAAAGAATGCAAATGAGGCAAGTTTTATGGGAGTGATGTGTTAAGCATCAGAGACACCTGCTGGTGAAAGTTTGAATGACATCTTCTCCTGATTTGAGAGAATCTCAGCTGGCAGAGACTGTTAAGCAGTGAAACAGACTATTTGCATGATGTCAAAGGGGTCAAAAGGCAAAAAATGAAAAACTGCAAAAACTGAGCGCTGAATTGTTTAACAAATAAAGAAATGCAAAGGTAAAGGCTTCCCTCTTTGTAGAAAATGCATAGGCCCTTTCACAGGAGTACAGTTTCTCAACCCTTTTGAAATAGAGGGGAGTTATTTCAGAGGGGATTTTGTGATTGCAAGGAGGGATTTGAAAGGGATCCTCAGACATAATGTTAGGGCTGGGCTAAAAGATTAAAGTTCTGACAGTTTGAGGTTGAAGCCAATAGGATTTAGTGTGACAAGGGGCTGAAATAGAGCCTGGTAGGGCTCAAGACATCATGGTAGAGAGGGCCAGTTAGTTTACTCTTAAGAGAGAGCCACAGGGATCTTGATCAGGATTCAAAACTCTCTATCCCTTGTACATGTGAAGTGCTTACAAAGAATGGCTTTGAAATCTGGCATAGGTATTCTAAGATCGGGACATACTACACAATCGACCTCATATTAAGCATTTAATTTTGAAACGTCTAAAGTATCATATGTGGTGTTTTATTGTACATTGCTTTGGGGCAAAAGCTTCTGCTAAGAGAAAAGTTGTATCAGCATTTGCATGCAGCCAATGTAACGGAGGCCAGCTAGCGCGGCTAGCTCGGTGGTAGTGTGTAAATCCTCATCACCCAATTCCATGGGCACTTCTAACACGCTGAGTTAGAAGCTCGGGCTTTAGCTCAGTTGGTTAGAGCGTTCACTCCCACGCCGGGAGTTTGTAGCTTGGGGGTGGAGGGTTCGAGACCCGTGTGCGGAGCGAACCGCCACCAGCTACACCAAGTCATAGAATGGGGGAAAAGTTTCTGCTAAGAGACCATAAATATAAACATTCCGTGCAGCCAGGTCAGAGAATGTTAAGAAAAGGGGCCTTTATGACACGCACAGCCTTCACCTTCATTCTCAATGACTCCACAATGGCACTGTCATCATCAAGATTCTAGTTCAGTAACCACTCATATCTACACTCACATTCACAAACAGGATTGAAGCAGGATTGAAGTAGTTCACAGAGAGTTTAGTACACAAAGAGAAAAAAAACCCTATATTTCGCAAATGGAGACTACCAGTTAATTTCCAACATGCCCCGCTGTACTGGGAGGACGGCTCTCAGTACTGGGGGTACGAATCCCAGTACGGAGCAGACAGCTCCCAGTATTGGGAGGACGATGACTCGTTACTGTTCTGGGAGGATGGAAAACTCTACTGGGGGGACGGGTCATTCTACTGGGATGAAGCCTCGTGCCAGTGGAAAGTCACTGAGGAAGATGAAGAGGAGCCGATGGAGTGGGAACCCAGTGTGGCTAAGCCCATCTATGGCTTAGTCCTCCACCCAGCCACGGACAAAGAAGAACCTATGGAATGGGAGGTCAGTATGCCTCAACCTTTCATATCAAACATGCCTGATATAGACAGCCTGACAATGCTTCTTATTAAATATTATTTAAAATTCAATGACTTTCAAAGGATGAGGCGGGGGAAAGAGGAGGCCTGCTGCATTAAAGACCAGGCCAGTTTGAGGTTCCCTCCAGGAGGACCACAGCAGCCGGTGAGGACAGCGTGGCCCAGCCTCCAGGCATCCAAGCTTGCACTGAACCTGGGCGTGACCAAGCATCTGATCTACATTTGAATTACTGAATGACATTACATGAATTATATTTTGAAATAAAACAGCTACTTTAGTTTGTCTAAAATTTACTGTGCATGGCTCGTTTTATTTTCTTTATTTATCTAAAAAAACTGACTTCAACATAGTAAATTCTAAGTAAATACTAAAACAGTCTTCTGGCTTCTCAGACACAATCATGATATGAAACCATAATTATTATTATTGTTGTAGGGATTTTAAGAGGCCATTCTCTCTCAGTTATTACAATATTATAGGCTACTCTATAGTGTAGGCATACTACACAATGTGCCATTTTGCACTTTCCACTGCATCCAACAACATCTGTGATAGTTTCATCTGCATGTTGAGTGATATTTCTCTACCTGGTCTAGTGGTCTTCATAACATCCACCCCAACCTGTCGGCTCATATCTGCAGCCAGCACAGCATAGTCACCCTGGTGGGAAACGTTGAAGTTCCACCTCTGGTGTTCAGCAATGGGGTTGGCCACAACCGGCTTCCCTCTGGCAGTCCTCTCCAAACGGATTTGATCCCAGACTATTCCCATCTTGTCTGACACAAGTTTACGGATCAGAAGTCTTCCAGCCTAACATGGGAACAATACACACACACACACACGTACACACACACAGAGAGAGAGAGAACACACACACACACACTTGAGATATGCATTAATAAACACATATTGTGTTATAAAGTAACACAGAGTACCACTGGTCACTCTCTATTTAAGTGTAGAGGTAATCATGTTTTGAAGAGTGTAGGCATGGTCCCATACCATAGCTGACTTAGCATCTTTGGCAAACACAAACTGGCCAATTCGTTCTTTCTCTTCGCGCTGTACGCAACGAGCAGCAAGCAACCACTCAGCCCGAGAAGGGGACCAAGACCCGCAACGAAACGCCCAGCGTACACCTTCCATACCGCTGACAATCTCAATGGTCTACACGTGAAAGGTCGCAACGTGTATCCCTGAACATTGTGCTTTAGCTTAGTGGCATAAACTGTGGAACACTCAACATGACAGCCCTTAGTGGCGTTATAGTAATCGTACGCCAAATATGCATTTCAAAAACTAAACTGGTGCCATTTTTACATCAGAATACATTCGATTTCATTTCAAAGTAGACTAACGTTAACAAAACATTGCCTTTTGTATACAATCCCTAGTGCGCCCGTGCATGTACTTGCTGCGCACACATCCGGAAGAAGTTGACAGGCGGGTTACGCTAAAGTGGGAGTGACACAGTACGAACCAATCAGAAGAATGTTTATGGTTCATGCCCCAGGGTCTGGTTCCGATTTGTTTTGCCATTGATTTGATAAGAATGAGCTTTTGACATATCCTTATCCCGCCACCTCGGTAAGTCTTGTGCAAATGGTTATATTATACATGCAATTTTATGCAGTTTGTTGTTAAACGATCACGAGCTTCCACAAAAAATGGCGCAGCCTTTAACTCGCCAGATGTTGGTGGTGGTGGTCACGTCAGACTCGTAGTAGGACTTACGTTTTACTACTATCGCTAGCTGATTAGCTTACTCGATTATCCAAATGAAACCAGACGTTGCAGAATAGCATAAATGTTGTTTCTAAAGATGGTTATTCCAGTGCTTTAATTATGCAGCCAACTGCAACCGAAGTGTCGAGAGTTGCGGCTGTGGCTGTGGCTGTGGTGTGTGTAGTAGTGCATCGGTACGCATACGTTTAGACCAGCCATTTAATTTTAAACGCGGGGGCCATGCTATGTAGAGGGATGACATCTCAGCAGCAAGCCAATCGGCATGACTCCCGATTCAGCTTCATTCTCTGTCTGATGCGTAGCTATAGGGAAACATGCTGAGAATCGTTTGGAAAGTATTGACAGTGTTACATTAGTTTTACATATTGTAACAATGTTTATATGAAGTTACAAGTTATTTCGGCAAAGCTATCAGTGCTTGATGAGCCAATGCGGCGTGTGTGTGTTTTTTTTTTTGTTACTGAATAAGACATGTATTAAGCTGCAGAATCATTCAATATAACAATTATCACTTATTCCATGAACCCTGTCATTATGTACACAGATAAACGACTCTCTCCACCCACCTTAAGTCACCATCACTCAAGGCCAGTCAGTATCCTAGTTCTCACTCAGGACTGATTGATTATGTAGATGTGTTTGGATGTAACTGCACATTGCTGATCCACTGCAGATAAAGCATACTGATGTATGAGCTTAATTTTTCCTCCATAATTGGAATGCTTTTGTGTCTCATCTGCAGAAGCCCATTGGAGAGAAACTTAGCAGCCGGGCATGGGCAGCACCTCCATGGGGCCAGCAAAGCCAGCAAACATGCATCTCTCTCCTGCCGTCTGTCACCCCCACCTCTCCTGTCCCAGGAAGCTTTAGTGGAAATCTACGACAACATCCACGATCACCCACAACTTGTCTCCCCTCTGCTCTTTAGGTTTTGGTGTCTTTTCCTTTCTCCTCCTTTACTCTCTCTCTCTCTCTCTCTCTCTCTCTCTCTCTCTCTCTCTCTCTCTCATAACCACTTGTGGCACTCCACAGCTTTTTATCCAGTCTGTCTTCCTTCCATCCATCCTTCCTTCCTTCCTCCCTCCCTCCCTTCCTCCCTCTCTCCCCCTGGCCTGCCTGCCTGCCTGTCTGACCTCTGACCTCTTGAGATGGACTTCCTGCAGATGAAGCACCTGAAGCGCAAGCGGAAGAGCAACTACAGTGTCAAGGAGACGCAGACTCTCATCCGTGAGATCCACAAGCGGCGAGACGTGCTATTCTCACGGCAGCAGAACACGGCCATCAACGAGCTGAAGAGGCGCGCCTGGGACGAGGTGGCGGATTGCGTCAACGCACTCGGCGAGGGCGAGTTGCGCACTGCTGCGGAGGTCAAGCGGCGTTACCTGGACTGGCGTGCGCTCATGAAGCGCAAGCAGATCCGTGCCGAGCTGGCGTCGGGTTTGAAGGCCGGCGGTGAGTACGAAGCACCATGCCTGTCACCTGACAACGACGCCTCGCTTGGCGGTGGCGACCAGTCGCTGGACGTAAGTGGCTTTGCCAAGGACGCGGGATGTGACTGGCAGGATCTGTCGGACCTCGGGGAGCCAAGCAGCCACACACCCTCGGGAGTCAAGATGGAAGACGATGATGCCAATGGATACAGAATAAGAGATGGGGTGAGTGTGTGGTGGTGCGTTGGCCTTTTTTAGCCCCTCAACTTAATGAGATTGGAGGACTATGGAAGCCAAGACAGAGAATGTACTGTAGGTCAGGGTAGGCCTACTCTTGGGAAGCTTTTGGAAGTACAGTGTTGGGAGTAATGAAAGTAACTAATTACTGTAATGCATTGCTTTTTGTGGTAACTTGGTAATGTAAGGCATTACAGACAACTTTTTGGTATCATTTACCTCGGTACAATTGTCAGTAACTCAAGTTGCAATGCATTTTTAAGTTGGAATAAAGTGATGTGTTTTTGCTTTATACAAATTTGCCAAAAATCATTGAGAGGTCAGCAATGGTAAAACGTGTGCTGTGCCAGAATTAATTGTAGAACTTTACAGTCTCCACTTTGATAACAAATTGATAAACAACATTGATAACAAATTGGTTAAGGTCATAGGCTACCGGAGGGCCCGTAGAGTAACTTAAAAGTAATGCAACAGTAATTAACGCCTTACATTTTCAAAACACTAATATTGTAATGTAAGGGATTCCTTTAAAATGTTAGTAACAAGTGATAAATATCGCATTACAGTTTTGCAGTAACTTGCCCAACACTGAATATAAATATGGGAAGTTCAACATGACAAAAGAATTTCATTCTGTGTAGATGCTCATATTGACTCAAATTTAAGAAAGCAATGAGACCTTGTAAATCAATATGTTCTATTATCTGTTGGTGAAGACAGATATAGTTTGAATAATATCTGAATAATGGATGCACAGAAGATAAAACAGACACTAGTAGCATCGAGGAGTGTTTATTATCTTTGGTCATACTGTATTATTCATTCTTGTTGAAAAGAGAGGACTGTGATGTCAAAGCTTTTTGCTTTAGTGCCATAAGTCTTAAGATTTGCACACAGCCTTTCAAAAGGCATGCAGCTTTTTATATCTGAAGCCTTCTTATAATGGTAAAAAAAAACACTATATATACTGCATATTCTAAATGATTTCATTTGATTTAAGAGTTTGAAGATTTACACAGGTTTTGGTCTGTTAGGTATGTTACTACATGTATGTCACTATGTGTGTGTGTGTGTGTTTGAGAGAGAGAGAGTGTGTGTGAGTGTGTGTGTGTGTGTGTTTGTGGGGGGGGGGGGTCCTTATGTTTATGCCTCCATCCAGCATGCATAGTTGGGTTTATTACCATACTCTATCCATGGTATAGTAATGTTTATAACCTAGTAATGCATAGCATGTGATTTATGATGTGTTGTGCTTTGTTGTGTTGCGTCTGTGCAGCTGGATGGAGACCCTGGAGACGGAGGAGAGGTTGAAGCTGACGGAGAGGAGGATGATGACGACTGCTTTCCCTCTATCTTGCCCGACATCGACCGCGAGGGACGCGTTCCCGAAGTCTTCGCCCACATCGACGAATTCGGCATGCTCAGCTCTTCCAAAGCCTCCTCCGTCAGCACGGGTGGGCGGGCGGACTTGGGTCTCGGAGCCAGCTTGGGCCTGAGCGGTGTGGGTGTAGGGTTGGGTGGGGGCAGCCTGGGGGTGGGACTCGCTGGCATGGGTCTGGGCGGTGGGCACGAGAGCACAGGTCTGCTGATCGCCCTCGAGAAGCAGCGTCTGGACCTGGAGAAGCACCGGTTGTCGGTCGAGTCTGAGCGTCTGGGCGTGGAGAAAGAGCGCCTCCTGTTGGAGAAGGAGAGGCTGCGTCAGGCGGAGATGGAGCGTGAGCGCCTGCAACTGGAGCGGGAACGCCTTCAGGTGGAACGCGAGCGGCTCCGTCTGCTCATGTGCCAGACGACCACGACTGCAGCCGCCACCGCCCAACATGGCCTGCCCTCTTCCACCTCCTCGGCCGCCACCCCCAGCACCTCCTCCTCGAGCGCCCCCACCTCCTCCACTCTTGAAGGGGCTGATAAGGACAGGAAACCCCTGTGGCACCCAGCCGTGGACCTGGAGGCTGAGAAGCTCAAGCTGGAGAAAGAGCGCCTCCTGCTAGAGAAGGAGAGACTGCAGTTCTTTAAGTTCGAGTCGGGCCGGCTGCAGATCGAGAAGGAGCGGCTGCAGGTGGAGAAGGAGAGGCTGCAGCTGCACAAGGACGGCCAGCAGATGGCACTGCATCAAGGACACTAAACGCCACAACACTCGGTTTGTGCAGAAGAAGAGATATATAAGCTCGAGAGAGAGAGAGAGAGAGAGAGAGAGAGAGGGAGAGAGAGAGAGAGAGAGAGAGAGAGAGAGATTGCAGATTGGAATGGGATGAATTCTTAGGCATGGGGGGGAGGAGAGAGAGAGAAAGATGGTGAAAGAGAGCAAGATAGCAGAGCAGAAATGTGTGTGTGTGTGTGTGTGTGTGTGTGTGTGTGTGTGTGTGTGCGTGTGTGTGTGTGTGTGTGTGAGGAGAAAGGACCCGAAAGGCATACGTGCAGACAGTGAATGGACATCCTAGGGGGGAAAAAAGGCGTTTGGCTCGAGCCTGTTCGATATGCCACGCAGGAGGCCCTGTTTGCCCGCTGTCACACTGTAATAGAAAGACATGGTCCAGTGTGTTTGTTTCCTCTTGCTGCTCTCTGACAGGATCACATAGGGCAGCCTTCTCTCTCTCTTTCTCTCTCTCTCTCTCTCTCTCTCTCGCTGCCAGTGTACTGCAACTGCTCTTGCTGTTGGGTGTACCGTTGTGCTTTTTGGTGTGGGGCATTTTGCATCAATGGCTGTTATATATGTTTGTTTGTTGTTGGAACAGATAGCCAAATGGGACTCAAATGCTGTGACTGTTCATAAATGTTTGTGTTTGCAAAAGTGAGTGAGTGAGTGAGTGAGTGTGTGTGTGTGTGTGTGTGTGTGTGTGTGTGTGTGTGTGTGTGTGTGTAAAATCCTGAGACTTATCTCAGGATAAGATGGTGCTTGCTATGATCCTTTGGACAAAAAAAAAGAAAAGAAAAAGAAAATCCGGCTCAGCAGTATCCAGATATCTGTTGCAGAACACAACAATCAATATGTATTGTGTCTTTTCTCTCTCTCTCTCATCGTGTACTGGTGATTTCCATTTCAGTCAGTATGTTTACCCCCTTTCCATTTTGCTCCAAGTCTTTTATGGTACCTAAATAGGAAAAAAAAAAAAACTTTTGTAGTCATGTGTATTTGTGGGGAATAATGTGTGCCTGTACGGAGGGAGATTTTCTCTTCTCTTCTGAAATGTGTCTGTTCAGTACTGTTGTTTCATGTACAGTGCAGTCTCTATTGCAAAAGCACAAAACTAAGTGTCATTATATAGTATATCTATATATCTATGTATGATATGGCTACAGGAGGATGTCTATAATGCCTTTATTGTGACTTTATTGTAACAGTCGTTTTATTTTCTATTTTTTGGTAACCTTTCAGATGTTGTATTATCGCTGGATGATTTATGGAGAGGATACTTGCCTTTCTTTTCTATTTTTTTTTTCATGCACTCTTCAGGTGCATTATGTTTGGGGAAAGCAGAAAACAATTGATCTCTTGTCCTTTTTACTGCTGTGAGATAAATAAAAAGGTGGTGTATTTCTTTGAACCTTTCTCTTTTATGTGTAAGCCATTGACTAGATGGCTTTGAGAGCCACATTCACGGTCATCCAAATGGCGACTAGATTGATTTCTCTCCTATAGACAGAAGAAAGCCCCCAGCAAAATCATGTGTTATGTCTAGTATGAAGATGCATTTTGCAACATGAGATGGAAGTTAATTTATATGATGTTATTTCCTCAAACTGCCTAGGTGTTAGGTGAGCCAACAGTGAAGTGTTTTATCAAACAGTTTCCTATAGTGTGTCCCCTGGGTCTCTGTCTAGAAGCTAACAGTATGTATACTTCAATTGGAAAGGTCAGCCAGTCAGATGACTTCCCAGAAATGCCTTCTGATAATAATAAGCCTTTTTGCCCTAAAATGTCACATTAATATACCACTGTAGTGGAGGTGATGGCTTCTCCGTTCACAGAGAGGTGGTAGCTTTTTAAATGGCGGTTTCTGCATCTGGTGCAGACCTCAAACTGGTCCATACAGTATGTTTCAACTGTTTGTAAAGTGTATTCTCTGTATATGATATGTCACAGTTCTGATTCAGTCTTTCTACGCATCAGTTAATGAAATTACAGTACCAATAGTATCCATCTATCCATCCATCTAATCCATTATAGAATATTTCTGTGAGACTACTGTTGTGAGATTGGTTTGTGTGCTGGTTTTGTGTCCGTACATTCTATGATGAATATTATCGTTTATCATGTTGTCTTACCTTCTCCAGGTTGTCCAAATGGTCATATTTTCTTGAAGTTGACTGACGGCTGTGGATGATCCCCTTCCCGTATGAAGATGAATGCTTATACATTGTCTGAAGGTAATTCAATGGCCATTCAAAAGATTTAGGATAAATGAAGGAGAAAGTGCTTTTACAAGTTGTGACTAGGTGAAAAATGTATTCTCTTCTTGTCTTGTATTTATGTAACGGTAGTGCAATAACTGTAATGCATTTAACATCATGATTATGCAGGACAGGGCATTTTACTAACCCTCATTGACCTATGGCATTTAAACCAATGACGGGATATTTAACAGACATTTTCTTGGCTTGCGTTCTTAGAAAAATTCAATTACTGTCCTTAAGCGAAGAAGACGTTGCATCAGTAATTGCACTGAAACAACCTTTAAAAAAAAAACCCCAACCTGCACCACATAGTTAACCATTTGGTGGTATGTGTGTGTGTGTCTATACTGTACTGTATGTGAACAATGAAAAAGACAAGGACTTCATTTTTGACGGATTTTGTTTTTCTTTTACTAGAAACAAATCAAAAGGGTAGTGAACCAACAGGATTAGTTGCAGGTGAATGACGAGCAGGGCAGAGAGCTAGGCCGTGTGCCTAGTTCTTCTAGCCTTTGTGCAAAGTCTAGATAGATTCAGCCCTCACCGGCTGTCTTTGGTCCCTTTGCTCTTGCACAGTTCAAGTTCAAATAGGGAGCAAAACAATCGTTGAGGGCATTGCACAGTGCTTTGACAAGGACCAAGGCAATATGTTTCCCTGTTGGGAGCAGAGAAATGCCATGAATCATTTGATTTAATAAAAATAATAATAAATATGGTTTCAGTACGAAATGCACTACCAGAGCCAAAATATCACCTCTCCTCTGTCAAACAGAAACAAATGAACACTTATACGCATGAACAGGTAAGGACTATTGTACAAATGCTTTAGGTTTTATTATTTTTTTCTCGAAATTTGTGGGTACAAACAATCAAAGAAAAACAAAAAGACAGACAAACAAATAACACAAACAATTGAAAAAAAAGAAAAGAAAAACATGACTCAAGGCTGTGAAATCCAGTGTCAAAGATTTGACCTCAGATGTGTGCCTGGTGTCCAGTACAGTGACGACGGCGTGTGTGTGTGTGTGTACTGTATGTTTGTGTGTGTGTGTAGGTGTGAGTGTGTGTGTGTGTGTGTGTGTATGTGTGTGTGTCAGACATTCAGTGAGGACAAGGACACATACAGACTGTGTTATATTGTTATCAAAACAACCCATAACAGAACATATGCCATGGCCTCACACGATGGTGCTCATTTTTTTTCTTGTATATCTCTTTAGATTTATATAGATCTATTTATTTATATATAATATGTATATTTATAAAAGATTTAATCTTACTTACAAGTTCGAGTCATCTTTATATTCATTATTGCAATGAAATATTAAGATGGTTACAAAAAGAGGTGTGTTCTGTTTTCCGCTACAGAGTTATATACATCAGTTTAAAAAGCAAGCATTTTGTATTCTTTTTTTCTCCTGGCACTGTAAAACTCATGTGAATGATATCTTCAGTTGAACTTTTCACAGAATGTACATTATTTACTGACTGGATCATCATGATTGAGTGATTATCTATTTGTTATTTAGCATTAGGCTACTCATATGGTCATGAATCATTTTTAAATAAATACTAGCCTATTCCTCCCCCCCCTTCATTGCTTTCTAAAAAAAAAAGAAAAGAAAACAAATAAACCTTTTCAGTGTTGGCTGCCCTGACGTCCGTGTTGGTTAACAAATTCCGTGAGAGTTGCTCCCATCATCTTCTCAAGCGTTTCTGTTCTCGTTTAGGCGAGACATTTAACTGAAGAGGCTAAAGTTGTTCCAAGTCGAACAGTTAATGGTGATAAAAAGCAGATTTACACAGTCTGTGATTCAAGTTGACAGTTTTCTGGTCTTCTAAATCGATTTCTACTGGCGTCTTCCTCTGTTTACTGGTGGCGATATGGATGAGAGAGGCGTGGTCCTGAAGCGAGGTTGATCTCGGTAAGGCGTTGAGAGCAGAACAGACTAGGCCTGCTCAGCCGAAATGCGTTGTCTCTGCGAACCGCAGGTCACCCAGTTCAGAATAACGCCAAGCGTCTTCTAGTTTTGAAGCTGATCGTCATTAAGACAACACTTTGTGGTGTCGCTAGTCTGTGCTGCAGTTACAATCCTTGTACACTTGCCATACCTCAAAATGATTCTTTCTGTTGCAGTCCGAACTGCAACGAGAACCAATATATTTCTGTATATATATATTTATATATCGATATATTTTAAACTGCTTGATAGTCGTTTTTGTATCAGGCTATATATCCTCGCTGCATTCCCTTTCCCTCCCTTTGCTGAGTCTCTTGTTAGCCTGCTGGCTGTCTTCAGTTTCTGATTGCGTCTTTGTTAATGTGAGTGATTTGTTTTTAAACTTGTATTGTTCATTTTTAAGGCACAGGGTGTGTTTTTGGTTTTCACGGCAGGTCCGATGACACCACGGCCAATCCCGAGCTGTGGCGGAGAGATGGACCAGAGTGCACGGCCTTGGGGCAGTCGGGAGTCAGGACGCGGCCGTTCTCCCCGACGCTACCCGTGATGGACAAACGGGCCTTGTTTCTCATGGCTTCCGTGAAGGTGAGCTGGAGGATGGGATGGGAGGTGAAAGGGTAAGGGTCAGGGGTTGGACATGGGGGAGAGGCAGGTGGGGAGGAGAAAGTAGCATGAGTTTCATTGGGTCTGCTCCCAGCTTGTAATGTCTACTCACACCTACTAACACACAGGACACCACCAAACACATCTACAGTACAGACAACGATACAAAAAACAAAACAAAAGGTGAACCAAACTAAACAAAAACATGTTTTAAAATAAAACAGAAAGCAGGCAACAAGAAACATCAAGTAGATACATCATGTTAGACATCTGCATTTCTATCATAAACAAGCAATACTGGGTTTGGGGTCTACAAAAAACTAAGGACGTCTTAAACTATGAGGGAAGAACAAACAGTTCATTTGGGATACATTTGGATACTGACATTACATACGGTAAAAAGCCAACACTTTATATGACAGCACTACTTGGTGTTGTTGTATTGGTTGTGGCTCATGCACTCTGTCATCTCTAGATAATGTTTTTTTCAACATTCTTTGAATATTCATTCACTGATGGGATTGAAAATTTATATAAAGTAGATTATGTATTGTATATTGGAATTACAATGTTGTGCTTTACATAGTTGTACCTTAGGTTAAAATTTATTTTAATGCTGACATTTTAGTAAGTGTGTGGCAGGTAAAGTAAGGTACAGTACATCACCAAGTAGGTGTTTATAAAGTGTTTGAAGTGCACTGCTACTCCTACAGACAAGGAATTCAGTCATTCACTCTAAAGGTCATCATATACTGTATCAGATCTGACACAAATCTATGACTTGTAAGCACCTAGTGCTTATTGCTTTACAATTGTGAAAAATTTCAGTTTAAAAGTGGGGGCTTCTCCTAAGGAGACACTGCGCTAAGATAATCAATGCAGGTGCCTTTGATACGAATCTGCGAATGCACATTATCAGCAGCCAACATGGAATGGACCAAGTTTTGCATTTGCAAAAGTTAAACTCCAGCTTCGGAGCAAAAGCGAAGTGAACAAAAGTCATAAATGCATAAAATTTTGACTGATGATAAAAAAATTGCACTGATGATGATAGTTAACAGTCAAATCAATAAGAGAAACAAAAAAAGAAGCGCATAAACCAAAACATAAGCTAAAAAAAAAATAAAAATTGATGAAGAGAAGCCGTCACAGAGCGCGTCACATTAGCTAACGACCAGATGCATCCACAAAAAGAAAGAAAAAAAATTATATATATAAAAAACAAATAATAAGCACACTGCTTGAGCTACGAGAAAAAGACGCACCACCACCCCACCTACTAAAGGAGACCCTAAGTCCTACCCCTATATCTTAACACCCTCGGTGCCGTATACGTTGTACCCTTCTCTATAAGTGGCTAAATTCTGGGTGCTCTGGGAGGGGCTTGGAGCAGGGCTAAAATTCAGTTCGGCCGATTCCACCTTCATTCTCTTGGCTTCGGCCCGTGACTTGTAACAGAACTCAACCAGCGCCACCAACATGGCCAGACCCAGGCCCCCCACCAGGATGTAGAAGACCCCAGCCACGTTGCTGAGGCTAAGGGCCTGGGAGCTCTTGTCCTGGGAACGGGGGGGCAGAGAAGATGTGGGAGTGTGGAGAGACAGAGAAAGACAGAAATAAAGAAAGGAGAAATAACACGAGTTAGGGAGGCATGGAGTGGTGCATGTGAACATTGTAAACACAGACATTGGCTATGTGCTAGTGTTTATCTTACGTCATTATTAGTTACATGGAATTAAGAGATTTAACTAACAACTACCATGCATGTTACTTTTATTAGACAAATGCTAGTTCAAACTAGAACTCACAGCCACTACAACAATAGTTACCACTACCACAAATACTACTACATCTACCTTCACAGCTATGACATCTACACATTAACAACAAACTACCATCACACAGAACAAAACATTAGGACATAGGTATTTTCAGTAAGTCAGATTGAGATTTCAGATTCAGATTTCAGTAATTTAGTAGTAGTAGTAGTAATTAAATCCTACAAATCCAAATCCTACATTCCCCGTTCTATAATGTTGATGTATATATGTACTCTGTTGTAAGGTCATGCATTGTTTTGACATGTATGTAGTTAAACATCTCACATGTCATTGTTTTTATTTTTTAAAAGGAAAACTCTATCTGCTTTTGACTCACAATCAGAGCATATGATACATCTAAGCCTGTGGTGCTCTCTGTGAACTGCTCTGTCGTGTCTCTAAGCTGTCAGTAATAAAACATCAAAAACCTGTCCCATTTGAGTTACTGAGGTGCACAGGTTAACTTAATAGCAGGATGATGTGCCATCACTGCAAGAGTTGCACAGCATGAACCAAAAAAAGAGAGAAAAAAAAAGAATAAAAAAACTCACTGCTTGTCCCCCTATGGGGTTCTCACACCTGTTCACTTATAACAGGCATGCATGCTCGTGAAGCAGCAGCAGTGTGATGCCCCATGTGTGAATCTCTTACACACGCTCACACACACATCCAGAGACACACACACGCTCACATACAGTGCCGGTAGGCAATTTGCTTTGTGCATGTGAATTACATAAAAGTGAGTTTCCTTTAGTGGTATTTTTTTTTTTTTTTTTTTTTTCATTAATCGGTCCCAGACTAACCGGAGACTGACCTTACTTCCCGAGTCCTTTGGTCCACACTCGCCCTTATCGTACCACCATTTGTTTTTCAGTTTGTCTAAGATGCCTGCTTCACTGAGTTTCAACACTGCAAGGTTTACCGGGCTTCTTCACGTGGGAAATAACATAAATAACATCAGGGGTCATGTTATTTTATGTTATTCGAATCGCAAAGAAACTTTTTTTTTTGTCTTTTCTTGTTGTCTTTTGCACACATCAATTTACAGAGAAAAAAAAGTGACGGAGCTGAGGTTCCATTGGGTACATGTGTGTACGCTCGTTCGCTTGCCTTGGGGGGAACGCTGAGGGGGGATTTGTCGAGCTACAGACATATGAATGGAACCTCGCTACATCGCTTCAGGTAATGGGCATATGCTGCCAGGGCCTTCTTAGCAACAAACGGAGGCAATTACTGTTAACCCAAAACTATTGGCAAGGCGCACTCTGAGAAAAAGGTGAAAAAAAAACCCACATCCACCAGCTTTGCTTTTTTTTTTCTAAAAGTGTGAGAAATCATTAGACATAGAGAGAGCTGATGGTGCCTGATAGCTTAAAATGTTGCTGTCAAAGGATTTTTTTTTGTTCATAGCACATTGCATCATAGGAAGAGCCTTTTGAACCACAATTAAGATTATGGTGCAACAGCTGGTCAGAGCTTTCACTAACAAACCACCAACTCTGCCTTCTTCATCTCCTTTCATTTTCCCTGTCTGCGAGGTACAGCACCATCACTTAGCACCGGCGCTTCCTGACTGAACCAAAGTGCAGGCAAATATTTTTGCTTTGACAGTAATTGCTCTCCTCTCTCTTCTCCTCTAAGCTTTTTTTTTAACATGGGGCTGAATCACCACCGTCACAGGGGCCAGATTGGAGATGTGGAAATGACCGGAAGGTTCCGGCACTGTCCAGTTGTCGCCGCGGCAGATGCGACCATTACGCCACACACAGTTTACCCGCATGTGGTGACATAGAGGCTAACCTTGGAGTCACCGCCTCCGCTGCCACACTCGCCCTTGTCGTACCACCATTTATTTTTCAATTTGTCCAACAGCCCTTGTTCGTTCAGTTTTAACACTGCGAGGTTAACAGCATTTCTTGAAAACGATAAAACATATTTTGTCAGGATAAAAAAGGTGAACAGCCAATACTGAGTAGCAAAGAAAAAGCAAGAAAGAACAAAAGGGGGGAAAAAAGAAAAGAAAGGAAAGAAAAGAATAATGAAGACAGTGGTGGGAGGAGCTCTATTAGTGTATAAGCACCACCTACAGACATCCCTTTCTCTCTTTCCTCTCTTTCACAGACTTTATTTTCTCTCTCTCTCCTTTTTTTCATGTCTTCATTCCTCAGTTCTTCCAAATCAGTATAAGTCACTAAATAAGGACACTAGTTTGGTCCTAGTCTTCCTCAACCATTATTAACCACCAGTCAGAGATAAGGCCGACTAGATCACATCTCCTCTAGGACGCTCATCCATTTCAATCACAAAAAGTGCTGATGAAGTCCAGTGTCCGTTGTGCAGTGTAATGCCTAAATCTATAAATGCCTTGGATCGAACAAGTGGAAATTTGACTGTTTTGAATCTGCTTTGAAGTTGCAGACACCAAAAAGATGGTGAGATCCGTATCACAGTGGAAGTAAAATTCAAATACAGACTTAAGATGGACGACCCGTCACAGTGACCCACAGGTACTCTGATGAGGTTTTAATCTCTCTCGGAGACATGAAAGGCTCGAGGAATAAGAATGCGGTGAGGGCCCCCTCTGTTTTTGGGAAGAGGGGCAAGAGTCTGAAAAGAACCAAATGCCGCATTTCATGAATAAAACAATGCCAAAGCAAACAGAAAACAGGGGGATGTGTTTACTGAGAGAAGAAAAGAGGAGAAGACAGGGGGGAGTTAACTAAGCAATCAATCAGTCTTGCGTGTGTGTCTGTGTGCATGAGACCTGAGAACTGCGTGTATATGTGTTAGTGTGTCTGTGTTGTACGTGTGTGTGTGTGTGTGTGTGTGTGTGTGTGTGTGTGTGTGTGTGTGTGTGTGTGCATGAGAGCATATAGCTCTGTGCGTATGGATTAAAGCAACCCCTGGCCCTCCCCTCTCTCTTTTGTAGCTCTTTCTCTAGTAGTTTCCCCTGCACAGAGCCCAACCCCCCCACCTCAAGCCACCCCACCCCACCCTATCTCCCTCCTGCCCGGAGTAGCTTCATTTTTCTCTGTCCTGCCGCAGCAAGCGAGCGAACCGAGAGCTATCGAGCCACAGCCCCTATAATCACTGGTTATCGACGCCCAATTTAAATGGCAGTTATGTTTAGAGGCAGCCGCCTGCTCCGGAGCAGCCTGGTGCAGAAAGCACACATTCTCACGCTCTGCTGCTCCGCGCCATGCCTCCGTTCGATCTCGGCACGGCCCAACGGGGTGCTGCCCACGAGGGCCGGGGGTGTTAAGAGGGAGGGGGGTGTGGGAGGGGGACGGGGAGGGGGGTAGTTGGGTGGTGGTTGTGTTTGAAAAGGGGGGGGGGGGTGCAGTGGTTCAACCGAGAACAAGAAGGAGGGAAAAAATATATAGGACGCTCAATTCCTTTTTACTAATTAAGAGTCTTTTAAGATAAGAATAACGCCCCCACACTGAAGAAGGGGCTAATGGATTGGACGCACTATTAAATGGCCTCCTAATCCGTTCCCCCGCCTTTCTCTCTGCCTCTCTCTCTCTCTCACACACACACACACACAAACACACATACACTCTCTATCTCTCGTTCTCTGTAACGCACGCTCCCACCCCGAGAGGAATGACCTCTAAGCACAGTGAAGGATGCACAGCATCGGCAGAAAATAGCCCCAATCAGAGGCTGGGGATGCGATGCTTGGCCACAAGCCTTGGCTTTTTGGCAGTACTGCCAAACAGTATGTGGGAGGAGGGTTGGACAGGGGGGGTTGCTATGCCACAGGGGAATCGTACTCGATATACTGTATCAGTCTGAGGCGTCTCTTGCCAGCCAGTGTTTTTGCATTCATCTCTGCAGCAGGCAGACAAAAATATGTCTGGGTAATTGTAATTTACTACGAGCTTTACTGCAGAGGTTTCGATATGGCAGAGCTGTGTGTGTGTGTGTGTGTATGTGCGTGCATATTTATAGTTTAGTATAGTAAAATATGTAATGTGTGCATGTTTTTGTGTTGGTTTAAGACTGTTGCATTGCGTGCACACGGTCTTGACGAAAGTATGTCTTTTTATGTGTATACACACATGATTGCATGTGTCTGCCTGTGTGTCCTGTAAGTGCGTGTGTACCATTGTTGAGGTGAAAGTGTGTTTGTGTGTGTGTGTGTGTGTGTGTGTGTGTGTCTGTGAGATGCGCAGTGAGTTGCTCCTCTTTGGTATGCGTGTCTCGTGCACAGCCCTGTGGACCGCAGCGTTCAGGGTACAATCTGTAATCCTGTGCTGCTGCTGCTGCTGCTGCACTCACCCTCACTAGGAAATTGACTTACTGGCCCTCACTACCTTCCTTGGCTTTCTCTTCTTTCCCCCCCCTCTCTCTCTCTCTCCCTCTCTTCTCTTGCTCATGTTTGTCCACTCTCTCTTTCTTTTTTCTGTCTTTCTTTCCCTCCATCTGCCTGTCTCTTTATTTTCTTCTATTTTTCTATGCCCCTTCTGTACACCCCAATGTTTTTTTTCCCATGTCTCTCTCTCACCATCTCTCTCAAACCTCTTTCACTTCTTTTCTGTGTCCTCTCTTTCTCTCTCTCTCTCTCTCTCTCTCTCCTTCCCTCCATCTCTGTGTTCCTAAGCTCTTGCAGGCACGCTGTAATCATAAAAGGCCACTGCCGTGACTTCACATGAGCACACCAATGTTCATTCACATTCTGCACTTCTAGTGTGTGTGTGTGTGTGTGTGTGTGTGTGTGTGTGTGTGGTTGAATGGAAGAGATAGGGATTGAGGGACACAAAAAGAGATGGGAGAAGGAGTGTGTGTGTGTGTGTGTGTGTGTGTGTATGTGTCTGAAAGAGCGAGCAGAGGAAGATATTCCACTGAATGCTTCCAGCTCTCTATTCTTTGCCTCTCAGCCCTCTCTTGGCTTTGTGCACTGGCCTTAAGTCTCTGCAAAAGCCACACACACACACACACACACAGACACACACACACACACACACACACACACACACACACACACACACACACACACACTCACACACACACACACACACACACACACACACAATCTCTTCCTTTCTTTTTTACACCAACAGACATTACCAACTCCCATGCAGTTTGCCCATAAAAGTAAAACATAGATGACAGAGATAATAGCAGTGAACCGTAAAGGTTGCAATCAGTCAGAATATCTCAAAGTCAGGCCAACATATGCTCAAAGCATGAAGACGTGAAGGACAGGCCTTAGGGCAGACAGACTGTAGGGCAGAGGTGACATTAAGGTAACCTAAGCAAGGCTGGTCACAACCTCTGTCAGGTCTTTGAGGGTCACTGTGAAGACTTCTGTCCACATGGAGAGAGCTCTTGACTGAGTGAGCGTTTTTGAAAATGACAAGAGAGAGAAAGATGTCTGGGCAGCGCAGCAAGCAATGTCAAAAATCACATCTATCAATTGAAGCTTAATACGACAGTAAGGGCTTATCAAATATGTATATATTTTCTTATCAAAAGTACTTCATCTCTTCTTCAATGCTAAATACTATGTGCTCACAGTAGTCAAATAGCTTCAGTTATAATAGCTACAGACTTAAAGCAAAGTAGGTCTGGCTGTAGCATAGCAGCTTTTGATTGGTCAAATGAGTAGGCCTGGATAAAGTCAGAGCTTTTGATTGGTTGGATTGCTGTGTGGGTTTGCAGCTCCTGCGTGATGCGGCGCACTCCCCACCACACGTTTGCTCCAGGAGTGATTTTCCTCACGTTAAGGAGAAGTCAATGACAGCAAACGATAATTCCTGAAAATTACGGGGATCAGTTTGGAGCAGGGAACTATTGTCCACTGTCAATCACTCTTCTTACAAAAACGGAAAATCTGTGTACATTTTTTCTTGACAGTAAAACAAAAAGAGAGAAATACATTCAGGTGCTTCGCCCCGAGGTGTCCCACAGGGATTGATCCATGGGACTCTGTATCTTGACTTAGAACACAGAGCAGAAGAGGAAGTTATAGGACTGGAGGCTTGATGGTGTGTGTCAATTTTTTTTTTCATTCTTGCATGGATGACACAGAAACATCGCTTTGTGTTTATGTAATCTGTTTTTGCGGCACGCTGCTGTTGGGCATATATTTGCTACCGGGAACAAATCTGTCGGATGCACCTCCGCTGTGGCCAATTTCTGCCCGGCAGGCTGCATCTGTGGCAGCAGCGAGGTTGTCTGATGTCCTTATGGGGCCATAAAAGTCAATAAGCAGCACTGGCTTGCCTTTGGGCTGCGCTCCATTTTCCACGTGTGTGGACCCTACACCCTACCTAAGAGCTTGTTCCCTTGATGTGGTCTTCCCTCATACCCATATTCACTTCTGGCATTGCATTTGCCTGATACTTCATACCAGCATTTTGTTGTTGTTTGTTTTTTTTGTGGGATGGATTTTTTTATTTTTTTTCATTTTTTATTTATGGCTTTATTTTTGGAGTCCCCCCTTCTTTATTGGGCCTCGTTGCCAGACGTTGCGTCTATAAATTCCCCTTTTTTTTGTCAGGTCGAGAGAGTCAGGCTGCACTGCGGCGGCCCTGCTCCCCCACACAGCTTTCCCTGCTTGTCAGGGTCGACGGCAAAAAAATAAAAACCCTCCCATTTTTTACGACCACAGAGGCATCCTCAGCAGTGACAAATCATGACAAATGCTTACTCTACTCTTTCAATTCACATCAAAAGAAAGCAGCGAAGGGACAAAAAAGAAAATAGAGAAGGAGGAAAGAAAAAAAAAATGGAACAGAAAGGGAGGTGGCATGGTTACCTGAGTGCTGGCTCTGCAAAGTGAAAAGAGAGTGACACACAGAAGCACACAGCAAAAACATAACCAACGGCTAAAAGCCTGCTAGCTATCCCCTACCAGGCCTAACAGAGCTCAGAGAAAGAGTGGGGAGGGGAGCAGAGGGAAATCAGAAAGAGAGAGAGAGAGAGGGAGTGAGAGACAGAGAGAGAGAACGATAGAGAGAGAAAGAGGAATGACAAGAGAATAAAAGACAGGAGAGCGTGTGCAGAGAAATGAAACAACAGAGTGAGAATAAAAGTGGAAAATGGAAGAAGGGGGAATGAAAGAGCGTGAGTGTATGCGTGTGTCAGAGGAAAGGAGAGAGAGAGAGGGAGAGAAGAAAGTACAGAGCAAGAGAGAGAGAGAGAGAGGGAGAGTGAGAGCAAAAAGCCAGGCATGAGGAGGGAAAAAAGCTGGGGGAAAAAAGCTGACTTGTAGATTTGGTTGAAAAAAATCAGATACAAAGACAAAAGAAATAGAGAGAGAAAGTGAAATTGTGAGAAAAAGAGACTGGTAAATATGAAGAGCAAGAGAGAGAGAGACAGAGGGGAGAGAGAGAGAAAGAAAAAAGAGAGAGCAATGTGTGTGTGAGGGGGAAAAAAGACTGAGAGAGAGCAAGGGCACATCAGGGTAGGTGGAATACCATAACAACACACGAGGGATATTGTTATACTACTCCACCCACCTTAACTGTGAGCCTTTGGGGGTGGCCACCCCGTAGCCCTTGGAGTCCAGGTTGCCCCCGACTTTCATGGTGTCGCACGGCTTCCGCTGCTCCGTGTATTCGTTCATGGTGGACTCCAGTAGGAAGGCATACTTCCCTTTGGACTTGCGCACGCGCGCCACGCCCTCGGCCGTCGTCTTGGTGAACACCGTGGGCTCGGCCGACTTCATGTAGCTCCACATCTTCTCATAGACGGCAATCTTTGACCTCTGGTGGGGGGGAGGGAGGGAGGAGGAGGAGGGGGAGGGAGGGTTTGGGAAGGGTGGGGGTGGGGGGAGGTGGGGGGTAGGAGGAGGGGGGGGAGGAGGAGGAGGAGGGGGTTGTGGGTAAGGTGAGGAGCAGCGGTATGCAGCAGTTAACGAATCGTGAAAGACTGGGGAGCTTCGTTTGATTGATTTTTTTTTTTTTTTTTTTTTTTTGGTCAAATGGGAATAATAGGGAAAAAAAAGAAAGAAGGGGGGGAATTTTTTGGAAAAAGGTTTTTCCCCCCACTTCCTGTATTGTTTTGGGCTCTCAGCTTCTCTCAGCCTCTGATGTGGGTAGTAAGAGGGTGATATTGATGACATGTTGCATTAGGATACATAAAAAAGGCTTAACATAATGCCCTGCTGAACAGTAGACACATTCCAGAACATTCTAAATGGGCAATAACTTCAAGTGCACACTCATAAATCATTTTCCAACCCCTACCACACACAGAAACCATCTTGCTTATGCCTTCTACCCCTGTCACTGGGGTCTCATGTCGCCCCATGCTGGGATTTTTGACACTTAAAAGGCTCGAAAATATGAGAGAGATTAAACGCTGTGCATCGGGGGACTATGCATAGGGACCACAGTTAAATATACACTTATGAATCATTGTCTGATCCCCTTATTCCACCGGGAAGCCATTTTGCCCTGGCTTTCCCTCATTGCCGCCAAGTGTTTTGCCTCCGAAGAGAAGAAGGGGGCTTATCAGTGCTGCCTCGGAGCTAGTCTCGCTCTAGTAAGATGAAGCAAAAATCCAAGTCATTAAATGACCGACGAATGCATTCTTGAAACCTTCATAGTTGACCTTGCTGGACCACACTGTGCTGCTTTACTGGAGGATAAAAATAACAAGCTGTGCAGCAAACTGTCATTCTTTTTCATTGAGTCCCCCCCCCCTGCTCTTCACTTGGTTATTTTGCTGTCTTACTTCCTATGCTTTAGCCCCCACCACATCCGCCTTCTGGCTTTGAGATAAAGTGTTATTGTGGCAGCCGCAGCGGCAACGATAGTGGTGTGTATGGCCGAAGCCTCCGACTGCAGCGTTAATGCTTACAGGGGTGCGGTGGGGTTGGGGTTGGGGGGGGGGAGTTTTGGCGTGCAGAGATGGAGGGAGCGAAGTGCTCACGGACTGTGTGAGAAGCTCGACGAGGCGTGACGGACACCCATCCCATAATAATGTCAGTCACGTCCGGTCTGGACTGCTTCTCTTACTCTCTCTCCCTCTCTTTTTTCTCTCTCTCTCTCTCTCTCTCCCTCTCTCTGCGGCCTGGGCAATGCAGTCAAACAAAAGACCAACAACAGAAAAGCCGACATACAAATAAAGAAAAGAAAAGGAAGAGGGGGAGAAAACGATAATAAAATGGCCTCCCTGAGAATTGCCTCAACAAAACACGATTCTTCCAGCCTGCATCCTCAGTTGAACCTTAGAACAAGTGAATCGATCTCATTTACCCATGGCGTGTTAGTCAGTCATCATGGCAGGTGCCTTATTCTTATCACACAATGAATGACACACCTTTACATCAAATGAATAACAAAGAATATGTATACGAGTCAGACAATAGTTACTGTAGAATCATAATTGTGTGTGAGTGTGTGTGTGTGTGTGTGTGTGTGTGTGTGTGTGTGTGTGTGTGTGGTTACTGCGGGCATTGGTAGAGGAAATGAGAGGAGACCACATGCGGCAGACGCAGGAGCCGGGGTAATTAACGGCAGCCAAATCCCCTTCAGCACTTGGGCAGAGTAAATTGCTTTTTCACCCTCCACAGACTCCAGCCTGCTTTTTATGTTGATGATGCGCACAGGCTTTTTCCCAGCCGAGCCACTCATAGACACACGTGCCAAGGCAGGCACACACGTATCCCCTCACACACAGGCACGTACAAGCAACACACACACATACACACACACACACACACACACACACACTCATACACATGCAATGCTTAGACGTTGCATCCACACACTCACTGAGTCACACACACACACACACACACACACACACACACACAGCGCTCATCTCTCCTCTCCCATGTTCCATCATGGCGTCACTCGCCAATAACCAAAACTGGAGAACATCAATCCTCTTACATTCCCAAGAGCCACCATCTCAAGGATAGAACCATTATTCTGTTCACATGTTACTTATTTAAACCACTTAAGTAGATGTATAACAATTCATACAATGTCCCGATGACAAGTCATTTAACTGCTAATGTGAACAAGGAAAAGTCTATTTTTTTAACTTGGTCTCTTCTGACCACTTGAGAAGACTAGAATGAGAGAAATGTCGCAGGAGCCCAAGTGCTGGCCCAGGACAATCTTACCCGGAAGAACTCCTTGGTGGAGCCCGAGTCCAGGGTGCCGTAGGCGATCTCCGTCTGCTTAGCCAGGTCTTCTGCGCTCTCGATGGGCGACACCATGCGCTCCACAGTGAGGAAGGCAGCCAGGTTGGCCGTGTAGGAGGAGATGATGATGAGGGTGAAGAACCACCACACACCTCCCACGATGCGGCCCGACAGAGACCTGACGCGTCACGACAATCGGGAAGAAAGGGAGGAACGATAAAGAGGAGAGAAGTAGAGGGAAAAAATGAGGAAAAAGAAGAAAAAAAGAAATGGCTTGATTAGTTTACAGTAAATAAAACGTTTAAAGACAACAGTACAAGTTGCTAGTTCAGGGGAGCTGTCAGAGCTGAGACCCCTGTGATTGGCTGAGGTGGGACATCACAGGAAGTGAGGCGGGAGGAGCTGACACAGCAGCTGCCGTCGCCTCGTTGAGGAAGTCACCCTCATTAATTCTGCAAAGAGTTTCTGCGGGCGAGTGGAAGGATTCTTGAAAAATGAAAAGGAAAGGGAGGGGAAAAAAAACAGTACGGTAGATTAAATGGCAAAAACAAATTAGTGCCTGGAGATCTAACACAATGTTTATAATGATCATTGCCTCTGTAAGATCTGTTTACACTTTCCGTTTCAAAGGGGGACGTTTAGATTTTGGTTGTCAATCAAAATGTACCCGGGAAAGAAAGAAGTAAATCCACGTCAACAAAAAGGAATGATTGAATTTCTCCCCCAGCTACTGTTGACAAACTGACAATATTTTTCCCTTCCTTCTATCCCTCTCTCTCTCTGTCCCTCTCTCTCTCTCTCTCTCTCTCTCTCTCTTTATCCACCCCTCCCCTCCCTCTCTCCATGTCTGCCCTGCTCTCTCTTCTCTTCCTCTCCCAGGGGTTTTGAAGTGGCCTCTGTGACTTTCATCTGAAATAACAGATTGGCATTTCATTTTCTCTTTTCTGCAGCACGCCGGAGCAGTGTCAGGGAGGGAAGGAGGGAGGGAGAGGGGAAAAGAGGACTAGGATGGGGGAGGAGGGGGAAGATGAAGGGATGTGAGGATGAAGAAGAAGAAGAGGAGGAGGAGGAGAAAGAGGAAGAGAGGGGAGGAGTGGGGAAAAGGTGGGTCCTGCAGAGGCTGAGCCGAGTGAGGACAGAGACGCAGTAATGCCTGACTGGGCATAAATTGTCACCTTTTAGCATCACGGGGGGAGGAGAGGGTGAATACTCAGGGGGACTGATGACGTGCATGAGTGGGATCTGCAGTGAGTGTGTTTGTAAGTGTGTGTGTGTGTGTGTGTGTGTGTGTGTGTAAGTGCTACTTCCAATGCACACGTGAGCGTGCGTGCCTGTGTGTGTTACTGTGTGTGTGTGTGTGTGTGAACTGCGTAAGCATGTGACCTTCTCACAAGTGTGTATTTGAGTGTGCTAATGTGTTAATTTAACCAGTGATTGTTATGCGTTATGAAAGTGAGTCCGTGGATGTGACTCTGGGGGGTGTTTCTGCGCTGTGTGGCTCCAGTTTATCATTAAATTAATTACAAAGTGGAAGACAGCAAATGCAAAAGAGCTGCCTGCATCTTTCACAGCCCAGAGTCCTGAAAGAATTATCTGGAAAGAAAAAAAAGAAAACAACCCTACACAAACAAATTGTTATGTGAAGATGCACTGGAGTAGTAATCTGTGAGCGGTCCGTCTGAAACGGATACAGATGTGGGCCAGAACTGGCCCTAGTCCAGGCACTGCCTACAGCTCAACAACAGAACAGAACAGAACAGAACAGAACAGTTGTGTGAGACGCTTCACAAGTCAGACGAAAGAGTGAAAAAAGACAGGAAAGAGAAAAGGAAAGGGGATGAGAGGGGAAAGTGAAGACACAGAGAGAAAGAGAGAGAGAGAGAGAGAGAGAGAGAGAGTAAGAGAATGAGAGTGAGGGAAGACATATAGTGACTAGTGACCCCAGCCGAGGAAAGACATTCTCAGGGGACCCGCTGCAATGATGAGAGGACAGCCATCTTTAAAGGACAAGGCAAATATGCCAGTCTCAGCCCAGCGCTGGCTCCATCCCAGAGATCTGCCAAGCCAGAGCTGCTCACTCCGTCTCCACAGGGAACAGGGACCTTGTGTGTGTGCTGGTGTGTGTGTGTGTGTGTGACAGAGTGTGGTGTAGGACATTTGGACCTTTCCTGTAAACACCCACGCGCACACACACACTCTGATTCATAACTGAGAGCGTGGGCCCTGACTGTGGCCTCGCTCTGCCCAACCCGGTCGCTTTTATGCTCATTCATTTTAGCTCCAAGCACACACACACACACACACACAGTTTCTCTCTCTTTTTCTTTCTTTATCTCTCTCTTTCACACACACACACACACACACACACACACACACACACATACACACACACTTTCTCACTCTCTCTCTCTCTCTCTCTCTCACACACACACACATCCATAGCGTGATGGAAACAAAGCCAAATGAGATTCCTCTTCCACAGCCGATGAAATTTCATTAGTCCAGTCAGACATTTCATGCACTCTTTCCCCCTCGTCTGCATGAATGTGTTTTTGTTCCTTCTCTCTTTTCCTCTCTTCCTCTTTTGTCCCTTCTCTTCTCCCTTCTTCCAAACTCGTCCCACACTCATCTCCCTCCCCTCCTTCCAGTCTTCTCTCATGATCTCCTTTCCCTTCATCTACTTTTCTCTCTTCCTCTCTTTCTCCTTTTTCCACTCTCAAGCTCACACGCTCTCTCACTCTCTCTCTTCATCCTCTCCTCCACATTCTCTCCCATATCCCTCCGATATTCTCCATAATTCCAACACTGTGTGTCTCTCTTATCTTCTCCCAGAGACCCCTCCCTCTCGCCCACCCCTTTTTCCTCGCTCTGCTATCCCCTCTCCACCTCCTCTTTTTCCTCCTCTTTGTCTTCTTTCTCTCCATCCCTCCTTCTCCTTCCAACTCCTCTCTCTCTCCTCCTTCCCCTTTTCCTCTCTTATCTTGTCTTCTCCCCCAACTCCCCCCACCCCCCCCTCCACACACACCCATTTAAAGCTGGAAATTCCGAGTCTTTCTGCTCCGCCTGTGTGAAGCGCTGAGTTGTTCCCTAATCGCGGGCGATCTGATGTGACTGCGGGCACACACACGAGCCCTGACTGTGTGCACATTTAATGTGCCACTGCTTCTTCTCTGCTTATCACAAGACTTGGATCGCTGCGTGAAAAGTGAGCGTGGGTGGGTGGGTGGGTGAGAGGGTGAGAGTGACAGAGAGTGAGAAAGAGAGAGAAGAGAGAGAACCAGGCGTGAAGAAGTGAGAAGAGAGGGGGATAAGAAAAAGAAAGTGCCAAAAAGCGCTTTGTCTATTTGCTACATGGATGCTGGTACGTAAGGCTTGTCTGAGTGCACAAGATTTGATATAACATGGCCTGATTGAGATGTGTGATGTGTCACTTGAGTGTGTTTACAGAATGTGTGTGTGTGTGTGTGTGTGTGTGTTCATGTGGGTGGGTGGGTGGAACATCTTCTAGAGGGATTACTGGGTGTGACAGTAAGTGAGAGGGGTTGCTGATAATGTCACTTTCTACAGTGGCAGACTGCCTCATGGAGCCTCTGACCAGATTTACAATGAATGCCATGTTGGTCCATCATGCTGAAACAGTGGAAACTGGAAAGCCAAACTTCTCATATTAAAATTCTCTCTCCATAGATATGACCACACAGTGTGTGTTACTGCCTGTCAGGTTTGTGTGTGTGTGTGTGTGTGTGTGTGTGTGTGTGTGTGTAAATATTTGCTGGGATGTCAGAGAGCCCTAGATCATGCATGCTCTGCAATATTTCAATAAGGATTATTCAGAAAACAGACCCTTCTTTCTATTTTTGTTTCAATAAAGTAATGTCATTTTGAACCTGTTGTACTCTCAAGATGCAGTTTGAGTGTGCATAAATGTGTGTGTGTGTGTGTCTGTTGGTGGGTGAAAGAGAGAGAGAAGACATTCACTCCAGCAACTGTGTGTGTGTGTGTTTGTCTGAGTGAGCAGGTGTGTGTGTGTGTGTGTGTGTGCGTGTGAATGTGCATGTATGTGTGTGTAGAATGCAACTGGCCACTTACTGAGCACTAGCCCATGTATCATCTGTGATGGGACTCTGGATTGCTTCTCCTCAACAGGCAAGAGAGATCGATGGAGTTTCACCATCGGTCACACACCAACACACACACACACACACACACACACACACACACACACACACACAGAACAGGCCTGTTCTCTAAGACCAACACCAACTGTGTCAGGGATGTCCCACCTACACACACACACACACACATACACTGTGTGAGGGAATCACAGTCTGCACCTCTGCCCACTCATCAGCCATGATGCAGTTCAGCCTGTGGAGTGTGAGATCGCTGGGAGCTCCACTGAGCTCATTTCTATCTCCTTGTGTTCACTAACAGTCATGCAGGAAAACACACACACACACACACACACACACTTCCCTGGTTGTTTGATCAAATTTCCTCATCTTTGTCTCCCCAAGAGCATAAAAAGATTCTAAATATGAGGCACACTTGCTGTGCTTGTTGATTGGTTTGTGTGACATCATCCTAATGTTCGTATGAGTATGTCTTTGCTTTGGTTACTATGGCTGCGACTCGAGTGCTGCCTGTCGAGGAAGTACAGGAAGTTTGAAGTTTAGTTTGGCGGTTTCAGAGCCCTTGCGCAGGGTGGTCAATTGTATTGATGTATTCATGAATAATGCTTGCATCATCTGGCTTTAGCCATGATGCCATAGAGCTGATGTAAGTGTGTGTGTGTGTGTGTGGTTTGGGACGCCCTTCATCACAGGATGAAGGTGGATTCATATACACTCTCCCGAACGAGCAAAGGCACACAGTTCATGAAACAATAAAGACCCCGAAGATCTCACTACACTGAAAAGCTCCAGCCCCTAAATACTATCAAGGGAGAGTGACAGGATCACAGGGAATGATCAAACAGACTGAGAGAGACAGAGAGAGAGAGAGAGAGAGAGAGAGAGAGAGAGACAGAGAGAGATAGAGAGAAGGATGAGGTAAGAGAGGAGGAAGGGAGTGAGAGATGAATGTCAGAGGCATGAAAGAAAGATGAGGGTGTGAGATGGAGAAGATAAAGAGTGCATGTGAGAGGTCGTGTCAATGAGATGCAGATGTGAGGTGTGAACAAGCGCTGGAGCAGGGTGAGAAATGACAAGCAGGATGGAAAGAGAGAGAGAGAGAGAGAGAGAGAGAGGAGAATGGGAGGGGAACAAGATACATTATGGGGGAGCAAGTAGCATAAGAGAGAAGAAAATGGAGGAGGGGAGTGAACGACAGACACCTGCAGGAAGAGGAGGAGAAGAGGAAACGACTGAATAACAGAGAGAGAGAGAGAGAGATGGAGAGAGAAGAAGAAGAAATCAACCCAGCGTGAGGCGTGACCTTGACGGACAATAAATAAATGAGAAGGTCACTCTCCACACCCACACACGCTCTCACCAACCCACCCACCCACCCGCCCGCCCGTTTCAGCAGCCAGCGGTGGAGCACTTTTGTTATTCATGTGCCTTCCCTCCTATTACTCTGATTAAGAATTTAATACGGCCAGAATCAATTTGACCACGCATGAGGTGACCTGTATGGTTCTCTGTTCGGACTTCCTCCTGATTATTGACAGTCACAATGGGCTCCCAACCCAGCTCAGGCCGGAGATGATGATGAAAGCCCAGCATCACCTTCCTCCACTAATAAAGGTGACCCCGCGGCAGAATAAATACACAGATGAACTAATGTGTGGGAGTACTTAACATGGTGCATTTCTGGGTACTCAAAGCTCATATATCCTTAAACATTATGATAGGTACTGTAGTATACATTAAGGAAATTAGGTGTCTTTGATCTATGTGTGGGTATTCTTGCATATGCTTTTTAAGTACGCACTTTCCATAATATGTAATGGCATCATCTGTTTTAGTGTGTTGGTCACACACACACACACACATTGTTTTTATTGGGAAGAGAGAAAACACTGGTGAGGTGCTTAGAAGAAACATCCACAGGCACACTTTCACAGTTTCTCCATGCAGTCTTTTTTTTTTTTGGCCTCCTGTGTGCCCTGTTCGTCAAACTTTTATGCCACTCGATACACAGCCATTGATTTTCAGGTTTGCCAGTTTGTTAAATTCGTGGAGGTGGATATATTTGGTGCGCAGTCACACACACACACACACACACACTTACACACCCTTACACTTAGTGTAACACACACACACACACTTACACTCAGTGCGACACACACACACACACACACACACACACACACACACACACACACGGACACTCAAAGACAGACCTACCCGCTGGAGAGGGCAGCACAAGTAACAGTTTGCAAAGCGAGAGCCATCCCCTCATCATCACAGCAGGGGCCCAACCACAGGACTGGATTTCAAGGTCATCTCCCGGCCTCTCTTTCTCTCACTTTCTCATTCTATACCTCTGGTGTGTCGGGATGAACAGAACTGTGTGTGTGTGTGTGTGTGTGTGTGTGTGTGTGTGTGTGTGTGTGTTCATCTCTTGCTGCTCTTTGCAGGGGTAACAGACATTGACACTGACATTTGCCTCACTCCAGTCATGAGGCTGGCAGAGGAAAACACAGCAGGCTCTCTCTCTCTCTCTCTCTTTCTCTCTCTCTCTCACTTTCTGCCCTCCACACAGAGACCAGCATAGAAGGCACATAGAAAGAGATAGATAGATAGAGATAGATAGAAAGAGAGAGAGAATGAGAGGGAGAAAAAAAAGAGAGAGAGAGAGAGAGAGAAAGAAAGAGATGGCCCCAAGAACCACATCCTATTAGACCCACTCCCATCTCCAGAGCCGGGCATCCAGACAGACAGACAGCTCAGCACGTCTGTGTCACAGACGCTCCCGTCCCCCTCGTCAGCCTGAGCAGATGATAGGAGGGCCTCCGAGGGAGAGGAGCCAGAGAGGGAGGCCTGTATGACAAATGCCTGAAAATGTTCATTATCTATTATGACTGATTGAGCTGCACGGAAGAGAAGTTTTGTCCCCGTGAGAGACAGGGAAGGAAGGAGAGACAGATACATAGATAGATAGAGTGAAAGAGAGCGATGGATGGATAGATAGAGAGAGAGAGAGAGAGAGAGAGAGAGAGATGGTAGCAGAGGAAGCAGCTGCAGGTGAGACTAAGCCTCAGTGCGCCGGGGATCATGGGAAACAGAGTAATTAACCTTGCTTTTTGGATAAATATTTTGATGCCAGCCGTAACGAGCCCCTGAGTGGCCACTTGTCTGTGCCGTGTGAGGCGCCCTGGTGCCGTGCGTGCGTTTGTCTACCTGACAGTCTGGCACGACACACCCGCCCCTCTGATCCAGCACGAGCTGACCGGGGGGAACGAATCGCCCGCCGCCACCGCCACTGCCATTGCTGTGCCGTTGAGAACTGGCAGGCGTCCGTTCCCCTGGTATAACCGTTGCAGCTCGTTGAAAAGACGGAGACTCCCCCCACCCCCCAACTCCCCCTCCTCCACGGCTCTCTCTATAATCAGGGAGTTTGCACACCTGCTTGTGTCGGAACACCGGCACAAACAAAAACAGCTCATCAAACACTCTCCCCTTGAGAGGCCTTGGACAATCCCTCCCTCCACTCTCATAGGATGCCCTCAGGCAAAACAAAGCAGAAAACGCACATACACACACACACACACACACAAATACGCTATTGGCATCTGTAAGCATCCTGTAAGCGCGATAAAAACTAAGCGAGTGCTTTTTAGGAGGGATCAATGAAAGCCTGTGTTCAGATGCTGATAAAGTCCATGGGCTCTTGTAAAGCGCAGGGTTTGGGGAATATTTGGGGAACAAAATCCAAATTTGTTTACAAATGGAACAATGTTTCTTTTAGGACAAAATTCCAAAAACATGCTTTGTACTGCTTTTACACTGCAAAATTTCCAAAACGGCATGCTTTTACTTGATATCTCTACAATTTCCCCCACAAATACAGTTTTTTTTTCCCTTTTCACTAGATTCTTTCAATAAAACATTTTTGCCCCTTCGGCTTCCTATACCATAACATGAATACAGAGCCCGTCACTTAATAGTCAATGTCACATTCAGTTTTTCATATAATATGTCATTCATAATTCATACTTCACCCACCTTAGGCCTTTTCGGTGAGAACCGTTACATGTGCTGTGACACATTTCCATTCAAACCTCATCACTGGTATTTTTGCACCATGCTGTCTACATAACATTCCCTCACCTGCTTGTAGCCCCCCCCCCCTCTCCTGACACCCAACCCCATCCCTCTTGAGCTCAGAGCATTTCATCACCTCTACAGGATGTCAGTCTTGCCTTTAGTCCTCATCGCTGTGCTTAATACCCGTAGCATGGCGGCAGTTTGGGCTGCACTCTCTGATCCTCACCCAACCCACCCCCACCCCCACACTGCCGTCTCCCTGGTTAAATGATCCCTGTCGGATAGAGAGGCGATGCTCTGGGGAGCTCCCTGATCGTGGACCCTGCGAGGGCCTGCTCAATGAGCCTGCTCCATGCTGGTGGTGGTGGTGTTGGGGGGTGGGGAGGGTAATAGATAGGGCCGTGCCAGGGCTAAACGGGATGAGGGTATACTCAAAGTCGAGATGATGAGGAGACAA